>JARWLC010000015.1:94098047-94698047 GCA_033318265.1 Phyllotis vaccarum | reverse complement strand
CAAACAAATAATAAACATTTAAGGTGGGTGGTGGTGGCACACACCTTTACCTTTAATCCTAGCACTTGGGAGGGAGAGGCAGGCAGATCTCTGAATTTATGGCCAGTCTGGTCTACAGAGTGAGTTCCAGGACAGCGGGACTAAGCAGAGAAATATTGTCTAAAAGGAGTAAAGAAAAGAAATGTTGAAAAACAAAAAGTAAATAATTATTAGTGCTAATAATATTCTAGTAGCAAAATAGTCGTTTCACAGCTGAAATTGATGCTCTCACGTGTGTTGTGATCAAATGACCATAAGTAGAACAGCTACAGTGTCCTAAAGGGCAGAGATGTCATCATCAGCTGATAAATTTACAGCAGTGATATACAACAAAATAACAATTCTGTGTACATGCTTATCTAACCATATTATGGTGAAGGGTTTGAACAAAAGTAATAGAAACACACTGTCATGACACATAAATGCACCAACAGAAACTTAGAAACCTCTACATCCTTATCTTTGATGGAGCAACACTTTCGGAAGTCTTGAGCCTAAATGCCAAACCTTTGCCATAGTGTTTTTAGCTATTCATGTGAGGAACAATTACACACTGAGGAAGAAGATAAAATAGTCCTATGTGAGCTAAAGTTAACAATTTCTATATTTAAAAAATAAACACAATTATTCTTTCTCTCTTTCTTTCTTTCTCTCTCTCCCCCCTCTCTCTCTTTCTCTCTCTCTCTCTCTCTCTCTCTCTCTCTCTCTCTCTCTCTCTCTCTCTCTCTCTCTCTCGTAATCAATGCCTAAAATTTTGAGTAAAAGTATGTCCTTTTGTGTGTGGCTTTCATACCTCAGCTTGCCAATCAGACATTGTATGCTTTTCCAAGAGAGGATATTTCCACAGTTAATCCTTTAGATACCATGGTTATGATTATAGATCTAAAATAGAAAAATAAAAATGTTGACCCAAAGGCAAAAGGGCATAACAATTGATGGGGTTAAAGAAACAGAAGTTTGAGTCTAATGAACTTTATGTTACACAAGAGTTAAGACATTATTGTTTAGAACTCACTTCTGTACCTGGAATAATAGAAGACATAGGAGATAATTTAAAAGAATTAGTGGGCTTGCAGGATTAGGTCAGGAGATGAGAGCACTTCTTTTTCTTACAGAGGACCCAGGTTAAGTTCCTAGCAATCACATGATGGTTCACAACCTTCTGTAACTTCAGTCACAGGCTATTCAGCACCGTCTTCTGACCTCCACAGGCAACAGGCATGCAAATGTTACGCATACATACATGTAATCAAAACATGTATATGCAAAGTAAATAAATGAGTCTTTAACAAATAAAGGCACTCAATAACACTTGTTGAGGCCTGGGGATATAGCTCAATTGGTAAGGTGTGTACTAAGCATGCATGAAAACCTATATTCTATCCTCAGCCAGATATAAACAGTGGGAATGGATGGGTTTGTAAACAAATATTTTCAATGAGGTAACCATGATCAGAAAGAAAAATGCTGCATGTTTTATCTCACTTATATACATTATATTTGAATCTAATGATATGTGCATCTCATTTGGAATAACCATAGAGGTCAAGAAATTAGTAAGGTGTCACCATAGGATAGTATCAGAAGACAGAAAATAAAATACATTGATCAAAAGAAGCAAAGGGAGATAGACAGAAATTTTTAAATTAAGGGAAGAAATGACTAAGATTAAAGACCTGCTGAAAAAGTCATAGGAACCATTACTTCTGGAGAAGCTTCCTATAATACATAAAAAGTGTGGAAATGTAGTTACCCTATAAAGGGGCAGCATGCCATTAATAGATACCATAGACTAAACCTAGAAAGTCCAATGTAAAGAATGGTTTATCTCTATTGAGGTTCCCATAGAACACCTCCAAACATTGAAAGTTATTTTACTATGTTATCCATTAACTTCCATAATTTGACATAAGACGATATTGCAGAAGACATCACATACTTGAGTTATATAACATGAATAAATCAAGCTAGTATTGGCATGGTAACTTCGCCTTATTACTGGCTAACTTTCACAGTACCAGCATGAACCCTATGAGCTACAATAATAACTTGCTTGCTTGACAAGATATGCCCACGGATGCAATAGTGGTACAAATGTTATGGGAGTAATCACACTCTTTCTTATTGGATTTAAGACCTGCTCCACAAAATGTAACCCAGGCCTGGTATTGTAATAAGAGCCTATAGTAGACAGATCACAGGTTCTAGGGGAAAATCTATTACTATTACTTTGCTAATAGGACCTTAAACCAATTCCTACTGACCTCTTGTTATACACATTGATTACTCATATTGCACACATTGTATTTGGCGTTATAATAAAAACCTGGAATCAGATATTGGAGAAAAGCTGAAATATCAGAGAGGCTGAGAAACTGCAGCCACTTCTCACCCAGCCAACCCCTCGGGCCTCCTCTCTCCATGAATCCTATCCTCCAACCCCAAGCCTTTCCATCCCAACCAAAATAGCAGGAGGAGAAGGGGGAGGAGGAGGGGGAGGAGAAGGAGGAAGAGGAGGAGGAAGAGGAGGAGGAAGAGGAGGAGGAAGAGGAGGAGGAAAAGAAGTGCCAGGCAAAGCTGGCCTCCTCCCTCCTCTATTCTCTCTGCCCAGCTATCTCACTTCCTGGTTCAACTTTTCTGGAACTAAAATTAAAAGTGTTTGTCACCACCCCCAGGTTCTGTTTGGCCTTGAACTCACAGAGACCCAGAGAATCTGACGTGGAGATCTGATTCCTGATCTCCACGGCTTGAGCTTGACTTTGTGGGTGGCTCTGTCTTTTTGAAATAGACAGCAGTTAATAGAGATCCACAAGTTATCAAGGTGCAGAGAATAAGCAATTGTGGAATATCCCCTCTCCCATCCACTACATGGGACACCTATATTGTGCTCTGATCATTGTGGAAGAGGGGATAGAAAGGCTAAAGAGCCAGAGATGGTAGACAACTGCAAGGACATGGTGTTCTTCAGACACTAAGGGCTGATGTATATATGAACTCACAGCATTTTAGTATTATACCTATGATATGTGTAAGCACAAGCAAGACAAAAATTCCAGCATGGATGGGGAAGAAAAGCATGAAATCCCACCTCCTAGCTTATGAGCTATTGATATCTTCCAGGAACGGGCCAGGTTTTTGCTTCCCTTTAAGGGTATAGGCACTAAAGGGTCTAACACACTCAGATGAGTGCTCACACAATTAAGAATATATTAGTAGTGCTAATAGATCTCAGTGGGTTTTACCAAAAGAAAGGAATGATACTCTTGGGCTCTGTAAGGAAAAGAACATTGTCTTGTTTATTACTATAGTCTCTGAGCCCAAATGTTTGTATAAATGTGTAATTCTATAAATGAAAATTAACATAATAAATATAAAGTGGATATGAAAACTTTACCTAGTGAGACCTACTACCTTCAAAGTCAATGAAGCATTTCACTTGCTGATAAATGATTTCACCAGAGTAAAACAGTTATGAGACAATGAGTTTCTACCAATCCATTCATATTGTAAGTTATATTTATCAAATATGCCCAAAGATGAAAGGTAGCTGTCAAGCTTACAGAGTATAGACAGCCTTTCATATTTGACCATTAATGTCTGCCAGCACAGCTTCAACTGTGAGGACGTATTCCAACTCTGACAGTGCAAAAAAATTCCACCTGATGGCAGGAAGCCAAAACTTTTCTTTCCCTCTGTGGCCATGAACAGATGGCTCAGGGTTAAGTATCTAATAAATTACAGTTTTCATGTGCCTGAAGGTCCAACCACAAAGTGTTCGTTTTTTATTATAATTGGTCCACTGCTGCCAACAAGAATTACTTCATAAAAACTTTTGAGTGACTGAGAATTCAAATGATACTTTATTTTTGTTCTAAGTTTCAGATGTTGATTTGAACTCATATATATTAGCCATGGTTCCCCATAAGAAATACAAATGATATATATATATCATATATATATACATCATATGAAGACATATGATCACATCTGTGAACAGTGGAAGAGGACCACCATACCACTGGAGAGAGAGAACAGAAGATAGAAGGAAGAAAGTGAGATGGAGAGAGAGAAAAGGAGGTTGAGAGGAAGTAAAAGACAGACTGACAGATAAAATACCTTGGAAGCTTTGCCAGTACAAATTCTCAGGTGGGACGTGAACAGCCTGTACAATCATGAAATGTTTGCAGCACAATAAAGGTATCCTTATGGGCCAGAGATGCGCCCACATTGCAACTGAAGTCTAAGGCAGTATACCAGGAAATCCCCTACCACTTACGGCTGTCAGACTTTGCTGTTTCCAAGACTTCAGTGAGACTGAGTGGATCTCACTAGCATTGCAGAGGACTGATTCCTTTAGAAAAGTTCGGTAAATGAAGTGCAAATTTCATTCATAAACAGTCACTGAAACATCCAGAATAAGACTCAACCTTATTTGGACCCCAGGTCACAGAAAAAGCAGCACATGAAATTAGCCATGGTTTTGTTTGCCTGTTTGATTGGGTTTTTTTTATTTTATTTTTAATAGGTGTTTCTCTTTTCTTTACTCCAATATTCTTAGATCTTGAAGTCGTTACAGTTTCCATAGAATTCCTTTCATTTAAAAATAATTGTAATGACCTAAAAAAAATTCCAAGCCTACTTACGTCTTCCCCTCTGAGTCACTGGATAGCCAGACTTTCTGATATACCTCTCTGTACAGGAATGAATATACTCTGGCTCCCTGTCATTGACTGGTTAGTATGTTGACAGATTTTGTAAACACAAACTTACATCAAAGTTATCCATCTAAATGATTTGCATATCAGAGGCACTACCTCTTACAGGAACAAATGAGAAAATAAGAAAATCCCCCAAAGAAGCTCATTGCAGGTGAGGAACTAACTGGATATTTACCAGTCCTATATATTAAATATACATATATGTACTTATATTGAATCCATATAGTGATATAGATATACATAAATTGTGTGTGTGTGTGTGTGTGTGTGTGTGTGTGACTTTAGGGCTCACCATATAGTATTAGGTAACTTGTTGAATGTTCATCCCTGAGGAACACTGACTCTTCCTCTTTCAGCAGCCATAAAATGCCTGTAGCTTTTCATTTAGATGAAGGTCTCAACTGAGCCCCCTGTCCCCACTGCATGTCAATTGATAGTGGTTGAAAATGCCAAGAACAGAGCTGACCACTGAACTGGTTGTTCTGGGTGCTATAAGAAAGGCTGAGAAAGCCGTAGAGAGCAACCCAGCAAGCAGAACTCCTCCACTGCTTCTGCTTCAGTTCCTGCCTTGGTTCCTCCCTTGAGTTCTTGCCTTCATACCTGTCAATGATGGAAAGTAAGCTATAATTTAAAACTAAGCCATTCCTCCAAAAATTTATTCTGGTCATGGATCATAACAATAAGATGCAAACAAGAGCAGTGCTCAATGTAAAAGGGCATTTAAATCTTCAGTGTAAGTTTTGTATTCCTTGAAAATGTGAGAAAAGATTATTTTACACACACATCCTGGTGTACACACAGGCGTGTGCCGTGTGCGTGCAGTGTGTGTGTGTGAGATTAACATTTTTATGCATCTTTGCATAGCAGCCAGTTCTTTTCAAAATGTATAAAATCACTTTTATGAACACTTTGCTAATATCACTTCTTGCTGCTTTCTCTAGGAATGCCCCAGTGGTGTTGTTAATGAAGAAACCTTCAAGGAGATTTACTCACAGTTCTTTCCACAGGGAGGTAAGTACAAATGTGGACTTGTTAACATATTCACAGAATTAGAATTATGCATGCAATCTTGAGTTTGGTTTAATCTTTCATAGTGTGGCTCTACATTTTCAATCTTTATGTAAAAGAATTAATACACAGCATAGAAGCTCATAGAAATTTGAGTAGAATATAAAATAAGCTACATTCAAATCACTGAAACTCTAAAAAGCTATTTCTTAATTTAATTTAAGTAATCTGGTGTACCCAACACGATGATTCTCACATGCACACTGCTTTCTGACCTTTATTAGGGGTCCGCAAATGGCTTAAGGCTCTATCAAGCATACTGAAGTACTCATTTTATTTTTCTCAGCGCTCAAAATTAGGGCAAATGCAATTACCTTCAATTTACAGATGTGAAATCTGGGGCTTAGTGAAGTTAAATGATTTGATTAGGGTCACACATCAACTCAGTGGCAGATCTGGGTTATAACCTAGATTTTTTTTTTTTTTTTTATGTTTGTGTATAGCTCTAGCTATACTTCTCTGCTGCCTCCTTTCCTTCCAATAACTTCTTACTATAACCTCTCCACCCTAGAAAATTGATTTAAAAAATCTAGGTATGGTTTTAGTTTTAATAAAAATCAGCATAGTATATAATAAGGCTGCCATCAAGAGAACCATGTGCTAATGTGTCTTCTCTGGCTTGACATTGGGACTTGTGTGCCCAGCTACATGTGAGGAGAAACCAAAGCAAAAAGATGAGGTCCTTCTTCAAATATATGATCCTATATGCTTTAGCAGAAGGACAATATAAAGCAAAGTCAATATAAATTATGGCTAAGTATGGCTTATATGGTGTAGAGTTAAAAATAGAACTATATGAGCCAGCTACAGGCATAATTAGATGTTCTGCTGAATCATGGGCAATTAAAAAGAGTCTAATATATGCTAACTCTGGGAAGTCTTATCCTTCACCACTCAGCACCATTCCTGTAATGGTTCTTTCTTATAAATATGGAAATTAATGTGCAGAGAGACAAATACACTTCTGGAGATATACTTAAGTCACCAATGACCTCATCATCCTTTTGGGAGGTTTCCTGTTCAGGATGATATCTTTCAGCTTTAGAGGACAGCAGAGATTGCTGGGAATAGGTAAATGGGGAATAAGCAAAGATCCAGCATAAAAACAAAGGTGACAGTTTGTGGGAAACTGACAGGATGTTAGTAATTAACTGGGTTTATGGTAGGAAAAAAAGAAAGCACTGGTGATAATATCCAGAAGTCTGTCATGGTTGCCAGGTAATTTGCTACAAGAAGATTTGGCATATCATTTGGAATGACCTCAACTTTGGACAAATTACATTTAAGTAGCCTGTGAGCATTTAGTATTAATAAGAAATCATAAAAAAAGAAGAACATAAATCAGAGAAAATAACAGAGATTTGGAGCTTATTTACAATGAAGTAGTGAACTGACCCACGTTGAAATTACTTGGAACAGTTCGTCCATACAAAGTAGAAAGCCTTATAAGTCAAGCAGGAAGGTTTGGAAAAAGAATAAATCCATGACAGATACAGGCTGGAAAATCAGAGACATAGAAACAGGTACAAGGAAAAACTGACAGTTCAGACGGTAAGAAAATGAAGACATTAAATTTAGTATCTTCCGTGAGTGTAAGGATCTGTATACATCCTCAGGACACAGAAGCATGGAGAAGGACATAGAAGTCATTGTTGAGCTTGATCTGAGCAACTTTCTTAAAGGTTGGAAGGCATAGACAAGAGCCCAACTTCCGAGGGTAAGGACGTAAATGGGAAAGAGGCAGACAATGGCAACCAATGGAGAAAGTACTTGAAGACAACTAGTCAGAGAGAGGTAACAAGTATGGAGGAACCCGAAAGACGACCAGTTAGATATGGAGGATGAACTTGGTTTTTAATATAATAAAGGCTGGAACTTTACATACTAAAAAAGGATAATCTTGCAAAGAGAGAACTTTGGTAGCTTAATACAGAGGGCTTTTAACACATAGTGTTCCAATCTCCAGGAAGTAGTGATAGAATAGAGCCTAGAAAGGACATAAATTAAGAGTCTAGAAAAATTTCACAGGTCTAAACAAGGTAAATGCCTTCATTTTACCTTTGAAATCTGTTCAACACAGGAGGCCAGCACTGCCTCTTCCTGTGCTTGTAGCAACAGTAACCTTTCTAAGGCACTTACTATTTAAAACAACAAAACAAAACAATATCATCTGCCAAAGGAAGGTCAATAGTATCTGAGCTGGCCTCTCTGGCTGAAATACTTCTTCCCTTGAACATGGCCAATTTTCAAAATAAATCAGTAAAATTTAATAGGAAAGATAAATGGAAGTAAGAGAAGATTCATGATAAGTAGTTCAGAGTTACATTTACTCCTGTTAAAGTAGAGGCCACATTATATTATGTCACAGTTCCCTCTGAAAGCTTCCAAAATGCAAATTATGTATCACAGCATGCACTGTTGTTATGGCCTCTGATCACCCTGTTCTTTCTCCCACCCACCTCCCCCACCTCCTTTGCCTGCCTCTGTCTGTCTAATTCTTCCAGTCTCTATGACTCATTCTGTTTTAGACATGTGATCTCCTTGATAACCAAGGAAAACAGCAGGCATTGCTGCTTCTGGGCCTTTGAGCACACTAGTTCTTATCCCTAGGAATCACTTGGCTGCAGTCCACATCTCTAATCTTTTTTGCTTTTTTATTGAAAAACAATGTTTCACACAATATATTCTGATTATGCTTTTGCTTCCACAACTCTTCCCAGATCCTCTCCACCTCCCTCCCCACCCAGTTACACACATGTCTTTCCCTATCTTTAGAAAACAAACAAAGAAGCAAGCAAACAAAAATTAAGACTTTACCTGGCCATTTCATCTTAAAAATGTAACTCTGAACTATTTATCCTGAATCTTCTCTTACTTCCATTTATCTTTCTTACTAAAAACCACCAAATAATCCATATTTTACTTTCTTGTTATTATTTACTGTCTTTCACATCAATAGAATGTCAACTCCAAAGCAAGTTTTTTTTTTTCCATTTTATTCACATTTGTGTTTACAAATCATTGAACAGTAAATAACAATACTTGGTGCTCACTTGTTGCATGAGAATAATGTAGGGATGAATGAAAGACTGAAGAAATAGCAAGATGAAGATAATGTTAATCTGGAGATTTGTAAGAGGAAAAGCAATCACACCATTTTGAGCCAAGTTTGAAGCAAGCTTTAATTTAATATTAAAAACTGGCCAGATAAGTGAACTCTGGCCAGGTCCACTCTCTGCAATTCCCAGCTAAGTGGCCTTAAGACACATTTTGCAGGGCTTTTTAAGGACAAACCCATACGGATACCATATTTTCTCATGTGGCTTAGCTGTTATTTTCCTATAACTACAACTCATAGAATCCCCAGGAATTTACCTGGACCCTGAGCAGGTGGGGCTTACAGGATAACTGTTGAGTCTTACATCCCTCCCACCTGCTATAAGAAATTTCTGACCCTGACTAGACCCGAGGTTTGGACCCATAACCCTGCTGCCTTTGTATATCTAAAAAACCTAACTAACATAACTATAAGTTTGATTATCATAGATGATTGACTATTAATATATATTTCTTAATTATAAATTACAATTTTAAATGGGTTACATAAACATAATACCTTAAACAAGTAGAAATATACATATATTAAAACAAAATTGACTTTAAATTTGTATCAATAAACCAAAATTTATATCAATGTAAAATATTATTAATAGCTGATTTTTAGATTAAAGTGGATGTAATTATTTTTGTTATTTTTATAATATATCTCCTTTTTAGAAAGAGATTAACTATGACTATTAACGATTTATAGTGAAAACAAAGATAAACAGTATTTTAGGAATTTGAGCCTATCTTCTTATAAACTACTTGTGGCTGTTTTGGGGTGCTAGCAATCTTATGAGGATTTGAGGCTGGATCATCTTAGTCAGCAGCCTTGAAGCTGATGTGGCCATGTCTTTCCATCAGAGATTTTTCACAGTGTCTTCCTTGATCAAACCATGTTAGCCTAGAAACAATCTACAATCTTATCTTCTGTGGAAACAACAAAAGAAGAACTTTTTAATTATTTTTTTAAGTAACATATCCTTAGGACCAAAATTTAAAGTCAAGATACCTTTAAAATATATATATAATGTTGGTTTAATTTAGCAGCCTTTATAATCAAATATCTTTCTGTAGTTAGCTCATTAACAGTTAAAAATTTAAAGGAAAATACAATAATAAGCATAATCCATACCGTGTATTTTCCATCTTTATGTTGCTTATTATATTTTTATTGCTTTATTTCTCTTTTTAAAAGATTTTCTCTACACTTTTTTAGTCTTATATACTTATACATAATAACTTATTTAGAATTTTTCATTTTAATTTGTTTTATTGTGTATTTTTAATTATTTTTTAACTAGGAAAGGTTTTTTAAATTCTAAACTGTAAAGTATGTAAAGTTGGCTTTACCTTGCTTGGCTTTTTAATATGGCGGAGGTATTAGAGTAAGGTTGATTTTTTTTTTTTTTTAATTTTGAGAAGGAGTATTAAATATTGTGGAACTATGTTTTTAAGCTTATAGTTGTGTTTTTAAACCTGAAAGTCATAGCTGGAAAAAGTCTTTTTATATCACAGTCCTTAAGAGAGACTGTGTAAATTGGCTATGCTGATCAGTTTATGGTCGCTGGCACTGGTTGCATCTTTTAGGTTGTTCTGGAGACACAACTTTGAGACTGAGACTAGAAAGAAGTGTTTTATTGTTTGGTTGGTTGGTTTGGTTTTTTGTTGTTGTTGTTGTTTCATTTTGTTGTGTGTGTGTGTGTGTGTGTGTGTGTGTGTGTGTGTGTGTATTTAGATTTTTTAAAAAACATTTTTTTTTTAGGTTTACTTGGGTTAATGTTCGACATTGGGCACCATCTGTTGTAAGCAGTTTCTGGGCTGGCCTAGCCCTGAAGTTTAGACCTACAGTCCCACTTCCACGTTACCCCAAATAATCACACAAAGGTTTATATTAATTACAAATTGTTCAGCCTACAGCTCAGGCTTATTGCCAGCTAGCTCTCCCATCTTACCTCAGCACTTTTCTATTAATCTATCTTGATACATGGCTCATGGCTTACCTGTACTCTGTTATATCTTGCTTTTTAGGTGGCTAGATTGTGTTTCTCTTGACTCCTCCCTCCTTCCCTTTACCTTTGCTTAGATTTCCTGCTCTTCGATAAGCCAGAACAGTTCCTTTACTATCTAATGTTATTCACAACATACACAAAGACATCCCACATCGCCCATCCCACCCAACTCGATGTGTGTTCTAAATCAAATCTTTAACTCTATAATGAGTCTTGTTTATATTTTGACTTAACAATTAATCAGCTCAATGGTACCCAGAAAGGAATTATCATCTATTTGTGGCATCAATGATATAAGAGTCATCAGTAATTAACAGAAGAAGAAGGGCCAAAGACCCTGTGATGGCTGACATCAGAGTTACTATCTAGAAGAAGCCTGGAAATTTATGGGGCCCCAGTCATTTATTTTATTTCAGACATCCTTTTTTGTAATATTTCTTTGAGTACAACCAATTTATAATCATGAATGGTTGATATATAAATAACAATTTTTTTCTTAAAGTCATATAAAACCTCTTTGTTCAAAAAAAGCAGGCCAACTATTTCAGTTAATGAATCTTTTGATAAATCTGAGCCCACTTTTCTGGTATGCCAGTTGGCGTCGTGTGTAGCCATTTTGTTTCCTATGCCAGGAAGTTTCCTTTTGACTTAACACTTCAGTCTGTTTGGGGAAGCAAAAGATAAAATTGTCTCTTCTGTAACTACTTCCTACTGAAACCAGGGCATCACTGTCAAGGCCTAGTAAAGACTAGGCAAAGGCTGGGAAATGGGCCATTCAGCAGAAGAATCTGGTTAGCTGACCCAGTTAACCCAGTTAAAGAGACAGGGAGCAATTACATCCTCTATACTGGTTTACATCAGGTTTCAGCAAGTCCAGAGCTCAGCAATTTGAAGTCCACAGGTGATCCCTGGATAGTGTCTGTTAGCCAAGTGGAAATACACTGAGACAAATATAGACCAGGGACAGAAGTTAAAATTTAGAAACTTAAAGGCAAACTTTACATTTGAACATTTCAGGCCCACAGTCCTAGTAATTGGGTAAAGGGGGGATTTTCAGTACGTGGGGAGAGATCTAATCTCAGGAGAAGAAGGTGCAGAAACATGGGCTATCCTCATCTGGAATCTATTTGATCTGTGAGAGATGGATCCAAGTCTTATAACCTCTTTGCCTAACAAAGCTTACTGAAACCCACATCATAAAAAGAACATGAAAACATTTTCTTCTGTTCAGAGAGCCAGATATATAGATCGGACGGAGATATTTTAGCCCAATTAAAAGCACCTTTAAGTCTATACTTAGAGACAACCAGAGGAAATGTAAAATCTTGAGCTTGTGACTAAATAGTAAATAATTAGTGCTCTAGTAGTTTATCAGGACTCCGTTGATCGACATTAAGATTCAAAACCTTTGAAATACCAGTATAACAATAGCATAGAGGGGGAAGAGAAATCCAAATTATCTCCCGTTATTTATAAGCCTTAAATCATTTTTATAACTTTAAAACCTATATATCTTAATTCATTTTTTCTGAGACATACAGAACTTATTAAGCTTTTATGTCTTTAGACTTTTATATAACTTTGAACATCTTAGACATTGAGAACCTACAGAGAATTAAAACATTTTATTCATCTAACCATTTTCCAGAGATTCAAGTAGTTGGCACTGAGAACAACCATGTGCCCTTTAGTGAAAAATTATAGCTGAAACCTGTTTATCCTTTAGTATGAAGCCTGTTAGCAGAGCAAAACTGTCTGCCTTTTCTTAACAAGAGACCTAGTAGCTTTAACTAATGAACGGACTAATGAGCTAACAAGGTGGCTGTAGCTTTGGGGTAATGAGCTGCTTGCCTGTTGCTTAAAAGCTGACAAAGATACAGTTATCCCACCTGTCAACACCATCAGCTATCTGAGGAGGATAATTTATAGTGGAAAGTATAATCCAAAGTATCAATTACAGGTATTTGTAAATGTCAAAGACAGAGATCAGACCAGAGTCCATTACCTACACAGTCATCTCAGGCTCCTGTGGTCTCCATGGCATTGAAGGCAGAGGTAGCAGGCCAGCATCAGTCTTCAGCTACTAGGCCCAGAAGATAAGAGGCTATTCCGTGAAGAAGGAACCTGAGGAACTGACCTTTCTTTGTCTCAGCAAAATTAGACAATAACTTTCCAGTGTCTTACTTGTCCACAGTTTGGGTTGGAACTTGGCAGCAGACAAAGCATTGGTGCAGTTTTGCTGGTGTTTAGTGTTACCATAATCTAGGTGGAGTCATCATTATGTCCATTGTTTTCTAGAAGATCTTGGGGCTCCCTGCAAAGATATGGGAATCTCTGTCTATCACAGTTAAGTTTAAACATCTTAAATGCCATATTAAACAGATCTCTAATAAGTTTAAGACTATTATCTATTAAGAATATCTGAACAAACAACACTGGCTTGTTTATTTTAGTTACTTGCTCTTTTGAAAACATATACAAGATGCTTAAAAAAGTTCTTTTTTGCAATTAACTACATTAATACTTAGCATGATCATGAGCACAGCTTTTAAAGCATAATCATCTGTAACAGTTTAATAAAGAATAATTTTTTAATTGAACCCCTAGTAGTATCAAGATAAGACTTTTCAACTCATAAATATCCTCTACCAAGAGACCTGGAATTTTATTTTCTTTGTCCTTACAAAATGTAACATCAGAGAATATAACAGTTTTTTTATATGACTCTGTTTACCAAAATAGCTACAGCTTAATAAAATTAGCAAAAAAGGCAAATAGTTGAAACTAGAAAATATCATCCTGAGTGAGGTAACCCAGATCCAGAAAGACAAACATGGTGTGAACTCACTCATAAGTGGATACTAGATGTAAAGAAAAGGATAACCAGGCTACAATCCACAGCTCCAGAGAAGCTAGCTAACAAGGACAACCTAAAAAGGAAGCATGGATCACTCTGGAAAGGGGATATAGACAAGTTCTCCATAGAAAACTGGGGAGGAAATAAGGGGCAACATGAGATTGAGCTGGGAATAGTAGGAGAGGGAGAGTAATACAAAAGATATCTCGATAGAGGAAAGCATCATGGCGTTAGGGAGAAACCTGGTGCTAGGGAAGTTCCCAGGAATCAACAAGGATGACCCCTGCTTATACTACTAGCAATAGTGGAGAGGGTGCCTGAGCTGGCCTACCCTGGTAATCACATTGGTGAATATCTAACTGCCATCATAGAGCCTTCATGCAGTAACTGATGGAAGCAGGTGCAGAGATCCACAGCCAAGCACCAGGCAAGCTCCAGGAGTTCAGTGGAAGAGAAGGAAGAGGGATTATATGGGGGGAGGGGGTGTCAAGATCATGATGGGGAAATCTACAGAGACAACTGACCCAAGCTCTTGGAAACTCATGAACTTTATACTGACAGCTGTGAGCCTTAATGGGACCAGACTAAGCCCTCTGCTCATGGGAGACAGCTGTGTATCTTAAACTGTCTGAGGGGCCTGGGGAAGTAGAATCAGAATTTGTCCCTGGTGCATGAGCTGGGCTTTTAGAGTTTATTACCTATGTTGGGACTACTTGCTCAACTTTGATGCAGGGAGGTGGGGCTTGGTCCTGCCTCAACTGAATATACCAAACTTAGGTAATTCCTCATGGGAGGCCTTATCCTTTTGAAGGAAGGAATGGGGGGTGGGGAGAAGTCTGAGAGGAATCAGGAGAGATAAGAGTGGGATCTGCGATTGATGTGTAAAATGAATAAGAATTTTTAAAATAAAAATAATAATGTTAGCAAAAACAAGGAGGTTAGACATACATTCTTAAATCATTCTTTGTTAGCCTGAATAGACTTCACATATGGAGAGACATTCTCTAAGCCAGTGGTTTTCCACATTCCCAAAGATGCATTATAAAATAGGAATACTTCAGTTTCTGGTGTTCAGTGTTCGGTGCTCATAGCTGTGGCCCTAATTTTTAGCCTTTTATTTATCTGTTTATCAAGATCATACATTAATAAAGGTATTATCACAAAATATCAAACAAAGCAACAATTCAGTCTCTAAAACCAATACTGTCTGGTGTGGGATGTAAAGTCTAAGCCATTAATTCTGAGCCTTCTTACAATCCTTCCCATCCCCTCACACACACACCCCCCCCACACACACACACAAAACCTAGCAGGATCCAAATTAGGCAACAATCTGGTTGATTCTTATGTAACAAAGTTTGGCTGCCAGCTAGGTATGTTCTTATACATAAACACATGAGGTATATTTTTAATACCTTACTACATAAGTATTGTGTTTACATCTCATCTCCTATAAATCTTGTATCTAAGACAGGACAGAAATTATCTTTAAAAATCCCATCCCAATTTAAAAGTTTCTTTGGAGAAACTTTAAAAGTTCTTTGAAACTTTTTGTTACAGATGTTACAGATTTTTAACTATTCCTAATAATGTATTAGACAATAATCCTGTTAGCTAATGGGTTTTTTTTCTAAGCTTTTGACTTCAGACATAGAAATTTTAAAAGCATGAAATTAAAAAGGTATGAAATAGGGTGAGCCATAACCTAATTCTAGAATAAGACTTTCAGTAAAGTAGAATAGCATAAAACAATTTTAATATTATCCATATGCAAATGACATTTGAATGCCTCTTACAATAAATAGATCTGATGGCCAGAATGCCATGAGGTAAATTCTGAGCCTGAGTGGCTCATGGATAAGCTCACATACTCAAGACTAGTCAGAAACAAGCATGCAGTGTTCACAATACATTTATGCATTACAAAATGGGGAAATATAACTTCCCTTACCTTGTCTAATACTGTAATTTCAAGAACCAAAAGGCAATGTAACTTTCAGGTATGGCCAGAGGTTGTAAGAGTAGCAGCTGAGCAAACTTGTGAGCCTCTAAAATATGCAGTTATGGCACATGGTACTAGAGTTGGAGCTCCAGCTGCACAGCTGTGCTTCAGGGACCAGCTGAAGCAGGGCCCACCTGCCAGCTTCCATGTGGGGCCATGTGATTTTCTTGAAAGCTGTCTATTGAGTTCCAAGCCTGGTTGAGCGCCATGGCTGCAAAGCTCCACTAATTCTATTTTTTTAATGCATCATTTTTTCATTTTATTATTTTTTATAAACAAATGTCCTTATATCAATGTATCCCCCTGCTCCCCACTCTCTTTCCTCCTTCCAGTCCCTCCCAGTCATCCTTCAGCCTCCTTACTCCCCATCCACCCATCCCCTCCCCCAAAAGGGCAAGAAGTCCCAAAGTGGGTCAGCTCAGCATGGCATATCCACTCCAAGCAAGTCCAATTTCCTCATCCCAAAGTCAAGACTGGGTTAGGTGTTCCTCTGCAGGGAATAGACTCTGTTGTATGTGGTTTCTAGCATAGTTGTCCTCTGCATTTTCTGGCTTCTCTGTGGCATTTCTGCTCTGTTCTTCCTATTTCCAGAGTTTTCATAATCTGGTAGCCCTGCCCACACTTCCTGGCTGCCCTCAGCCAATCAGTGTTTTTATTAAACCAATAGACAGGACAATTGTTTACAATGTTACATAAATCCACTACAGGGCTCCAAGGTGTCAGCCCATGCACAGGAACACAGTCTGATCTCACCCCTTGAGACTCCGTATACTGCCCATGGCAATCGACAGTTGCCTACACTTGGAGAGCCTTGCTCCTTTTTTTGATGGTTCCACAGTGGCTGTTTTTGATTCAGTGAGCTCCACAGAGCTCCAGCCAGCCATCACTGTGAGAATTTTCTTCATAATCCCTAACCACTTGCTCATACAGACTCTCCTCCCCTGCTCTCAGCTGGACCAGGAGCTCTGCCCAGTACTCAGTCATGGATTTCTGCCTCCACCTCTATTCTTTGTTGAATGTAGGTTCTGTGATGACACTTGGGATGGTTATTCATTTGATTATAGGGGAAGTAATGTTTAGGAACCCCTTCACTATTTGTTGGAGACCTAGCCAGGGACATCCTGTGAGTTCCTGAAAGTTTCACTAGTGCCCTGTCTCTTTCTAACCCCACATTGGCTTCCTCTATCAAGATATTCATCTCTTTCTATCTCCCTCTTTGCTCCTCTCACTCAACCATCTCCTTCTTTGAAGATTTGTTCCCAACTCTTCTTGGTTGCAATCCGTTATGTCCCCAATTTGCTAAGGTGATCCTCTATATTTTCTCTTCTTAAGGGAATTTCTGTTACTGTGATAAAATACTCTGACCAAAAAAAAAAAAAAATACTTGGAGAAAAGATGCTATTTCATTGTACACATCCATGTCATATTTTATCATTGAGAAAAGTCAGGACAGGACCTTAAGGCGGAAACTTGAAGCAAAACATACACACACACACACACACACACACACACACACACACACACATGAACACTGCTTACTAGCTTGTTCAGATATCATTTTTTAAATGCAGCCCAGGCCCCTCATCTTCCTAGAGATGGCACTCCCTATAGGCCAATCTGACTGTAAGATTCTCTCTCCTCAGGTTACTATGGGTTGTAGTAAATTGGTAGCTGAAGCTGACTATGATACATTATATGCCATTGCTGTAATATCGTGATTATTTCATTTTCCAAAGTAATGAAAGACTAAATTAGAGAGCTGGGTGTAGATCACATAAACAGGGTTTGTTCAACACTTATAAGGCCCCGGTTTTGATCACCAACACTAAAGGGAAGAAGGGAGAGAAAAGAGAGGAAATTTGGTACCATCTGACCATCTGATTATTTCATATAAATATAAATTACTTTAATATTTTTCAAAAAAAGTCACGTGTACTGTCTTTGTATCTACCAACATAGAACAAGATATAACTATCAAAGCACAAACACAGATGAAAATCTTAGGTATTATTTTTAATAAAAGTTATTACACAAAACAGATTAAGTAGCACTCCACATTAAAATGAAAACTTTATTCAAAATATAATTTTGAACTAGAGAATATCTACTAAATGGAGAAATCTACATAGCAAAGGATTCTTCTAATGAATCTAAAGGGATTTGAGGCAGAACAATCACTTTCTGGCTCTTAAAAATTCTTTGATTATTCATGTTAATTGAATGCATAAATCTAAAGGTACACCATTGAAGAGAATGAGATATTTCTGAGAATGATGACTTACCATTTAAAAATTAATATGATGCATGAAAATTACATCTCACAATGATGGCTTTAAAGGAAAATGTTTTCAGGAAGAACACACTCTCCAATGGCAGGCAAATTCATATTGTAACTGTCTACATCTCCCACAGACTCATAATTTATTCAGGTTGATAGTCTGAGAGCAACACGTTTCTATCATTATGAATGATAACAATGAAGTGTCTATAAAACACCATCTCTCATCACGTTCTACACACATACCTTGTATATAGAAGCCTCTGCCTGATGTGTATTGTATCAACCTCCTGGTTATCCTAAGTCTTAGTGCTAAACATGGCTTGTTTGGTCTTCTGAATGGATGTAAACACAGACGTATTGGAAAGAGCATCTTTCAGGGGAATAAAGCACGCTGAGCATAAAGCAGTGAGACTGGGAAATGCTTTCTAGTGCTGTTGTCTGTACGTTCTGGTGTAATTCTTAGCACATTACCCATTACAACATTTTGAGGTAAATAAAGGTTTCTATACTATCTTTGCTTGTGTATAAGAACTTTGCACACACTTGACTATGCTAGATTCCAAGCTAGCAGACATTAAAAAGATAAGTGAATAATATCAAATCAGAAAAACATGTCTACAAATATCCTCTGTGTAGCCATTGTATACAAAGCACTGGTATACAATGTCACAAATGTGGCTTCTCTGAATATAAAGATTAAATTAAATGGTAAATAATGTACAAGTTACTATATAATATAGGTAGTTCTCACTCCAGACTACTCTATAACAATTTTCAGTGCAGTTATTATGTAGAATTAAGAACTTGTTTGTTATTGTTGCTGCTATTTTCAAGGGGATAGGGTACTTGAACCCAAGGCAGTTCATGGGTAAATACATTTTCCACCATTGAGTTCCACCCCTATTCTTAGAGGACTCGGTGACAGAGACTACTATTTACACATACATATCGCCTCATGAAAACAGCAATGCCATGGATTGGGTTTGAACACATTAAACTATTTTCCTCTCTAGTGCTTAAATCCAAATGGAGTAGAATTTAGTTGGGAGAAAAGTTCCACAGAAAACTGATTTTACTCATCAAACCTAGAGCATTAGCATGGCTTAAGAAATGTGATCAAACTGTTAGTTGAAACCAAAGCATTGGAACAACAAACATCTAATAGTTTCCTGTAACTGTTATAAAGTCTTTGTACATATACTATCATATTTAAACATCATGAGGTTCTACAAAGTACATAGTAGTATTGATATATGAAGAAACTGAGTCACAGAAATGTTTACTCGCTCAAGGCCACAGCATTAATCTTTGAAAAAGCTAAGATTCAAATTCAAACATGTATTTTGTACTTTGTGTATTCTCTAACAAATAAAACTTGTCTAAAGATCAGAGGGCAGAGTCAGCCACAGTTAGCCATAGAGTCCAGGCAGTGGTAGCACACACCTTTAAACCTAGAGCTGGCACTGGGGAGGCAGAGGCAGATAGATCTCTGTGAGTTCAAGGCCATCCTAGACTATAGGAGATTAATACAGTCTAAAAGAGAAATAGGGCCAGGTGATGATAACACACACTTTTAATCCCAGCATTAGCAAGACTGAGACAGGAAGTAAGATGGCTGGGCAGACAGAGGACTATAAGGTGGGAGGAGACAGAGGTATTCAGAGGATTCATGGAAACAGTATAGTCTTTGTGGCTGAGGAGTTGGCAAGGTGAGAAGTAACTGTGGCTTGCTCCCATCTTTCGGCACTTACTTGAATATTTGGGGGTTTTATTGTAAGACCAATTAGGATTTGGGCAACACAAGCACTTTTATTTTATTATTCAATTAACCCAATCTGCATGATAAACTTAGGCTGGAAAATTGGTAAAGTTCTGAGAGAGCTGCCGAGGTATATCAAGGAACAAGAAGTCCTCCAAATCACATCAGTGTAAACCATGACAATGTCATTTGAAATTAATGAAATATCATCTGAGAAGAATAATTATTACACACCTTTATATCTTGTTTTAAAATTAAAAATTGCAAGCATTGTCTGTTATGAGCCATTATTCATGATGAGTTTTGCTAGCTAAGGTGAAGATATTTACCTTGACTGTCTAAACAGGATGACAAGAGTCCCAATTAAGCTCATTATAAACCATGCAAAACTTACCTGTTTTTCTCCCCTGGAAGTAAATTTAATATACTACCTATAAATTCATACCTTCTTGGAGCTTTAAGAAGTTTAAAAAGTATGTGAACAATATTATTGAATACAAAACAACTTTCCAAACCTGAATAGGCTGCCAAGTCTTTATTACACTATAATAAAATTTTACAACAATTGCACTAAGTCAGTTGCAACCAAATCCCTAGTCCCACATCCAAAATACCTTCTTCCAAGAGCTTATCAATACCACACAGACATTATTCTAGATATTGCTGGTTTTACATACTGTATGAACTCAATTTGGGTGCCAAGTTAAGGGATTTAAAATAAAGTTAATGGAACTGAGTAGATGTCTGAGTTAATTGCCAAAGTATCAGAACTGAGCTCTGATTCCCTACAGTCACATAAATGCCAGGTGTGGTGGGATGCATCTGTGACTCTAGTGCTTGCAGAGCATAGACAGATGTTTCCCAGAGACTCATGGCCAACTAACCTATCTGAAATGGTGAGTTCCATGTTCAGTGAAAAATCCTGTCTCAAAAACTAGAGCAGAAAGTTATAGCTAAAGATATCCAACATTGACATCTTGTGTCCATTTATGCATGCACATGTGCAAATATATCTATCTGCACATCCAGGCGTCTCTCACACACACACACACACACACACAGAGAGAGAGAGAGAGAGAGAGAGAGAGAGAGAGAGAGAGAGAGAGAGAGGGAGAGGGAGAGGGAGAGGGAGAGGGAGAGGGAGAGAGAGAGAGAGAGGTGGGAGTTCAAAGAGCAAGAATAATTGACATGGTTAAAGTTAGTAATGCATTACATTGTATTTAGTAATGAGGGATGAGTGGAGTTGCTAACATCATTTTTGAGAAACCGAGTGTGCGGTTGGCTTTGAGATGCATGACCTTCATGTTAATGGCCAATGACTTTGATGAAACACTGAGGGAAAACCATCCCTACATAGCTCACTCTGTAGAGTGCAGAGACAAATTTGTATTTCCTCTGGCAAAAACTTTGAAAGAAGAGGAGACCCGATACTTGTTTTGATTTGGAAAAGTAATTCTCTACTCCTGCTACTCTGATTCAGCTCCTTGGCAGCCCTTTAAAACAATTCATAATGTCAAAAGAAAGAAAGAAGTTATAGTAAATCCCAGTAAAAATAAAACCCAAAAGTCACAAAATAGAAATTAATGAGCTTTTAAGTAGAAGCAAAAGGCTAAAAGATTACATTTCTGTAGTGTGAAGACTAAAGGCTAAAACCCATGAGATGAAACATTTATCATAATCACATAAATTTGATCAAGGATTGATCACAAAAGCACTTAAAGACTAAATCTGGGCATTAAGAAAAGAAAACAAAGAGAAACACTTCTTAAATGAAAGCTAAAGAAAGCTCATGGATTAATGAAACAAAGGAAAAGCAAATGGAGAGGAGACATGAGAAATAAACACCGAGAGGTTACGTCTCCTAGACCTTCAGCTGCTTTAGATGGAGCCACTGCCAGATGAAATGGGGAAACCAAGTCGTTCATATTTGTCCTTATTATATAGAGCATTGAATCCCACCCAGGGCATAAACAGAATAGTGGCACCATACTGCATGCAAAGACATTTACATAGGAATCTACAAAATCCTCTATATCTTAACCACCAGAAGTTTCCTAAGTCACCACTGTTCCAAAGACACGAGCCAAATTAATTTGCCATAAAACAACCTCAGAATGTCTATGTCTCATATCTACCTGTAGTGGCTATGTGACATTGGGCAAGTTTATTAATCTCTTTAAGCCAAAAATATTTCTTTGAGTTATAAAAATAATGGCAAGGGTATTAATACCCTCAACTCATCTGTGTCTCATTCTTTGGTTTCTTACTTCTTTACTAATAAAAAATTTGCCAAGGACCAAACAATGTAATCTTGGCATCCACCTATGGGGCCAGTACTCATTTCAGGATTGGGATCAATACAAACAATCTCATGTTGTAAGATTAATCCTAGCCAGAGGCTCATAGAAAATGCTTGTTACCAATGGCCTGAGAATATAACCCATTCCTATGGATCTTAAGCTGCAGTTCACTAAAGGAGGAGAATGGGCAGCAGAGATCAAATACACAAGTCAAAGGAAAAGGGGATGGGCTATATAAACACTAACTAAATGACACCCCTTTTCAATATTTCAGACTCCACAACATATGCACATTTTCTGTTCAATGCATTCGACATGGACCACAATGGAGCTGTGAGTTTTGAGGTAAGCCTTCAACTCCTGTTTTACCATTTGAATTAAGATATTCTGAAAGGTGTTTGTATCTTTGTTGCAGAAAAGTTAGCAGTTTGATAGTCACTCATTCTTAAAAGGTCCAAGAACACTTGCTTCCTCTTTATTATGTTGCAATGAGTTGTTCTTATCTTTCTAAAGTTGGACAAATTACAATCTATATTTAGTGTACTTTAAAATATGTGCTGTCTTCCTTCATTTGTAGCTCTTCTCAGCAGCATGAGGACAATCCCAGAAGGCAAATGATTTATCTGACATTTCCTGGTACTTACTATGGGCCAGTACTTGGAGATATAGATGTAATATACTTAATCTCTGCTGTAGGAGCCTAGTAAATGTAAAGTAACACAAGAAATTTAATACAAAATAAATGTTGCTTTCACCAGTCTCAGAAGTTTGCAATAAAATTAAAAATTTCAAGTGACCTACTGCAAAAACATGCAGTGTTCTTCATGAAATATGGAAAACGATAACCTTAATAAAGATGTGTTCTCTCACACAGAGAGAAAGGAGAGATGATAGATAGATAGATAGATAGATAGATAGATAGATAGATAGATAGATAGATAGATAGTTGGATGGATGGATGGGTGGATGGATGGATGGATGGATGATGGATGGATGGATGGATGGATGGATGGATGGATGGATGGATGGATCGATAGATGGATGGATCGATGGATGGATGGATCGATGGATGGATGGATGGATGGATAGATGGATCGATGGATGGGTGGGTGGATGGGTGGATGGGTGGGTGGGTGGATAGATGGATAGATGATGGATGGGATGGATGGATGGGTGGCTGGGTGGCTGGGTGGGTGAGTAGATAGATGGAGAAATGGATGTTCACTATGAGGAGAGAGCATATTCTCTTTGTGGGATTCATCTGGACAGGTCATAGGTAACAATATATTTAAGTGTGGATGCCAGGAGAATAAATAGAATATGCACTTGAGATAGCTGTCTGTGACTTTTATTTTTATTAGGAACACTTGGAGAATATTTTGTTCACACATGCGCTTACATTATGAATGACTGTATTTCGTCTCCGGGCAGATGAAATATGTATTTTTTTTTATCTTACTTGAAATTTCAGCATCACGGAGATGATAGACAATCAACAAATAGAGAGATACTAAAGAGTGTTCATTATAGCATTAAGAGGTACTTCATTCAAAAGATATATTTGCTATTTTGAGGGTTGGAGGAGGATGAATCTGATACATGAAAAGAAATTCTAATAAGAATCCTGACAAAGTAAGTGAGGTGGTGGAATGTGAAATGGAGGCAGGAAAATTAAGGCAGAAGAGACTTCAACAGCAAAGCCTGAGTGATTGTTTTCATGGATTACATCTGGAGAAACTAGAAAAGGCTCTTGGAGAGAATATAGGCCTCTGTGGGAAGCATGATGCAGAGTCTGGGAAGAAAATATGGAAATAAGAGAAAGCATCTGTAGGTCTTCCAGAAGCATATGAGCCAGAAGAGAGTGCTGGGAAAGGAAGCAGAGACCAAGTCTCAGGCAGGCTGTCAACTATGGAGGTTTTACGACTACTATAGGAGATAAGGTCTGCTGAAGATGTTTCAACAGGGCTGTTCATGTGTGTGAGCTATATTCCTGAAACTGGAAGTGAAATTAAAGTGATTTATTATAAGAGTCCAGACACAACCCAATTTTTTAAAAAATGGACTTTAGGAAAAGACTTTGAGATGATGAGAGAGATGGATTCAAAATTATTAAATGTGAGCATGATAGAATTGTAACCCTCTGACATTTTTAGGAGGGAAAATAGTTTGGCCTTGGACATCACACTGAAAATGAGGATATATGAAGGCAAGCTGGAGAATGAAGGGTAGATTGTAGTATTAAGTTTCTGGCCTGGCACTTCCAGCCTAGCCCTAAGGTTCTGACCTGCAATCCTGAAGTCCCACAGTCTCACAGAAACACACAGACACTTATATTAATTTTATGCTGATTGACCTGGGGCCCAGGCATATAACTTGCTAATTTTTTACTCTTAAACTAACCCATGATTCTTATCCTGTTCATCCATGCAGCTCAGTACCTTTTCTTAGAGCAGCATAGTTGTCTTCTGCATCTGCTGGAATCTCTGGCATCTCTGCTCTGCTCTTCCTGTTCCCAGAGGTTTTTTAGTCTGGTAGCCCCACCCACACTTCCTGTCTGACTTCAGCCAATCAGCATTTTTATTAAACCAGTATTCAGCAAAATTATTTACACTGGAACAGAACACAATTCCACTACATTTTTTCCTTATTTTCTTTTTAGAACAACAACCTCAAATCTATTTTTTTTGTATAATTTTTTCACTATTATCTATCACAACTTGTAACCAACACTGTTAACAAAGTCAAACATCCATAATCCAGTTTTTGAGAACGTGAGTGTCATTGTCTAGGCTACTTCCTGCTGAATGGAGGTGCTGGCAATCCCATGGGGACCCAAAGAAAAATTTAGGATTATGGACAAGTCCTTAGTGGAGTAGTCTGTAAGGCTGGATCAGCTCAGCCAGTCTCCTTCAAGTTGTTTTGAATGCAAAGCCCAGAGAAAACTTCAACAGAGGTGCTCTGAAATGCTGAATCATCTGGGCCATCTGTTTCCATTGGAGATTTTTCAGGGGGTCTTCCTCTATCAAACATTATTTTCTTTAGCCAGGAATAAATCCACAGCTTCTCGTTTTCTGTGCAAATAAGAAGAAAAGTTCTTCTCTAAAGTAGTATATCTTTTGATTTCAATTTTAAAGTCAACTCATTTACAAAATATATAGGTTGGATTAATCCAGCACCATTGATAATCAAATGGATTTTAGCAGCTTTTACTACTTCATTTATAGTCAAAACCCTTAAAGACATACAGTATCCAGACATTTTGTATTTTCCATCTTTACATGGCTTATTATTTTTTCCTCTATTTCTTTCTTAAGGACTTTATCTTTTTTTCCTTTTTCAAGCCTATGTGTATTTTTTTTAATATACTCTAATCCATTTAGAGTTTTTTTAATCTTCATTTAGCTGAAGTACTGGTAGGACCCACAATTACCACTCTGAGGAATTTTAGAGTATATAGAATCACTAAGTAAAGCAGCAAAGATTGTCACACAAATAAATGAGACTCAGGGATAGATCTCTGAAGAAGTTGGAGATATTAGAGGGAATAAACAACACAGTCAGATCTTACCCAGCTGTCTTCCAGCTTCCTCAGCCTCGCTTGCCTTGGAATGGCTTCCTCTGTGTTTCTATCCTGTCTTAAGTATTCTTTCCGTAAATTAAGGCGTGGCTCCACCACTGCCTGCTTGGGAGCCTGGAATTCCTTCTATAATCTGAAGTGACCTTGACTCAGTTGGGATTAAGGGTGTAGGTCTCCACTCCCAGGATACTCCCTGTGCTGGGATTAAAGGTTTGAATCACCACTCTCTGATTCTCCTAGACTGACTGTGGTTAGAGCTCTGGGACTTCTGAAGCTTTTATTAACTCCCCACATAGATTGTGGGTAGATTCCCTCTGATATCTCCAAAACTTCTGAAACTTTATTAAATCCCCACAAAAGACTCTTAAAAGACATCTCTAAGGCTGAATCAGGAAGCCTCTCTTTTTTAAAGCCTTGCCTTTGTTGCCTCCAGAAAACAGAGCTGACCCAAGAAAATGCTGCCACTACTAAGAAGCAGTCTTTGTCTCTCTTTATTTTTTGTCTAAATAAACAGAAAGCTTAAATACATTATTAACAGATTGTTGCTTACATCTAGGCTCTTGTGAGACTTCAAGAACCGGCCATTTTAGAGTTTAAGCTGCACCCCAAAAGCCCGCCATTTTTAATTCAAACTCATACACAATTCAGAGCATCTCTGAACCATAACTCACAGAAACACAGACACATATTAATTTTAGACTGATTGACCTAGGGCCCAGGCACATAACTTGCTAATGTTTTACTCTTAAACTAACACATGATTCTTATCCTGTTCAGCCATGCAGCTCAGTACCTTTTCTCAGAGCAGCATAGCTGTCTTCTGCGTTTGCTGGATTCTCTGGCATCTCTGCTCTGCTCTTCTTGTTCCCAGAGTTTTCTTAGTCTGGTAGCCCCACCCACACTTCCCGTCTGCTTTCAACCAATCAGCGTTTTTTATTAAACCAGTATACAGGACAATTATTTACAATGAAACAGAACACAATCCCAAATTATTCATCAATAGTTTTCGGGTAGAATTTCCAGAGGTAATAAAATACCTTGTCGTGAATACTCTGTCCTCATAAAGACCTCAGGCCATGTGTATGAATCGCAAACAGCATCTTACTAAACTTTACCAAGAAATTTTCTAAGAAGGGAAGGGCAGACAATGCAACTTATTGAGGAAGTGTGAAACAAGAAGTCTAGACAGGATGAGAACGGTTATGCTGGATGCAGAAACAGCAGCCACTGGCCACAGGGGAAAGTGAAAGTGTGTCTAAATGCTTAAAATATGAGTTCTTGTGACAGCTTAAGACTTCCTAAGGAGAATAACCTGTCAATACTTATTCTATAATGCTAATACCAGCATAGCCTCAGTATGCCTATGGTGTGAAACTCAATGGTTTAGTTCACCTAATTTTTAAAAAAATCATAGTTACTTGCAGAGAATGTCAAAGGCAAAAACTACCAGTGATTTCATTACTTGAAACAATTTGTGTATCAGAAAATAAAATTCTGCTCTAAGTGGCTCATAAAACTTTTTGTTCAACTTTTCATATGCATTAACCTATTGTCAACAATATAGGATAATATGCAGCAATGCTTTTATAAATGTTTATGGAAAATGCCAGTAATTATGATTATAGGTTATTTTAATTTGGAATGTTAACCATGATAGTTATATGTCATATACATATTGACATAATGCCTTTACTTTTAATATAAACTACTAAGTTCATAAATGTCAATAAATGTTGAATAAAAATAAAAATTTAAAATAGGTACTGCAGTTATATTTTCAAATTAATTAGCTACCTGGAAGGTATCTAGAAGATAGAAATGGCTTGGGAGGGAACACATCTTTAAAACATCTTTAAAAACAACAACGAACAGCATCCTGAGGAAAACAGCCAAGACTATTATAATTTTGAGATAAAAGAAAATGAAAGATTTTAGAATTTGCTTAAAGGTGAACAACAGGATGAACAAGTCAGAGGGGACCTCGTATTGATTATTATTGATTATTGATCCAGCCTCCTTTTTACTACCAAGTGGTTATGGAACCCTAGAGTTGGTATTTAAACCCTCTAAGCCCTAATATTCATATCACTACAATACCAGCAGTTATGCAAATTCATAAGTCAGCATACGAATGAAAAAGTTATAAGGGGAGTGGTGGGTTTAACTCTGAGCCTTACCCAAATAAATGCTCAGTATTTTATTGGATTTTAGCTACAGTATTTATTACTTCAGGAGTTTTCTAATTAAGGAAATTAATACTGGCATTTATCATCACATTACAATACATTACACAGTAATAGAGAATATTTAAACATACTCAGGCAACGACTTGAATGACTGCCCTGTGATAGTATGACAGATTTTTATCTCATTATAATAAGCATTTACTACACTGAGTGTTTAAATTTTAGTAACAATAGTTACTCATTGATAAAACAAATCCATGCTTATTTGGCTTTCATTATTTTAGGCACTATATTGAGTAAGTTACATAATATTAATTTCTGTAACCTTAGGTACTATGGTTATTTCCTTTTAGTAACGATAAAAGAAAGTCACAGAGTTAAATATTCTGCCATAGTTACACAGAATGTATAACACTTAAAATTCAAATTCAGGTGGAATGGCCTCAAACAGTGGTTGGCACTCATACATGGTTCTCCAATCTCATATACATCTCACACCTTAAATCCTCACAGTTAGCAAAATTTTGTCTTTAAAGACACTTCATACTTTATATAATTATAACAACATACATGAATAGATAGCTGATAGATAATGCATATAAATAAAGAACGTGCCTGTTATAGTCTCCAACAAAGTCTACAGTAAACTATAATCAAATGTGTTATATCTGTTCAACAAAGTGTGATAAAAGCAACAGCAGCTATTGGCCATTTATGTCCATGCTTGGGATGTTCCGAGCCTTCCCTGCACTGAGGTTTAACTGAGGTCTTATGGACAGAGAGTGGTGGGAATAATTTTCCATCCAATCCCCTCTATGGAGATTGAAAGATCAAGTATTTCAGAAGAACTTTCAGCATAACAAAAGACACCTGGATTCTTAGTGAAAGGGAGTTTCCTTTGCTTTATGGTATATATATATAATTATTATTTTTCAGTCACTGATGAAGCTTTTAGTATCCTTTAATTAAGACAATAGATAATGATATGTAGATAGGTAGCAATATGGTAGAAAGATAGAGGATTATGAGAGATAGATAATGATTGATAAAGAATAGATAAATGAATAGATAAATTGATAGATGAATGACAGACACATAGATGATTGATAGATTGATAAATAGATGATAGATAGATGACAGATTGATAGATTGATAAATAGATGATAGATAGATGACAGATAGACATGCATGTTAGTTCAAACAACTTTAGCAACAGGATTCACCAAAATAAATTTTAGCACTAATTTTCAACCTCTCTCTCACCTTCCCAATATGTATCATTAAGCTCATAACTTTTAAATAAATTGAATAGAAAATGAAAGACCTGTGCTCTTCACAATGTGTTAGAGACAGGAACCAAGATGTGTGAAAGGCTGACTTGTTCAATCACTTAGATAAGGGAGCGGGAACCAGGAGCCTCTAAAACACAAGGTCTTAATCAGCAGCCAGCAAGCTTTCCTGTCAAGTATCATTTTTTTTTGCTATTTTGCAAATCATGCATCCTGTTGCAGTCCATTCTACCAAACATTATCACCTCCAGGTAATTCACATTGCTGAAAATTTCCCAGCTTCCTCATGCTATTAAAGTTAAAATGTTCTTTCTGTCATAATAATTCTGAAATAGTTACAATTGCTACTACAGGTAATTGATGAGTTAGAGTTGAAAGGAAATGCTATTTCTAGACAACACAATTCTCATAGAAAATGATATGAGCAGCACCCCCTGGAGTTAGGCAGTGGAGGCATTACCCCAAACTAATAGCTCTGTTATTCACAGTGTTGACAAAAAATATTTTCATACAAATATCAGTTACGTTTATGGAAAAGCTTTCTAGATGTGCCATTTTGTTAAATGGCATAGTTATTTTCTTTGAAATGTCAGGAAGGAATTATTCTAAGAAATGTTTTTCATCACTTTAGAATTCTGTTTTATCATATGTATCCATTTTGAGGTTTCGTTCACACACGCACAAACACATACACACACACAATTTTTTCTGTGTACAGAATTCTATTGTTGTTTTCTGATCATTCCAGGGGGCTCTGCTCTCACTGAAGGCATCCTTAGATATTGTTCAACTTCATTAATTCATTGAACAAATACATCCATTGCATGCACTCTGTGCCAAACACCCTTCAGCATGCTGGAGGAGTGAACAAAATCCTGGGGCGGGGTGGGGGGGAATGCTTGCTTTGGTGTAAGTTGCATCCCCCAAGCTTGTGACTAATTTCTGAGACCCCATCTGTTTTCAGTATGACGGTTCCTGGCCTGGGCCCCATCCAAACCTTCTGTGGATTCCCCTGGACTAGGGTCCTGTTACATGTAGTCTAGAATTTTTCAGTCACCTCATCACTGTAGCTTCCTTCATTATTAACATCGGAGGTCCAGAACCTTGTGGCTCAGATGCTCTCCCCTTCTGTCACCCTAGTCACATGTCCTGTGACCCCCTCATGGGAAATGCCTTTCTATTCACTGAAATTTTGGAAACAAACAAGCATAACAGGACAAAAAAAATACATGCAATAAATATCTGTAACCGTTCCCGTGATCTGATGATCAAACTCTTCTCTTTAACTCATATTATTATAACTGTTTAGTATTAGTCACGTTTTGTACTTACATAAAAACACAGAAGAAATCCCATTGACATGCAATTTCTTCTGTTACTCACATCATAGGTTAATAGGGCATGCTGCTCCAGTTAATAAACTGGACAATAACATGGACACATTATTATTAAATAAATTACATGCTATATTTAGATTCCTTTGAGTTTTACTGAGTGTCCTTTTTATGACCCAGTACCCCATTTAGGGTTATATTTCATTTAGCAGTGCCCACATTTCATTTAGAAATAATGTCACCTTTGACTCTTATTAATACTGACAGATTCTTAGGCTTGTTGTGTTTGTAACCAGCTTGACAGTGTATTATTCAGGTATTTGGAAGGCTGTCCTTCAGTTCAGATTTGTATGATGGCTTTCTCATGATTAAATGGGGGTTCTTCTTTGGTGAGTGAAGGGTGCAGCGGAGAGGGCTATTTTATCACATAGAATGAGCTCCAAATGTCAATATGATTTATGACTGTTGATACTGACCTTGTCTGACTGCCTAAAATGGCATTTGTCAAGTTTCCTAATGCACTGTCTCCCCACTTGCAATTTAATGCTCTTTAGAAAGAAGTCATTGTGCATCAACCACATGCAAGGGCAGCAAAAGACTAACTTAGTCACTTGGAATAACACGTGGACAATCTGTCCTTCCATCTCAAGGCAGAAATAAATAAATGCAACATCTATTTATATTCCTATGGGCTCATGAGTGTTTATTTTATATCTTGCATTAAAAGCTGGTGTGACCCTACTGACACTGTCGCTAATACTGTTCTATTGTAGTCAAGAAGAAATGTTCCTGTTACCTCTGTTGTCCCTTTGACTTGCCTCCACTTAAAGCTATTGATACTAAAATGCACTTTGAAAAAGTGTGGAAAAATTATGTCACACAAAAAATTCCCAGTAATAGTAAGGTCAAGAGTCCTGGTTACAATCTGTTCAGTCTCCAGGATTTGAAAACAGATCTGTCTCAGGCTGACAGACATAACCCTGGACATATAACTATTAGAGAGCTGTGATAGCTGTTCCTGTCTTCCAAAGCATTTATATTATCATGTGTATACACAAACTGAATCTGCTGACTTTTAGAAGTCTGTTTTCTAATTAATTTATTCATTCATGTAAAGAATTATGAATTCCTGCCAGTGTATGTTAGCATGGACTTTAAATCTTAGCACTGGGAGGTAAAGGCAAGCAGATCTATGAGTTTGAGGTCAGCCTATGCTACAAAGTGAGTTCCAGGACAGCCAGAGCTACACAGAGTAACCCTGTCTTAAAAAAAATTTATGAATTCCTGACACCTCTAAATGTTCTGTCACTAGTATAAAACTGAAGTGGCATAGAATCTATCCTTCATATCACCCCATAATTATCTCCTACACAACCAGCAATAATTTTGAGGTACATGTGTGTAACTTGATTTTCTACATGATTGGCTTCAGTCGAAGCTAAAAGGGAAGCCTGAGATTTGAATCAGAGGTCTGGTTCAGCTTTCAGCACTGCCATTCCAAGCTCTGAGCTGTGACTCTGTCACATCCCTTAGCACCCATCTACAAAGTAAACACAACAGTAAAGTATGCGTTTCTCAGGAGACATGAGCAACTGGCATTATCTAGGAGTGAAATGCTGAAGTAGCCAGCCCCTCGAGTTACCAACTCTAGTCATTATTACATTTAATTTCTGTGTCATGTGGCCACTTATCCACTAGTCCTCCTTCCTTATGAAAATAAGACAGAACTGGGAGAAACATTGAAAAAATTGCTGTATAGTCATTTCTAGGGAGGAAAAAAATTAGTTAATTTACATATTCCACAATAGGAGGTAATGAAATGAGTTGGTTTATAGTCATATCACTATGCAATCTGTAAACTTCAAATTGAAGCCATGGAGGTACTGAAATTAGAGATAGTGACCATAACATTTTGGGAAAATAGTGAGAGAAAAATGGAGAGAGAATATCATCATGATAACTTCAAGTTCTGGTTTATGGTCACATAAAATTACATTTCCATTAATGTGTGTTTGTATCACTTTGTGTAGTGGTGGATTGCTATTTCAAAGATGATTCTTGGGGGCTGGAGAGATGACTCAGCAGTTAAGATGATCGGTTGCTGTTCCAGAGGACCAGGGGTTCATTTCTTAACACCCGCATGGAGGCTCACAACTGTAATTCCAACTCCAGGCAATTCAATTCCTACTTCTTGCCTCCGAAGGCACTAAATGCACGTGTTTCCCAGACATACCTGCTGACAAAGCACTATATACATAGAGTAAAAAAGAAATCTATTTTAAAATCTATGATTCTTATGTGTTTCAAAATGTACAGAAGTCATGTGACTACATTATTATAGTAAAACAAAAAATTACTCCTTTTGGTAAATATGATACATTTTTTTATGAGTCAACCATACAGTTACTTCAATGATATCATGAAGGATTTCAGCGATGTGGTAAATACTTGTAATATTAAATTAAATATGTGTGATGTGGTTAGTAAATAATATGTGATGTGGTTAGTAAATATTAAAATGCAAAACTGTGATATTGTGCACCATTTTATAGATTGGATTTAAATTTTTCATATGGTATAAAATATATACAGTATCTATAATGTATTTAAGATCATCTGTATGGTTTTATTATAAATATGTGCTCAGATATATGTGAGAAAATACAAAATGGAAATATTTAATGTTAGATGTTAGACTTACATGTCCTTACAGTATTTTTCAGTATAGTTTTATATGATTATATATTCTATTTGTAATTGTATTTATTATATACATATTTATGAATATTGTTTAAATTAATCACATCGTTAAAGGTCACCAGCAAGGTTAAATCAAAGAAACTCTAATTTAGTTTAGGAGAACTATAATCACTTTTCAAGGCACTAATTGTTTTAAAAAGATATTACCCCCCCTGGAAGGCCCAAGCAGGCTGAGCAACTGCGCTGTCATTCAGTCTTGTATCCAACATTTGAGTAGGTTCAACCCAACACTGACTCCATCAAGGAGCTGCTGGAGTGGGTAGAGCAGCTGGTCCTGCACAACCCATTGTTAGTTTTCTGCTCTTTGGGGGTGCTCTTTACCCAGCTCTCAAATAAATCACATACGGAGACTTATTTCTAATTATAAGTGTTCCGCCCTAGCCTAGCTTGTTTCTTGCCAGCTTTTTGTAACTTCAATTAGCCCTTATTCTTTTTGTCTCTGGGCTTTTTTCTTTTCTTCCTTCTGTAATTTTACTTTCACTCTTACTCCGTGGCTGGCTGGCTGGCTGGCTAAGTGGTTGGCTGGGTGGCTGGCTGGCTAAGTGGTTGGCTGGGTGGCTGGCTGGCTGGGTTGCTAAGTGGTTGGCTGGCTGGCTGGCTGGCTGGGTGGCTGGCTGGCTGGCTGGCTGGCTGGCTGGCTGGCTGGCTGGCTGGCTGGCTGGCTAGCTGGCTGGCTGGCTGGCTGGCTGGCTGGCTGGCTGGCTGGCTGGCTGGCTGGGTGGCTGGCTGGCTGGGTGGCTGGCTGGGTGGCTGGCTGAGTGGCTGCATGGCTGGCTGGCTGGCTGGCTGGATAGCTGGGTGGCTGGCTGGCTGGCTGGCTGGGTGGCTGGGTGGCCACTGATGTCCTCCTCCTCTCGCTCCTTCTTCCTCTTCCCAAATTTCCTCAATATATTCTCTCTGCTGCCTCAATTCCCTGTTTAGCTGCCAGCCCCACCTAACCTTTCTCCTGCCTTGCTATGGGTCATTCTATTCTTTATTATACCATCAGGTATTTTAGACAGACAAAGTAACACAGTTTCACAAAATTAAACAAATGCAATATAAACAAAAGTAACACACCTTAAAATAATATTCTACAATAAAACCAGGTTTCATTACTGAGCAGGTCTGCCCCCAGCATGAAGCCTCTATGGCTATAGCCCACCCTACTTGCCCTACTGGGAGACTGAGAATTTGGGCAGTGATGCTGCCTGCAGGCTATAAGCACAAAGGCCCTGGAGCACTCATGGAACTTGCCTTGATTCCCTGTTTACCTACAAGTTCACTCTGACTCTGTCTAACAGCAGGATATCTGAGATATATCTCAGTGATATACCACTGAAGGTCAGGTGGATGTCCATGACCTGTGATGCAGCCAAGAACCATGATTGTGTCTGTGGTCCATTCCAAGGACTGTATTAATATCCATGGTCTGAACTACCATGGATATTAATACAGTCCATGGTCAGAAGCCATGGATATCTATGGTTTGTACTATTGCCTGAAGACATGTTGATGTCCATGAGCTGGACTGCAGCTGGGGACCATATTAGTCAGTAACCCATGTTCCAGGTGATGTGTTGATGTCTATGGCCTGTGCTGCTGCCAAGGGCCATGATGGTGTCCATGGTCTGTGCTGTGGCAAAGGGCCATGTTGATATCTGTGGTCTGTACTGATACCAGAGAGCATGCTGAGGTGTGTGCTGCATCCTGACCCTGGAGGCTATGTGGATCTGTGCTGTGGCCAGAACCCACATAGAAGTCAATGATCAATGCTCCCACTAACTGTGAGGGCAAGGAAACTACTTTTTGCAGTGGTATTGATGACTGCCGACTCACAGCTGAGAGACACAGAAGACTTCTGTAACAATCCTTACCCCACACCCACAAAAAGCAACAATCTAGACAGGACGCCATTAAAGAAAATTCTTAATAATTGTGATAAGGATGCTGAAGTGGAGCTCTCCACAACTGATGGCTTCTGGCGGGAATATGGTAGGGAAGTTTTCAGTTTTCTATAAAGGGCTGGCCACTGGGAGTACAACAATGCTCCAGTGGATATATGGCCAACACAACCAGACTGGCTGCTTCTCCTCCTCCTCCTCCTCCTCCTCCTCCTCCTCCTCCTCCTCCTCCTCCTCCTCCTTTCTTCTTCTTCTTCAGGAACGGGGTAGATCAAGGTGCATTATGTGAAATTCCCAAATAACATTATGTTGGAGAAAAAAATTACCGTTTCAATTAGAATAAGCCATCTATTCTATAGGATAAAGTCATGGTATAATCTTGTGAACATATACATATATCTGTGCATAAATATATAGATATGCAGATATAATTGTACAATATTGGAATCTTAGTCCCAAGCAAATTTAACTTTAGTTAGTTCCTGAAATTTCATCTTCTAAATATTTTAAGTAAGAGTATAAGTACTGTGGAAATTTGACTGACTTAGGTCATATTAAAGAAAATCAATACTTTATAAAGTTCCTATAAAACCATGTAAGGAAAACAAAGTCACAGCACATACAAGTATATTCATCTTTTTTGTGCCGAGTCTGTCACCTTTGCAACCTTTAGTGTCATTTAATGTTTCCCATCTGGACTTGGTTGTAGCTCCCTCTGAATGGGTCATTCTCAGCCAAGATGGTCTTTGACTGACAGAATGACTAAAGTTCCCTTTATCAAGGTATCTGTTTCTTTGCTTGCCTCCTCTGTCCCTCTCCCAACTCAATCCTCCAGTTCTCTGGTGTTCTCTTCTCATCTCCCCTTATCCTCTCCCCCAACCCCCCATCCCCGTCCCAGGGCGATTCATGGATGCCTTTCTTAGGGTCCTCTTTGTTACCTAGCTTCTCTGGGGTTGATTGAGGGAGCCATTTGGGGGTTAGGGAGGAATGTGATGCTAGAGAAATTCCCAGGAATCCACAAGGATGACCTCAGCTAAGATGCCAAGCAATAGTAATGAGGGTACCTAAACTGGCCTTCCCCTGTAATCAAATTGATGACCACCGTAATTATCATCATAAAACCTTTATCCAGCAACTGATGGAGCAGATACAGAGATCCCCAGATAAGCACTGGGCTGAGCTCCCAGTCCATTCAAAGATACGGAAAAGGATTATATGAGCAAAGGTGTCAAGATCATGATGGGGAAACCCACAGAGACAGCTGACCAAGCTATTGACTCTAGACTGATAGCCAGGGATCCTGTATGGAACCAAACTAGGTCCTTTAAATATGGATGACAATTGTGTGGTTTGGGCAGTGTTTGGGGCCTCTGGCAGTGGGACCAGGACTTATACTTAGTACATGGAGCCCATTCTTTATAGAGAGATATCTTGCTCAGCCTTGGTGCAGGGGGAAGGGCTTGGTCCTATCTTAACTTGATATGTCAGACTTTGTTGACTCCCTATGGAAGGCTCTATTCTCTTTGAGGAGTGAATAGAGGTAGGGAAGGGAGGGGGAAAACTGAATGGGTAAGGGAAGGAGGGGTGGAGGTGAAAAGTGTGGTTGATATGAAAAATAAAATTAAATAAAAAACTTGAAAAGTTTCCCCCCAAAATAAAATGCCAGCCCGAAATGAACATTAACCAAGGCTGAGCACTTATAATTAATAATTTAAAAAATGGATAATTAATGCTCAGGAAATAATTATCAGTCCTGAAATGCTGAGTAAAGGGCTGCCAGATCAAAGAAAGGCCACTACTGAGCAAGACCAGCTTATTAACACATCATACCTTGCTCTGTGTTCCAGAGGAGGATTTATAATATAGTCATACCTTTGCTTATGAATGAGTTTATCAAGTATATAGCCAAATATAATACAGGAGAGATAAAATCAAAATATCATCTAATTGGGCTCTAAAATCCTCCAGCAGAAATCAACTGAGGAAGCCTCTTTAAGGCAGGCTACCAAATTTCCCAATAAAGAATTCTGGTCATAACAGTGTCCTCTTGGGCACAAGTAACCCCAAGAAGTATTATCATCAAATTGAGAACTTACATATATCCAGCAGAACCAGACTGAGGAAACAGGCTCACCAGTCAGCTGTAGTCTCTACTTCTTCCCCTCCCATAGGCATTTTTATAACACAGGATAAAGAGCCGTAATCTTCTAGGAAATGGTTTGGCTCTAGCTATTTTTAATAAAAAGATAATTTTGCCCCTGGACAGTTTTGTTCTACCCACTTCCTGTCACAGAGTTAGGGCAGGAGCCTTTCCGCAGCCAAAGCATAAGTTTGTTGAAGATGTTTAGAACTTAAGATGAAGGTACGCATGAAAGGAATACTTTCCCTAATAACATTAGAAATCATAGAAAAACTGGTGAAAACTGTGTGATCTTTATTGGACCATAGGAATGAAAAGGCCAGAAATGGCTCTGACTGCACACTAAGGGTGGCCCAGTTTGTTAAGAAGATGCTATCAGCAGACCTTGGACTTTGTGATTGACTGTTCTTATTATGCAGGGAAGAACACTCTAACCTTGTTAGCATTCTTCACAAAAATTAAAGAACCTCAGAATCACTCCTAGACTTGGACTAAGTTCAGTAATACATTGAAAACTCTGATGGTCATGGCCAGAGGTGGCAGGCCATGTTCTATCACTAGAGCCAAGGATACTGTTGGGTTTCTCTGTTGCTGCATGGACCACTAAACAGAAACCTATCCAAAGATTACTAAGACGAGCAAGCAACAAGAGATCTCATTGTGGTAAAGGGCTCTCTCTCAATATTTCATTTTGGGCAAACTGCGGAAACATCAAGTGCAGAATGGCATGTTAAGATATCATTTATATAAAAATGGGATGCATGTAAATAAATGTATCATACACACACAGCCACAAAGGTTTAGTGCAACAGAAATGGCTCATTTCAGTTTAGGAAGGGACTTTCCACCAGATATCTTACATAAATTTTAATTTGTGAACTATATGTATGTTAACTGCACCAAAAAAAAAGAAAGAAAACACTATATAAAAACTGGTTCAGAAAAAAAAAATAGCACTAAAATGACGGGATGCAGAAAAAGAGAGAGAGAATTCAAGTTCATCCAAAGGGCAACTTTTGGGTTTCCTCACTTTTTTATTTCTTCAAGAGATTGTCGCTCCTGAGTTTATCACATTGTAATATGACATTACTTTATAAAACAACAAATACATGTGCGTTTTCTATGGCTAATCTGGTTCTTTCACTGTAATCAAATCCATCTAACCATGAGCTGAGGGTTCTTCAGAGTTCAAACAGTTTCATGGTCAATGCCCTCTCCAGAGACTCTTAACTGTGTCTTAAATCTTTCAGTCAACATAAAATCTTTGTGAGGCACATAAGGTCCTCACTTTTAGAGATAGGAAAGTAGAGATAAAGAGATGCTAGTTAGGATCCAGGTATTGTGGCTCCAGGTTTGTTATGGTTTGGTTTTTCACAACTGCCCACATGCCAATTATAGCTCAGCTTCTACTTAAAGAGCCCAGATTATCTACTTCTTCTTAACCTGCGTTTTTTACTCATGAATATTATTTTTTAATAAGTGTGTGTGTGTGTGTGTGTGTGTGTGTGTGTGTGTGTGTGTGTGTGTGTGTGTGTGCACGCACGTGCTTTCTAGGTCCTCGTGCATACAAGTATAATTTCCAGTACCATGCTTAACTCAACTCAGTTTCTAATTAAGCTGAAAATGTTAATGAGTAGGGCATTGTTCATATTTACAAAGAACCTTGAAGAACTGGACTAAAAACATAATTTTAAAAATATGTTAAAAATCCAAAGAGTTCTTAATTTTGCTACCATAATTTAAGAGGGACTTTTACCAAACTCTAAACTCTGCTTTTATTGCCTTCTAGGATTTCATCAAAGGTCTTTCCATTCTGCTTCGAGGGACAGTACAAGAAAAGCTCAACTGGGCATTTAACTTGTATGACATAAACAAAGATGGCTACATCACTAGAGAAGTAAGGGCAGCACACCGGCATAGCCACCCTCTGAGACAGATAGTTAACTTCAAATATCAAACAAACTTCAATGGCTACTTTAAAAATCACATTTTAGGAAATCAGAAATATTTTCTGTGATGTTGGAAGAGATGCACTGTAGTCATAAATGCAACACAAAGGACTCATTTGTAGTAAATCTTCAAAGAAAATATGAAACATACCAATATTATATTCCCTTTTTCCTGTTGATAATATGAGGTAAAGTGGGGATCCTTGGGAGTGGGATAAGACTTATGTCATGTGGACAGTCATTTAGGGAGCAAGGGTCCCAGAAAATCAACAGTTACCAAAGCTATACAACCCAAAGGCTGTGGGGTGTTTATTTCTCTTTGTTGGTGGATCAGGACAATGGTAGGCTCAACACAAAACAATTAGAAGTAAATTAACAACGAAAGACATTCACAAATTAAAATGCCAGTTTACAGATTTAAAACAGCAGAAGAGAGGGCAAGGGATAAGGGACAGGGGAAGGTCGTCACCCTTGGTGTAGATGCCAATAAGACTGAGCATTCTGCTGGAAGCCGGGGCATATTTAATGGTCATGAGAATTGTGCTTCTCTCTGTATTAACTTCTTCCCCACAGTGAAGGTTTGAAAAAATGGTCCCATTTGAGAAAAATTACTCAGGACCAGAGACATACATGCCTTATGAGATACACAAACTCGGTGTGCTTTATTGGTCATTGTCTCTTGGGCTGAGGACACATGGTGTCAGATTAGGTGTCATCAAGAAGTGCTAAATTAAAGCCTTCAGGAATAGATGAACAGATGCACTTTTTGCATATTTGGTATAGCGTGAATGTTCGTGACCTAGGCACCGAACATTGAGGAACCTATAGAAGATCATTAATAATCTTACCTGTGTCTTTGTATCAATGCTGAGTGATAACTGAATACAGGGCTACTGTTCTATCTCTTTCTGTTTAACACAGCTCAGTACTGACAACATCTTAATTGTAATACTTACTTATGTTAGAAACATCTTTTGAAGTTTCACTTGTTTTTATAAACTGCTTTATCATATAATCCATACTCTCAAAAATAAATACAAATAGAATTGTATCAACTGCTTAATCTAGGATGAGCTTTATATCAAATAGTAAATCTGAATATTTAAGTAATTAGATATAACTTTTTCTGTTATAAGATTAAAATTACAAATCCAAAAATAGGTTTTACTTTAAAAGCTAAAAAATGTTAAGGTGCCTCCTAGTCAAAATATTTGAATTCATATTCTTGTATGACTTCTTCAGTTAAAGCCAAAATAGGAAGAAGTAACTTAAAAAAAAAAAAAAACTCCAAGAATCTTTACCAATTAGTTGTAAGTCGTAGTTAATTTTAGTTCCAAATGCAAAATATTTCAATAACCCTGCAACAGTTCAGTAAAACAAAGTCTATATATGTTTTGAAAGTGAAAGCATAAAATCAGACTATTCCTTTCCCAGCCAAGTGAGATACATGGGAATCTACTTCATTTCAAAACTGAAATCTCAGCTGACTGTTACACCTGGATTCCACTATTCTGAGTGCTGTTTGTTGGCTTCTGGCAACCTAAAGGCAGCTCATAAAGAATTTAAGAAACAAACAAGCAAGTGAAACACTATGAACATAGTCTCCTAATGCATCTTAGATGGGCTTCTTCCCACTCAGTGTAAAGCCTCACGAGTGCCTTTCCATTTCAGGAAATGCTGGACATAATGAAAGCAATATATGACATGATGGGGAAATGCACATATCCTGTCCTCAAGGAAGATGCTCCTCGACAGCATGTGGAGACATTCTTCCAGGTGGGAATGAAAGATAGGAAGGAGGGAGAGGCAGAAGGAGGGAGGGAACACAGTTATGAATAATTTCTTGATATTTGCAAAGAACCTTGATGAGAAAAAATGGAAAGAATGTTTATTCATAGAGACAGAACAATAGAACACATATCTTAATTTTATAATTTGGGTTTTTTTTAATTTATTATTAAAGACATTTGTAATTCCAGAAGTCACTATATCCTAACTACACCATTCTCTTATTTCATAAGTGTTGTCATGCAGTCCCCACAAGAACCTTAAAAATAACAAATTCTCAATACTATTCTCCCATTTTATAGATGAAAAACAAGACTCGACATTTCTGTGAACTGTGCAGATCCTGTCAGTTTAGGTCACTCATGCTTCACATCACATGGAAAAGGGTACAACCTATGATGATGTGGCTCCTCCATTCTAGGATGTCACTATTTCCTTCTGAACTGTCCCTCACAACAATGTGCTACATTCTTATCTATTCCAATCTATTAGGTATGGGGAGGCTATCAAAAGGCAATCAATACAATGCTTTGTTCTTTTCTTTTTCAACAGAAGATGGACAAAAATAAAGATGGTGTTGTTACCATAGATGAGTTCATTGAAAGTTGCCAAAAAGTAAGTAAGGAAAAGAACTATCCCTTTAGTTAGCATCAGTCAAATAGAATAAGCTGAACATGATAAAGAGACAAACACCTTACCTGAAAACAAGCAGATTTACGTGCACATCCAATTTGATATCCTACCTATCCAGATGCAAACGTTGCACAAGCACTCCCCTTTGTTTCTGGAAACCTTTAGAAGCTACTCATTACTGACAAACAAAAACAAATTTGGGGGTGGAGTGGCATATGCATCTAATTCCAGCACTCAAGAGACAGAGGAGGTGGATCTCTAAGACTTCAAGTCCAGCCTGGTCTACGGTGCAAATTCCAGCACAGCCAAGGCCACAGAGAAATTATGTCTTGAAAACAAACAAAAAAACAAAATCAAAAAGATTTAAATTACTATTTCTGAAAGTGGAGGTGTGGGTTGGTGGCTAAGAGTGCTTGCTGCTCCCCTTGGAGTAGCTGAGTTTGGTTCCCAGCACCCAAATTAGGAATCTCACAAATGACCTGTAACTCCAGCTCCATAGGATCTGACACCCTCCTCTGGATTCTGCAAGCATCTGAATGTTTGTGTTCACATATCTACACACAGATATATCCACATATATACATAGCAAAAAATAAATCTTTACCCTTTCCAAGACATATTTTATGTAAAACATTGTTTATTTTATTGTGTCACACAGAATTAGAAATCTAGTGTCACAAACTATGGAGGCTTCCATTGGTCCTTTTTTATTTAATTTTAATGTTATGTCCATGTATGTATGTTATGAGGAAGGAGTTTACCATAGCACACAGTTCGAGGTTAGAGGAAATCTTGCAAGAGTTGGTTCAAATTCAGGTCCTCAGAAAGTGTCACTGATTTAATATACATGGACAAAAAGTAGCATTTTGGCTAAACCCAATAATTGTCCCCACGTATAATAATAAAGAATAAATTATTGAGAGAAATCTGGTTACATGCTGCCTGGAAATCTAAACTTAGCTCACCCAGAGTGATTCAACTCCATGCAAGAGTAGAGGTATAACTGTAAATTAATATAGACATGTTTGCTGGGTTTTCCCTCCCTCTTCCATTTTTTTCAACTTCAACTTTCCTGATGCCTGCTTCTCAACTCACCTTAGAAAGTCAACATCTCTGAAAGATTTAAAGTGGCGACATCAACCCTCTATAGCACTGACATCACCTAGGTAGGGGCAGTGGAAACACCAGTGCTCCAGCTGTGACTCCCCACCAATACACAGGGCTCACTAGCAGCGTTTACCAACAGCTCATTTCTAAGAAACAGCCCAATCCAAACACAGCCAATGTGCAATGGTTTCTCCTAACCAATCATTTCTCTGGCATTCAGAAACTATTTAGTTTTAAGAATTCCTACAGGCCATACAGATTTAGCAATAACTGACAGCTGAAGACGTAAAATAGCTCTAAGCACACTGATTATTCTCTAAGCATATTGATTATTCTCTGTCCTAGAACATGGATATTTGTATACTTTCTGTGCATTGGCTTGCACTCTATCTAAAATACCAAGTTCCCATTTGTTCTGTTTGGATAATCTCTTGAAGCTTACCACTGGCTTCTCTAAAGGAACAAAACTGACATAATGGATATTTTATATATATATAAATATATATAATATATGAGGGAAAGGTGAGGGTTATTAGATTGACTTACAGAATGTAATATCAGTAGTTTAAGAAGGACTGTCTCACACTGACAATCTGTAGTTTTTCAATCCACTAGGTTGCACGTCTACATAGTCTCAATCTGGCACTGGAGTCCTAAAAGACTCTTAGAGAGCTGCTGACCTTCAGTCTATGTGGAAATCCTGAAGAAGTTGATTCTAATTCTAGCAAAGGAATACCATACAACAGGATAGATCAACTTTCCATCAAGAGTGAAAGCAAGCAAGAAAAAAACCCAAAGTTTTTTTCCATGCTTTGATACCACCCAGATTTAGGGTGGAAAAAAAAAAAAATCCATCACAGGACTACTCCAGTAGCTTATTTTTGTAGATAGCAGGTACAGTTAACTTTAGCCATCACACTCACTGTTTTCATCCCGACATCATTTGAGAAATATTCTGGTCTAGTAACAAGTTAAGACTTAAATGAATTATCTAAAGGTATATTCAAGAAAGCATAAAATGGAGCCTTGTGGTTATTATGTATAAAGAGTAAAGAAGAGATACATTAGGCCACACAAAGCAGCACATTAAGGGCATAGGCCATTCTTAGGGAGACAGCAGTACTTTCCATTATAAACAAAGCAGATAAAATCCTTCTGTTTCTCCCTTACAGGATGAAAATATAATGCGTTCCATGCAGCTCTTTGAAAATGTGATCTAACGTGTCAGCACATCCTCGCTGAAGAGGCAAATATGAACCACTCTACACACTTACAAGTTGAAGCCACCACTTCTAGCATAGATTGCTCAGCTTTACACTGAGGCATATTATGCAAACAGCTTTGTTTTAATATGAAAAACCCTCCCCAAAAGACATGTTTTCCAGTTACAAATCTGCATCTTCTCCACAACATCACTGGGGGCATGAAATGGCTTAACTCGTTTCATACTCTGACAATATTTAAAAGGCACAGAAGCTGGAATAGTTTTGATCCTTAGCCACATATTATTAAGGTTTACACAGATAAGTAATTTTAAAACACAAGTAGGTTTTCCTACTTGTTTGTAATGTCCTGGATTTTAAATGGTTTTCTAAAATATTTACATCTGCATTTAATGTCCAGAAAGCCAATGAACTTTCATTTAACTTGAATCATCTAACATTGGAAAATAAACAGATGATTGCGATTTTAAAAAGACCAAAAACACAGTCCCAATTTCTATGGCTTCTCCACCTGCTGTTAAAGACACTAATATATTTGGCATTTTTTAAAGAACGTTTAAAAATATTAGTTTATTATCAGATGTTAGCATATGCCTAATAAAATTATTTTAGTATTTGTTAACTTTCCATACTAAAGCCAAGGCTCTACATAATCCATGTAACTTTGGACGTGTTCGATTTTACATGTAGACTGTTTTGTATTGTGTCACGAAGTAGAGATTCAAAGTGTCAAACAAACCAAGGATGTTTACAGACTTGCAAAGGGTCCTGATGTCTTTCCTCCCACACTTCATGATGCTTATTAGCAAGTAATCCTAACAGCAGTAAAGGGCAATTCTAGGCACCCTAAACCCCCTAATGTTCATGCAGCATGTTTATTATAAGCCATTCAGGGACAGAAAATCCTTGACTGCCCCAAAGCCACCAGGAATTAATATCAAGCAAAATATTCTTTGAAAACACCAGTGATTCTATCATATTGGAAATTACACATAAGAATGTATAGAAAATGAACACAGTGAACAGTTCATTGAATTGCATTATAATTTAGCTTATCATAGAACTTAAAAGAATTCAGATTCCTTTCAGTAATCTTAAGCCAAAACTGTAGAGTTGCCACACAGTACCATAGATACACTTATCCTCCCTGTTTCGCAGAAATATCACAAGTACCAAGAGGATACAGGAGAAGAAAATTTGCAACTGTCTGCAACAATAAATCAGGTATCTATTCTGGTGTAGAGATAGGATGTTGAAAGCTGCCCTGCTATCACCAGTGTAGGAATTAATAGTAGTACAGTACATGTACACTGAAATCTGCCATCGCGTGTTTGTGTAACCTCAATGTGCACATTTTGTATCTCAAAAGGAAAAATAAAAGCAAAATAAAGTGTTTATTACTCTACTGTGCCTGCTATAGTTTTTTATGTTCTCGCAAGTTTTAAAATCCATTACTAGATTCAAAGTAAACTGTCACTTCCTTTGAGCAGTGCTGCCTACAGAGAAAACCCGAAGCAAGACTGAGGTCAGGCAGCTGCTGTAGCAGACATGGTCTGAAAAGGTAAGATCTGAGTAAAGAGAGGATCCAGGACCAGGAAGCAAAAGTCCTGGTGGAGGATGGGCAGGTCTATAGTATGGCGACTCAGCAATTGCTTGTATTCTTCCAAGTGGCAGCTATGCAGCTATGTGAAACAAAGAATTGCCAGCATCCACCAGATAGATGTCTAAGGGAGAGAACGGGAAGGAGCGCATCTTCTATCAGGTGTTCAGAAGGCATGCAGCTGCTACCACATAAACACAATGCCTGCCTGGCCCCATGCTTTCCAATGTGTGGCTACGATTAGGATTTGGTTAGGCTAGCCAACCCTCCAGGCCACTCTTCTGCCAGTCAGAGCAAAAGCCTTACTCCCATTCGCTAATTTGCTATTACTCTACTCCTTCCTCTTGCAGAATCATCTAGAAGTTTTTAGCTCATCAGAAACTCTAGACTGTATTCCTAAATTATGTTTTTAAAAAATCAAGTAACAGAAACACAAATACTGCAGTATCACTGGATGCATGTAAGTTTTAAGATTTTAATAATTTCTGAATATCTGCATATGTACAACATCAATATTTTTCGGGCTACAAAAATGTAAAATTTACTTAAATAAAGTTCAGGTAGTTTTAACAAGTTGTAATAAACAATATACTTGTAATAGAATTTTCACATTTAGAACAAGGTTTTTAAGCTGGAATATTCAAGAAGGAAAAGATATTCCCATACATTCCATATTAAAAATACACATTTGCACATCCCGGCTAATTGTGAAGTCACAAATGTTTACTTGCTATCTTAAATTTGTTTAGTCTTGATAAATATAAAAACCAAGAAATGAGCAAAAGCAACCTATAAAATGAGTGCACAGATACAAAGGAATCTTTAGAAGGGCTATAAGTAAAAAAATATTGGAAAACCTGCACATATATTTGATCTGTAAATTCACACAGATGATCAAGATGAGAAACCCTCACAGAATTCAACTTTCTCACCAGTACTTTAATTGCTTCCCATTAGCACCTGTGCTTTTTGGTGACAAACAGCCTGTACAATGAGTCCTCAGAGTAGGCACAGTCCCAGAGCCTATTAATGAAGGAGCGGTGCTGTGAGTCAATGAACGGAAGTGAGGAGAGGCCTGCTGCCACTGCTGGTGCCTGAGGAAGCAGCATGCTTTTGCTGGCTCCCTTCCTCAACAGCTGATAGAGCAGTATGTTGGGATTTTGGATTTGATGATGTTAAGACTTCCCTGACAACAGAAGAAACAGTATCATTAGAACACAGTCTTGGAAGCAGTCACTACACTACAAGTGTTGCTTAAGAAAAATCTAAGACTCAAACAAAAGTAATGCAAGAACACATCCAAAATCACAGAACTAACAAAACATTTTTCTGAGGGAAATAAGTCAGATACCAATCTCTAAGTTTCTGAGCAGTACTGAAATGTATCTTCCTGCATTCCACTAGCACACCTGGCTTAATTACTTCTCTGCACCCAATGTCCTGACTTAAAGGAAGACACCAGCAATGTCTAGCTCCGAGACTCATGAGTACTCCGCAGAGTGCCTGTCACAGTTCCCACTCTAGAAAGAAAAGCAGTGCACGCACATGCTGCTGAGCACAAAATCTAAACTGTACATTTGTAAAGATTAGCTATAATAAAGGGTCTCTGTCCTGTAACAAATGCTTTCATTTCCCCAGTAGCTGAACCTTCACATTATTATAATCTATAAAAGTCAAAAGAAATGGGAAACTCCTATACTAAGACTTGTTTTTTAAATTTTTTTTTAATTTTATTTATTTTTATTTAATGTGTATGGGTGTCTGGCCTGAATATATGTCTGTGTACCACATGTGTGGAGTGTTCAAAGAGTCCAGAAGTGAGCACTGGATCTTCTGTGGTTGTGAGCCACCATGAGCATGCTGGAAATAGACTCTGGGTCTTCTGGAAGAGCAGGCAGTATTCTTAACCAATGAGCCATCTCTCCAGTCCCAATAATTTTTTTTTTAAAAGACTCATTACTACTAAATAAGCTTAATATATGTTTTTAATTTCTTGGAAGAGAATGGGGAGCATTCTTTATATTCATGAAGGACAGCAAAATGGCTTCAATAACCACAACTCTAACTGGACCCAGGTTCTCTGCAAACATAACAAGTGCTCTTAACTGCTGAGTCATCTCGCTGCTAGTAAATTTTCTTTTGCAATAACAGCAATTATTATTAAAATATAATGTAGGACACACAAGGAACACTGAAGAAGACTTAGGAGTATTTAAGATCTCTTTTAACCACAAACTTTTATTTTTTAAATTTAACATTTGCAATATGTAAAGTTAGTAAGACTGAGTAACATCAGAAGAATCCTCTCTCTCTAGGACCTTGATTGGCAAACTACAACCTCTGCAGGCGGGCAAGCTTCAAGTAACAATGCTGGGCTTCTGAAATATATCCATATCATAATTTCCCCAGTCCAACAATAGACATCTACAAATGTCATGTGATGATCCTATTTTTCCCCCACTGATCCATTCCCTAAACAGTCTCCTGGAGACAGACAACCATTAGGGAGAGTTACAGTTTAAAATTCACAATTCCTGCATTTCATTAGGCAGGAAAGGGCAATGCATCTCTGATGCATATTCTGAGATGATTAAGTGCATTTACAAGTAAGTACTGGTCTGGCTAGGGGCTGGTTCTGCATATGCCCTCAGTGTCAGAATACCAATCTCCGGACAGGAACTTAAATACAACAAAGAAATCCATGTTCTAAGAGCCCTTTTGAGACTTAGGTCCTGTACATAAACTTTAGGTGTTCATCACAAAAACAATATACTCAATTTAAAATTAATATAACAGAACCAGCTAATTAAGGCACTGCCAATAAAGCATTATATACAATCATATATATTTTCTAATTAAGTATTTAGAAAATATGGAAAATGAAAGATCTACATTGTTAGACTAACTAGCTGAATACGTCTTTCAAATTATAAAAGTGCAATTAATTTTGCTGATATCACATAGTAATGAAATCTCCATATTCCACCCCTTAAGAAGTTAGAAAAAAATCCTATCAACTCTTGCAGGATGTGGATATGCTGCACTAATGTGGAAATGGCATTGCTATGTACAGTAGGAACTGTAACATAGAGGAAGAGCAGGATGTGGATATGCTGCACTAATGTGGAAATGGCATTGCTATGTACAGTAGGACTGTAACATAGAGGAGGAGCAGGATGTGGATATGCTGCACTAATGTGGAAATGGCATTGCTATGTACAGTAGGAACTGTACACAGAGGAAGAGCAGGATGTGGATATGCTGCACTAATGTGGAAATGGCATTGCTATGTACAGTAGGAACTGTACACAGAGGAAGAGCAGGATGTGGATATGCTGCACTAATGTGGAAATGGCATTGCTATGTACAGTAGGAACTGTAACATAGAGGAAGAGCAGGATGTGGATATGCTGCACTAATGTGGAAATGGCATTGCTATGTACAGTAGGACTGTAACATAGAGGAAGAGCAGGATGTGGATATGCTGCACTAATGTGGAAATGGCATTGCTATGTACAGTAGGACTGTAACATAGAGGAGGAGCAGGATGTGGATATGCTGCACTAATGTGGAAATGGCATTGCTATGTACAGTAGGACTGTAACATAGAGGAGGAGCAGGATGTGGATATGCTGCACTAATGTGGAAATGGCATTTCTATGTACAGTAGGAACTGTAACATAGAGGAAGAAAGCAAGGCATAGTAAAGGGGAATGGAAAGCCAGGAACATAGACAGCTCACGTAATACCTGCTTAGTACACATAAGGACCTGGGGTTTCTCCCTAGCTGTGATGAGTTAACACATGCGAACCTCATACTGATTTTCCGGAAAGGATCAAGAGTACACTGTACAGAAACACAGAAACAACGCAGGGTGACAGCTGCAGAATCCACTTACATTCCCACCATGCTGCTCCAGCTTCTGCAAGGCACTGGTGATGGGTTCTTTGAATTTTTTGTCCATTAGCCTCTTGGAAAGCTTTTGAAGATTGGGGGAAGGGGCATTCCAAAATAAATAAATAAAGTTTGCCATTAGCACAATTAACTTTTGACAATGTCATAATTTAAGAACACAAAGTTTGCTTCAGTAAACATTTCACTAAAATTTACTTCTTACAGCAAGTTAACATTTGGTTAAAAGTTGCATGTATGTTATTTTAAGTACTACCTGTCCTACAATATGTTATGATAATATGTTTTCTGGGGTGTGAAAATGACTGCTTCAACTTCCTAGACTACCATAAATAGTTGGGCAAGGTGCCTTACATTTATAATTCTAACACTGGGGAGTCAAAAAATAAGAGGTTCCCTGAGATTCAGTGCCTGGACAATGAAGCCTAATAGGTGAGCTCCAGGTACACGGAAGACCCATCTTAGAGGAGGTGACAATACTTCTGAAGACAATACCTGAGATGGCTCTCTACATTCCACATGTATACATATATGCACACATAGAGAGACACAGGCCTTTGTACCCACACACAGCCACACATGTACTCACATAAAAATTAAGTTTTCAAAAGCATGGCTACTTTTCCATTTTGTCACATGTAAGAACATGCAGAGAACTGAGATAGAAAACTACACCTGCAGAGCACATTACCCAATAGTAAGAGGGAAATAGTTAAATAAATAACGGTGACTGATGGAGGGATAGGACGAGAAACCACAAAACCACTTATCTCTGGTTAGGTTCTAAAATCACAGAATTTCATTTAGAGGAAGCATATGTGCCTGAAATTCTCAGAAAAGCTGTGCTAGGAAGGCAACAACAGAACAAGTATTCTCATAGAATGCATGCACTCCTGCAAACAACAACCTAGACAGTTCAGCTAAAACAAGCCATGCTATCAGGTAAACATTTTGGAAACATATTCAACACTGGTTTAATAGGATAATACTGAGCACTGTCTTATAAACCTAAAGTCAACTTTGCAAGCCTAATCCATTAGAACATACTAGAGAAACATTGTCTACTACTAAACTGTTCTGTGACCTACTTAGTCTAAGCTGCATGTGCTGGTTAGGGTAGTTAACACTGACTGCCAAAGGGACTGGATAGGGCAACGCCCAGAAAAATAAAACAAGCCTTTGGTTGTCTTCCAGGGAATGGTTTTCCAGAGAGCAAGTTCATGAGGATCTACCCAAGGAGTGGACTCCTCCTTGCTGAATTCTTCATGTGATGGTGTCAATGAGAGGAAGTGGTAAGTGGGAGGTGGAGCTTACTGGGAAGGAAGATTACTGAGCCCTTCCTATATGCCCATCAATGTTTCATGCCACTATGAAGTCACGGACACCTGTGAAACACTGAGACCAAACAAACCTCTCCTATGTTTCAATTGTTTCAGACGGGTATGCTATTGTAATAGCAAAATGCCTCTCTAAGGATTTGAGCTAGGCTAGTGGTTTATTTGAAGACTATGGTTAGAAGGATTAGGCACAGCTATTCTCTATAGTACTCACACTTGTAAGAAGAAGTTTCAGATGGCCATTCAGAGATGGCCCAACGACCACACTTAGCTGTACGAGTGCATCCAGTCCTCTTTCAAACACTTCATCATCAGAATGGACCTGTGGGGCCAGTTAACAGGAAAAATTAAAGCCAGCACAACCCTCTAAACGAGTCTCTAGGTTCTTTCATTTGGAGCTTTTCCACAGCCATTTTCAACTTCAGGAACAATTTCTAATAGAATTTGTGCATTTACATCTGAATGAGACTTGTCCATTGGTCTTTGGGAAGTGGTGGGAGGAAGTAAGGGACAGAATGGGAAAAAGGAAAGAGAAGACAGTAAGAAGAAAAAGTAGAATTAAGCATTTAATCCTAGACATTGATCAACAGAGTTTGAGGAGTAAGCTTTAATGCACTGTATCTAGAGGTAAAGCAATTTCCATCAGATATCAGCACTTCCTAAGATTCATCTAGCACACAAAGCATAAATAGAGGAATCTGAGATTTTCTCTTCCCATCACCCCAAAGGTTTCCTTTTATTGCCAAGACCTGAGGCATCCTCTAAGTGGTCACATGCACAACTATATGACTCTGAGTAACGGTGACTGGACACTGTACACACCTGACAAACCCACAGGAAAAGCACTAATTTACAGATAATATGGGAAAGCGAGGAACAGTGAGTGTTCTCTTGGGTCAGAGTTTTAATCCACATCATGTGATTGGAAATAATGAAGTCCAGTGAAACAGATGACTTACCAGAGCAGCCTTCAGCACTGGGATGAGTCTAGGTAGCAAAGGTACAGCTTTTTCAGGAGCACCCTGGACCAGAAGTAATTCCCTAAAGCCCTCCTTGGACACAAAGGTATAAGGATGCTTTGTCTCCCTCAGACCCTGCCAAAGACAACACAGACATAGAAACATGATTCATTAGCCACCCTTTGATTATGTTAACAACCATAAAACTCAATGCTTCTAACATTAACTAAAATGAGAAGTTTGCTTAATGTCTTTCTAATCACAATGCAATTTCAGTAGTTATTTTTGGAATTATACCACGAAAAGATGTAACAAATGTTACAGAATACAGAAGTATATACCCTCACATGAAACAAAAAAAAAAAAAAAAGAAAAGAAAAAAGAAAGAAAAAACTAAAGGGATTAAAAAGGAGTTACAGGACAAATAAGAACAGGAAGTGGGGGAGGTGGAGGGAAGAAAAGATGATGAGAAGACAAACAAATCATCAAACACAGATCACCGCCTACTACGGAACCACCCTGTGCTCTATAGTGGACCCTCAATGTGCTCAGTGAGTTCCTACGATGGCTCTCCTTCACATTTAAGTAAATCTAGAAGACAGATTCTGCACTGGCTGGGACAGTGTCAGAGCTTAAATCTGCTGTTCACAGTGGGGCACAATGGAGAACACAAGTCTGTGCACAGCACTGCTTACTGTGCCTTTCCTCCCAAAGGCCTTAAGAAAGAATGGTCTGCACTTAGGACTTAACCAGCCACTACTAAAGACAACAACCATCTGACTTTTGAAAAAGATCAAATAAAGCCAAGAGGAAACAAGAGCAATGCCCTTGGGTCTATTTGTGGAGCAGGTTTAAATAACCAGCAGCGAAGTCATGTCACAAATGCCAATTTCCAGTGTTAGTCAATTTGACCTGAGTTTCTGCTTCAAACAGTGGTCAAATGTCCTCTTCCCACTGTCTTACCATGTTTTCTACAACAAAATCACCAGCATGGCAAATCGTTTCCCAAGAGGTTCATCATCTGTCCTGGCAGTCCCTGGATCTGTCTGTACTCTTCCCCATTACTAAGTGGGAGGGGGGGGGAGAAGGAAGAAGGAAACTGCTACCCAGTACAGAAACACGTGCTAGTGTTGGCCACAGGTATACATACAGGACTGACCTCGGCCACTGGGACAGCTTGCAGTAAAGGAAATGGCAACTAAGTCTGACATCTGACTTTGATCCTCCATCCCATATGGTCTCAGGACCAAACCAACTCTAAGAAGTTGTCCTCTGGCTCCTATACACACTCATAGCACAAGCACACAATAAACAGACATAATAGAAGAACTGTTATTAATGAGCTGTAAAGGCAGAAGCCCTTTAATGACTTCATAAACTAAAGTACTTTGTACATTCTAATCATTTGGACTGTGCAATGTCATCGCTAGTTTTGATTAGTCTAAAGCACGGTTTGCTATAAAAGGCTTATATCTAAAAAGGACTAAGTATGATATAACATCCATTTTATTTAGTTATAAAACCGTGTGATAATTTCATTTTTATGAGACTGCTCAAGCTATTTATTTTATATGAATGTGTGTGCATACATGTGTATAAAATGTCTTATATATATGCACACACACATAACAATCACAATTACTTGCTTAGAGTCCAATATTTAGTGCCTCTTGCTTGATATTTATTTTAAAAGCATAAAACAAAATGTATTTATAATTTCAAAATATTTTTCCTATTAGCGCTCGGGAAAGCTAGAATGTTTTACCTCGGCTAAAGTAATTAGAAGCGGGTCAAATGGAAGAATTTCAGGCGGGCATTCCCATTGTAATCTGTGTTTTACTGAGCCATGTACCAATCTAAAATACAAAAGTCAGAAGATGTAACAAGAACCCGCATAAGCATTTATAGTCAAGGAGCTAATAAGACAATACTCTTGTCAGAACAGAGCCACAGTAGAACTACTCTGATATACAGGAGTGCCTCCTCAGAGGGACATGGACAAAGCACTGCAAGTAAACAATCCTTCATATTCCCACATTATCCACAAAACTGTTTAGTAAGCCTGTATTGTAAAACCTTTTATTTAATATTTAAGCATGTCATTTTCCTCAGAATCTTAATATACATGTTGCACTCATCTCTCTCAGACACAATTCCAACAAAATAGGCAAGCTACAAAAAAAATGAGAATATGTAGTAATAAGAAAAGGTAAGTTTACAGAGAACATGTTCATAGATTAACTAATAATCTGAAGGCAAACCTGTTTTACTCCATGTAAAATTATATCCAGGAAGATGAAATGGCCGGTTGGAGTTAAAAGCCATCCTGAATTAAAGCTTCTCCCTTCCCCCCAGAGCCATTCCTGAACCATACCTGATGAGTTTACAATACAGCACTCCTGTCCTGTGAATAACTGGTCATTGCCAAGCGTCTTTCTGGTTTCACTTGGGTCTACAGCCTGACTTCTTAACTGCTACATTCACAACAGCAAGGAGCACCAACAAGGTACCAGTTTTTACATTTTCAGAAAATCTCAATTACTCTGGAAAAGAACTCAAGAAGCTCAAGAAGTTAACAGTCTCAATGGTCCTGAAGACCAGGCTGGCCTAGTCCACTGTGTAGCCATGGGTGACCTTCCTCATGCTTCTCCATCCCAGTGCCAGGATTACAGGTACAGAGGACCATGCCGAGTTTATGGAGCGCTGGGAGATGGAACCCTAGGCTTTATGCATGGTAGGAAGTACTGTATCAACTCAGCTACCCTAAGCCTTCAAATCAGAATCTAAGGATAAAATACTACTAATAAATCCAGGAATGCTTAGTTGGCTTATGTTCTCTCCAATCCAAAGACACCATTAAAAAAAAAAAAAAAAAAAGGCATTTTTGAAATTTCAGAACCAAACATAAAACTTGATGTTGTTCTTATCCCTTCTATGACATTAAAAAATATCCTTCCATGAAGAACAGGATGGAACAGAACATTCTATGGAAAAAAAAAATCAAGAATTTATCCAAAAAGAAACAAAAGTCATATATACTTACTATGAAATAATGTTCAACTGCACTGCCAGTTTTTACATTACCAACAAGGTAGGGCTTTTTTATTTGCAACTTACAAAAGCCTATGGATGCTTAAGCTAGTTGTAACAAAAGTGGTACGCATAGCTCAATTTAATTTCTAAAATTGTGTGGTGTTTGACTACAGATTTTACATAATGGAGTTGAGGTGCGGTTTTTTGACCAATGTCTAGGGATTGATACCAATTCAACAGCCAAGGTAGTAAGTCATTTTAACTTAAATCTCACTAGTAAATGAATTTTCACCAAATTTAAACTGAACAACGTATTGATTTCATTCAATGATTTTGAACCACATAGTCAGCTGAACTGCATTGATCGTACCTGCAAGGGATGCCTCCTTTAGAGTAGATTGCTGCAAATGCAGAAGGGGCTCGAGACTGCTCACCAAACTGAAATACACAAGAGTATCACACTAACTCCATGTACCAATACTTTCCATTTTAATCCTATGAATATCAGAAGCAAAAGAGAATATCCTGACTTCCAAAGCCCCACTGTTACTTTGTGCACACCACTGCTCAGCCACAATGTGATTGAAAACACACACACACACACACACAATGTAGAGTTATTGCTCTCTAATCTCTGGTTTGGATCAAAGCATTGCAGGTGGCTGGAACCATCCATGGAGCAAATGTCTGTTCACTTTCTCAGTCAGTCTGATTCTTCAAGGTGAGGGCTAAATAAAGAATTAGGGAATTAAGGATGGGGGAGTAGAGATTTAATACCCATTACTGTTGTCCCGCTTGTCTAATGGCCAAGCATAGATGAATAGACAACAGAGAATCTACTTAACTTCTTCAAATTGTCTTTATGATTCTATGCATAAGGAACTGGATTTGGTAGAGTCAAAGATCAGGAACAAGTCTTACAGACACATATCTGAATGCATCTTCTAGATTATAAACATGGTGCTAAGGACAGAGAGTACATTTACTTTAGCCAGCACTGTATGTCCTGTCTGCCCTTCAGCCAAGTATAGAAATGTAGAGGTCAGAGAACCTGTGTAACTTCTCCAAACTGGCTTTATGCTTCCATTAAACAAAGGATTATATTAGGATTTCTGGTGAGTCGAATTTGTAGAATATAAAGGAATAGTTGGAGTTTTATGTGAATACAGATACACATGAATAATCAATTTCATAGTAACTGACACTAGGAAGCATAATAGAAAATTTAAAAGCTGACATACAATCCAAAACATAACAAAAATAACATAACTAGCTCAAAACTAGCAAAAAGGAAATCTATGAGAGCATTCAGGATAGTTAAATTGTAATCAGCTTAATGTCTATTTCTTGAATGGTTAAACTTTAATCAGATAAATGTCTATTTCTTGTGAAAATGTACTGCCTGATACTCACTGGGTTAATTGTTTTAGGGTTCAGTTTATCACTAGGCCGAGGATGAGCCCTTCGTGCACCCTCTGGAGAACTGGTTAATGAAGAGGATTTGCTCCGCTCAACTGTCGTTCTGTGTTTTACTTGTGTAGTACTTGAGGAAGTCCTTTGGTCATAATTACCTGGCCGGGGAGAAGGGGATCGCATCAGTACCAAAGATAAATATACAACAGAAACTACCCTGTATTCACACAGAACATGGAATTGATCATTAACAAACCTGGCCTCTCCCTCTGAAAATTCAAAGCTCTGTACCTGTTGCTCTGTTTCGAAACTGCACACCTCCAGGGTACTCCGATTTCTGCATGGCTTCCCTTTCAACCCTACAGTTATAGGAACAATTTCAGAATCTGTTGATCTGTCATAAATACCAAAGACCAAAATGAATAATTATATACAGATGTGGGTGTGGAGGCCCAAGGTTGATATCTTATCTCAATAGTTGTCAACTTTATATATTGATGCAGGGTCTTTCACTGAGTCCAGAGCTCCCCTTATTGGCTAATGTGGTTAGTGAGTTCCTGCCAGAGATTCCCTGTCTGTGTCTCCTAAGTACTCAGATGGCAGGCAGACCAACACAACCACCTAAGTCCTCAGAGGTTTCTGGGTTATCATATTCTTTACCAGGTGAGCCATCTCCTCTGCCCTACTTTCTAATTTAAATGAGTTTAAAAGACAACAAATTTCTTCATTTGAAAAGCTTTTAAAGTCTAGAAAATAGAGCTTCCTAGGTGCTTAGTAAGCAGGTCAGTGTAGTTTGTGTCATCTGTGTGTATGCATATGCCTGTTAATGTGTTAAAGTAGGTATGTCTACGATACTGGGCATCTTCTGTTATTGTTCTCCACCATTTTGTGGACCAGGTTCTCTCACTAAACCTGGGGCTTATACATTCTACTAGGCTTGTCAGCAGGGCTCTAGGATCTGTTCAAAATAAGAGTTGCTTGTTTGATTTTCAGACAGGGTTTCATTACATATTCTTGGGTGGCCTGGAGCTTACTATATAGACCAAGTTGACCTTGAGCTTAGAAATCTGTCTGCCTATATTTCTGGAGTGGTGCAAGCGCTTTGCTGTGGGATTATGCTTTTGTACTTTGTAAATATGCGTCCCTCCCATTGGTTTAATAACATGCTGACTGGCCAGGAGGCAGACAGGATGTACTGGAGAGACTACCAACTAAGAAAACTTGGGAAGAGGAATATCAGAGAGGCCAGGCAGATGCAGAGGAAAGATGAAAATGCTCTGAGAAAAGAACTAAGCCACTTGGCTAATCGTGGATTAGTTTCAGAGTAAGAGTTAGCAAGTTATATGCCTGAGCCATAGGCTGATCAGTATGCAATTAATATAAGACTTTGTGTCATTATTTGGGACTGTGGGTCCAGACTTCTGGGCTAGGTAAAGTGGGAAATTTCTTACTACAGTGCTTAAAGGTATGTGACAACATGCCTGGCAAAAAAAAATAATTATTTTGTATTTATTTTATTCTTGCCTCATACCACATATCCCAAGTGTGGTCTCCCATCTCTCCATTCCTCCCAGCTCTGACTACCCCTCCCCAGATCCACTGTCCCTGTCTTTCCCTTTAGAAAAGAGAAGGCCTCTCAGGGATATCAACCACACAAGGTATAACAAGATGCAATAAGACTAGGCACAAACTCTCATATCAGGGCTAGACAGGGCAACCCAGTAAGAGGAAAGGGGTTTCAAGAGCACATATAGTCAGAGATATCTCCACTCCCACTCTTTGAAGTCCCACAAACCTCAACCTAAACAACCACAACTAATATGCAGAGTTCCCAGTATGAAATCATTCAGGATCAGTGACTGCTGCTTCAGACTCTAGAGCTCTTATGAGCTCTGCTTAGTTAACTCCGTGGGCCATATTCTCCTGGTGTCAAATACCTCTATGGCTCATTACAATCCTTCCTCGCCTTCTTTGGCAGGGTTCCCAGAGCTCTACCTAGTGTTTGGTTGTGAGTCTTTGCATCTACTCCCACCATGTTGGGGAAAGCCTTACTGATGATTATGGGACTAGGCAGAGAGAGATGGCTGAGCTGGTTAAGAACAAGGGCTACTCTTTCAGCAGTCCTGAGTTCAATTCTCAGCGACCCCATGGTGGTTCACAGCCACATATCATGGAACTGGATCCTCTCCTGTGGCATGCAGGAGTATATTTATATGACAGAAGAGTTTATGTATATGACAAAACTCATGTAAATAAAATACATAAGTAATTTTTAAATAAATATTTTTATTAATGATATCATTCTTTATTTTTAAAACAAAGTAAATACGTTTGATTTTTTAAAAAAGGAATACTCACCTGTGAAAATACTACTAACAAGCACAGACTCTTATTGTTTGTGGGGAAAAAAAAATGTTCTTCTTGCCTTTGGACTACTTTTTTTTTGAATGATTTTAGGCCGGTGTTGTAATAGGGTTTTAACAAGAAAAAATGAAGAGGTGAAAATACTTTGTTATAAATACTATCCAAGTCACCCATAGTTTCTTCCTTAGAATTCCAAGTAGACATCAGAATTTGGAATGCTTAAATTATGTCGCAATGTCAGAAGGAAAAAAAAACAAGTACAAATCCCCTAGGTTTCACTGAGCCTCTGCCTGAAAGGGATTAGTGGCACCTGTACATGCTAGGAAACCACATCACCTTCGTTTTACAAATATCAAATTTCAGTACCCGCCTCCCCCAGTTTCAGACCACTGAACTAATTGTCATCTCTTTCTCCTACTCTCTAATTAGAAACCTATAAAGTTTAAAAAAAAAAAATCAAAGGGCGTTAGGCTAAAGAAACTGCGTTGCACCTGCAGAGGTCCTTCAAACTCCAAATGGACAACTCCATTCATTCCCTCCGTTATCATGAAGAAAACTCTGCTTTCCATCTTTCGAACCAGAAAATCCACCCACTTCCAAGCACCTAAGTTCAATTCAGCTCCATTTACTAAAACTGAAAAAGGAGACGCTGCTATAGGATACAAGGTTTGAAAACTGGGAGATAGAGCGAGGGGCTCCATTTAGAATACTCTAAGCCAAGTTCCCAGACCTTCTCCAGTGTCCCTAGCAACAAGCTCCGGCGGCTTAGCTAGGGACGCCAACCTGGGAGGGCCCCAAGGCCGAGGCTGCGCCCGGTCGCCCGTGCCTACCGCCTGTCCCGCCGCTCCCGAGCTCGCCACGGACCCAGGCGGAGCTTCCGTCCGGCTCCCCGCGCCAAAACCAGTGGCTCCCACAGCCAGCAGCTGCGATCCAGGAAACCAGCTTCCCGTAGCAAACACATCCGGCGCCTCACAGTGACGTCACGCGCGCCGCCCGCTCTAAGCCAATCATAGGGAAGTCACAAAGGCATGGGGAGGTTGCCGAGCAACGAGTTGGGGGTTCTAATGGCTACTGTCCAAGTATGGCTCGGGTAACAGTCTCAGGTGACAAAGGAGTCCCTGGGAGATCTTAAAGGAAGTTTAAGTTTTAGTTTCCAGAGAAGATACGCTTATCTTTCCAGACGATGGTTCTGCCTAGTTCTCCCGTCCGGCCTCTGCATCTTTGTGCTTATCTAGTAGCTTCTCAGGAACATTTACTGTCCCCCGGGTTTGACAGCTATGGGTTGCTTTTAGTTTCCTGTCATTGCTAATTCCTTTCCTGGCAGCTATTAAGATTCCATATGCTGTTTCATTCAACTTCAGAATACTTAAGTTCATAGTTATAAATATATTCTTAGGTTATTTGAATTACTTTTATAAACCGGTGCTGGAGGAGAATGTGTTTCTTTGAAATTTCATATGCTTATAGAGCCACATCCTTATCCAGAGAGGGAAAGAGACAGAAACAGAAAGAGGTAGGGAGGGAGACAGAGACGGAGACAGACAGGCGGAGAAATACTAGGCAAGCTGTTGGCTTTTGAAAACCTCAAAGCCCAGTGACATATTTTCCCCAAAAGGACCACACCTCTTAATCCTTCTATTCCTACCAAAGAATTTTACTCCCAGGTTACTGAGCATTCGAATATATCAATTAGGCCATTCCTATTTAAAGCACTAAGTATGCCTAGGGGGCCTATAGGGCTGACTATATTCCCATGTGAAAACCATGCCTTCTTTTTGCCATGATATAAATATGTACCCTCCTGGTGATGATATGAAGAGGTGGGATCCTGGACAGATAATTAGTTCACAGTGGTAGTGCTACCATCAATAGGATTTGTGCACAAAACAAACAAAAAAACAGTCAAGAAACTATTCACCTTTCCTCCATGTAAGGATTCTATGAAATGACACCATTTAACAGCCAGGAAGAAAATCCCCATCCAACACCTAATTTATTGACTAGTGCCTTAATTTTAGACTTCTTTGAGAAAAAGAAATCTTTTCTTTATAAACTATCCAGTTTATGGCACCTTCTTAATAGCTGGTTGAACAGGCTGAAACATCTTCTAAATGGCCATTTCAGGCCTAAAGTTAAAACCTCAAAGACCACTTATTCTAGATTGTGAGTCTCAAGTGCCTTTAAAAAAATCACTCAAATATTATTGTAGTATGAAGAAGCACATCATACAACATTAAAAATGAATAGTGAAAGTATGCCATGTTAAATACACAGGATGAAACTATTATTTTGAATCAATTGTACCTTTCTGGTTGTTGGGGATAATTATAAGTTCAGCTATTTTTAAAAGAAAATATTACAAAATAAACTAATAAACAAAATAGAAATTCTTCTCTCTTGTATAAATCCAGATAAAACTATCATCTCCCATAACTATTCCCAAGCCATATCTCTGGGAAATGTGATACCTGACAATTGCCACTTCTCTGAAGCAGTTAGATATCACAATTATAAAATAATTAAAAGTCAATTTGTGCATCACCCTTCAACCTCAGTGGGTCCTTAAGACACAGAATAGACCAGCTCCTCCTATTGGACCAAGAGCAGCTCCTTGAGACACAAACACCTCTGTACCAATTGGAAGAAGAGGTGTGAAGGCAGCAGTGCAACAGTATATTCGGTAACATAAAGAGCAATATGGCACCACTAGAACAACAGGAAGACTTGAACATCAAAATGTAGAAGAAACAGAAAAATATGATCTTAAAGATAACTTTATGAAGATGATAGGGGCCTTTAAAGGTTAAATGAAGCCTGGCAGTGGTGTCTCACACCTTTAATCCTAGCACTCAGGAGGCAGAGCCAGGTGGATCTCTGTAAATACAAGACTATCTAGTTTACAGAATGAATTCCAGGACAGGCTCTAAAGTTACACAGAGAAAACCTGTCTTGACCTGCCCCCCCCAAGATGAAAAATCTGCTGAAAGAAATCAGAGATTAATAAAGTGGAAGAAATCAGTAAATGCCTTAAAGAAAGACAAGAAAATGAAGAAAAAGAAACCAAACAGGTGAAGGAAGCAGTTCAAGATTTAAAAATTGAAATAGATGTAATAAAAAATGCACAAGCCTAGGGAATGCTGGAAATGGAGAGTCTGAGTAAACAAATAGGAACCAAGATGCAGCTTAACCAACAATACAAGAGCTGGAAGAGAGAATCTCTGGCATGGAAGATACAATAGAGGAAATAGAATCCTCGGTCAAAACATTAAAACCAAAGAAATCTGAGAACCATGAAAAGACCAAACTTAAAAATGATAGTAATATAAGAAGGATAATACAAATTCAAAGTCACAGAAAATATAGTAAAAAATCATGGAAGAAAATCTTTCCAACCTAAAGAAAGAAATGCCTATGAATATACAAGAAGTTTACAAAACACCAAATAGAAAAATCAAAGAGTCTGCTCACCACATAATAAAACACCAAAAAATACAGAATAATGAAAGAATATTAAGAGCTTCCAAAGAAAAAGGCCAGGTAACTTATAAAGGCAAACACTTGACTTCAATGGAGATTATGAGAGCCAGAAGGTACCAGACAAACGTTATGCGGACAATAAAAGATCACAGATGCCAGCCCAGAATACTATGCACAGAAAAACTATCAATCATCTTGGACATAGTAAATAAAATATTCCATGTCAAAACCAGATTTAAGTCATATCTATCCACAAATTTAGTCCTACAGAAAGTACTATAAGGAAAACTCCAACCTAAGAAAGTTAGAAGCACCCATGAAAATACAATCAATAGATAATCCTACAGCAGAAATTCCCAAAGAAGAGAAACACACACACACACACACACACACACACACACACACACACACACAACCACCAAAAAAACCAGATATTAACAATCACTTGCCATTAATATCCTTTACTATCAATAGACTCAATTTCCCTATACAAAGTCACAGGCTAAGAGAATGGATTCAAAAAAAGGATCCATCCTTCTGCTGCATACAAGAAACACATCTCAACTTGAAAGACAGACTCTGCCTCAGAGTAAAGGGTTTGGAAAAGACTTTCCAACCAAAAGACTTAAGAAGCAAGCTGCTGTATCTATCCTAATATGTAAAAAATTAGACTTCAAACTAAAATAAATCAAAAGAACTTGAGAAAGATATTACATATTCATCTCAGAAAAAATCCATCAAGATAAAGTCTCAATCCTGAAAATTTATGCCACAAATAAAAGGGAACCCACATATATAAAAGAAACATTACTAAGCTTAAATGGCATACCACATCCCACATACTAGAAGTGGCAAACTGCATATATGTGTGTGTGTGTGTGTGTGTGTGTGTGTGTGTGTGTGTGTGTGTGTGTGTGTGTATGTATATGTGTATATATTATAAACATTCCATCCAAACACAAAACAATATGCCTTCTTTTCAACACCCCATGAAACCATCTCTAAAACTGACCACATACTGTCATAAATCAAATATGAATAGATTTTAAAAAAATGAGGAAAACCTCTTGTATCCTATTAGACCACCGTGGCCTAAAGTTAGACTTCAACAAAAACACAAACTACAAAGGCCTGCAAATTCATGGAAACTGAATAACTCTCAACTAAGCCACTTCTGGGTCAAGGAAGAAATAAACATAGAAATTAAAGACTTCCAAGAATACAGTGAGAATGGATCCACAGCATACTCAGACTTATAGGATAAAATAAAAGCAGTGCTAATAGGAATGTTCATAACACTAAGTGCCTGTATAAAAAATTTGAAGAAATTTCACACAAGCAACTTAACAGCACACCAAAAAAAAAAAAAAAAAAAAAAAAAAAACTGTGGGGATATATTTCAAATATAATAAAAACAGTCTGAGATATCAGAGGACAGAACCATCTCTACAGTCTTTTTTTTTTTTTTTTTTTTTTTGAGACAGAGTTTTCTGTGAAGTCCTGGATGTCCTTGAACTTGCTTTGAAGACCAGGCTAGCTTTGAATCACAGAGATTCTCTTACCTCTGCTTCCCAAGTGCTGGGACTAACAGTGTGTGCCACCACTGCCTTCCTGGGAGTCTGGAACTCCTTCTGTAAACTAAGATGACCTCAAACTCAGATTTGATGGAGTTAAGGTCATAGGTCACCACCCCAAAATACTCCCTGTGCTGGGATGAGTTACCACTGTCTGATCCTCCTAGACTGACTATGGGTAGATCCCTCTGATATCTCAGACTGTTTTTATTAAATTTGAAACATATCCCCACATATCTAAGCTCTGAATAAAAAGAAGCAGAGACTCACTCAGAAGGAGGAACAGGCAAGAAACAGTCAAACACGGGACTGAAATTAATAAAATTGAAACAAAGAGAGAAATACAAAGGATCAATGAAACGAAACTTGTTTCTTTGATAAAAACCAACAATATAGAGAAACCCTCATACAAAGATGTGGCAGGATTAAGGTGTCAGCCGATAAGGTCAGAAGACACTTCCGGGACCCTGGAGGGGGTGTGGCCAACCCCATTGATAAGTGGCTGCTGAGGACTCTCTCTTCCTGGTTCCTGGCTGCTGGCTGCTGGCTGCTGGACAGACAGAATCGGGATCCATCGTCCTTCCATCGCTCGTAAATCGCTTGGATACGCCAGTCCTTGTTCAGGTGCCACTATAAGCTGTTACTAATATCGCGAGTGTTAATTTATATTCTAATAAATATAATTTTGAACTGGCGCCTTGAAGGTAAAACTCCGTCTACACAAACTAAACAAAAGACAGAAAGAATATCCAAATTAACAAAATCAGACATGAAATGAAGGACATAACAGACACTGAGGTAATCCGGAGAATCATTAGGTCATACGTTAAAAAATTGTATGCCACAAAATTAGAAAACTAAAAAGAAATGGATAATTTTCTGTGTAGGTACCACCTACAAAAATTAAATCAAGACTAGACACCTATAACCCCTAAGGAAATAGGAGCATTCATTAAAAGTCTCCCAACTAAAAAAGTCTTGGATTAGATGGTTTCAGAAATTCCTAACAGAATTTCAAAGAAGAGCTAATAAAAATAATCCACACAATAGAAATAGACAGAACACTGCCAAACATTGCCAAACTTTTATAAGGCTACAGTCACCCTGATTCCCAAAACACACAAAGATGCAACAAAAAAGAAAATTATAGACCAATCTCTTTCATGAATATTGATGCAGATACTCACTAAAATACTGGCAAAGCAAATTGGAGAACTCATCAAAAAATCATACACCATAATCAAATAAGCTTTCTCCCAGAGATGCAGAAATGGTTCAATATATGAAAATCTTTCAATGTCATCCACCATATAAACAAACTGAAAAAAACAACATGATCATGTTATTAGACACTGGATAAGTCTTCAGCAAAATTCAACACCCCTTCATGATAAAGGTCATGGAGAGATCAGGGATACAAGGAGAATCCCTAAACATAATAAAGGCCACATACAGCAAGCCAACAGCTAACGTCAAACTAAATGGAGAGAGACTCAAAGCCATCGTTTCACAAACAGGAATAAAACAAGGGTGTCCACTCTCTCCATATCTATTCAATATAGTTCTCGAAGTTTAAGCTAGAGCAGTAAGACAACAAAAGATCCAATGGATACACATTGTCATTTTTCATATCAGAACAAAGCTTGCGAAACTTCTAGAAAGAAACATAGCGTTACAGTCACCTTTACTGTGGCTTTGTGAGACTCTGGTTTTATCTCTAGAACTGCAGAATAAATGTACATTCTGTTACCCCTTAAGTACAGATATTTGTTGCAGTGATAAACAAAGCAAGCACAACATAGTTCCAGGACATTATCAATCAATTTGCTTCAACAGCAGCATAAACTTCCTACTGCTCAAACAGCTCTGAGATCCAATTGCCTGGTTAAGCAAGCAATGAGTTTATTTTTCTTCTCATGAAAGTTACGAATTAGTTAATCAGAAAATGTTCTTGTATATTCAGGTTTTTGCTTTGAATATTCAGTGTATTTTAAGATGGGTTAACAAAAAAAATGTGTCTTTTATGGGGTTTGCTTAAGCAAGAAGATAAATGTATAGTGCATATAATTTCTATGGAAGAGTCTGTTATCTTTTAGATGGATTCCTATGATCTTAAATCAATTTTATTTTTATGTTTGTACCTGTTTACATATTTGCCAGGAGCCAGTTCATTAGCTGAGGGTCAACTAAATCAGAATTCCCTCCTTTATTTTTTTAGAGTAAGACAGTTCTCGGAAAAACCACAAGGGAACATACTGACCTTTTTACCCAGCACATTCTTGGCTCATAGCTGTCTAACCACTAGCCAAGTTTCTGCTTTAAGGCCCCTCACTAACCCTCCCTTCTTCCTGCACCTGCAGCCCTGCAAAAGCATATATAAGCAGCCTGGAAAAAAATAAAGATTTGCCACTTGAACAGAACTTTCAGTCCTGTGGTCATCTTTCACATCTCCTGTCCCTCTCATTCCCTCCTTACAGGTAAACAGGACCCGTTGAAATCCAACGGTCGGGACACATATTCATATGCATGTGCATGGTCCTGTCATTGTGCCTATGCAGAAGTCAAACAATATCCTTCAGTAATGATATTTCAGTAATGATAATGATCCTCAACTTTCATTCATTTGAGACAGGGTCTCTTGTTTACATCTGTGTAGATCAGGCTAGCTTGCCTGAGGCTTCTCCATTGGGGATTCTCCAACATCTGTCTACCATGTTGTCATAGAAACACAGGGAGACAGAAGGGTGCTACAGTATCTGGTTTTACTTTGGTTCTGATGACCTGGACACTGAATTCTCATACTTGCGCAGCATTTTCACACAGAGCGCTAAATTACTAACTAACACTGCATAGCTATAGGATTTTGAAATATTTTACAATAGCAGACAGTAATTTTCTCTTGTGGAGCAGATGTCGAATGAAAATATAAAATGTTTAGTTACCCCATAACAGATTTGCCACTGTTGCACTGAGGAAAACAGAAGATAGAAACTGACTGAACAGTTTAGGGATTTCTGGAGTCTGAAATGCCCTTGGTTCTTTCTTAGCCAGCGGCCAGAGATATCAGAACTGAATTCTGAATCCTGTTCTCTTTTCTTGTTAGCTTCTTTTCTTTGTTTTCAATCTTAATAATCTCCATTGCCTGAAAGTTATACATGAATATGTGACTAAGAATGAGAAACCCCTATACACCTCATGGATGGGCCACCTGCACTGACCAGTCACCACAGGTCTTATAAAAAGCCTTTACACTCTCAAATTGATGACATTTAAGCACCAGCAGACACATCTTGTACGGTTGATTGGCAGTGTTGCACAGAAGATCCACAGCTAAATAAGTTTGTTGAGTACAATGCCTACCCCCATGATAAGCAAATCACATAACACATCCTGACATCATTAGAAACAGTAATGAAGCCTCTAGCCAAGTTCTGTCTTGTTTTCTCTATGTCCTGTGACCAAGACATATGGAATCTTCAGCAATAAAGCCATACCAATCAGTTCTAGGAAATAAGACTAGAAATCACCTGCATTATTTGGGAGCCTCAAAGTTCTCCCTACCCAACAATTTTAAGTGAGATAAAGCACTGTAATTTTGTTTAATAACCTATGAGTTCTGCAAATGGCTTGATTCATTTATACCAGTTACCTGCTTTCAGACTATTATGCTTTTACTAGCTTACCAGTGATCAAGTTTCCTTATGACCTTTTCAAATACCATTAGCTTTGTTGAATTCTCCGCTAAAATCCATCATTTTCTCCATACTGCCCCCCCCCCAGATAAAACTTTAAATCATAATAAAAGTATATTATTAGAATTAATTTAACCCATTTCAGAGTATAGCTTTGTGAAAATGCAAACATTCCCATGTGTTTTGGGTTATTTAATCATTGGATATGGTGTCTCTATTTGGTTATTTCTGTTGACTGCATTTACTGCCACCTAATAGGTGTCTATCATAAGAAAAATTGTTTATATGTACAAATTTACTTAAATTTTTATTTAAAAGTTTTTTTATACAAAAACCACAATTCTGCGTCCTTCCCCTCCTCCCACTTACTCCTCAGCTTCACCCCATCCCCCATCCAGTCCTCAAAGAGGATAAGGCCTCCCATGGAAAGTCAACAAAGTCCTGCACCTCAAATAGAGGCAGGACCAAACTCCTGCCCCTGTATGAAAGCTGAGAAAGGTCCCTCTATAGCAAATGGATTCAAAAAATTCAGCTCATGCACTACGAGTAAATCTTTGTCCCACTGCTAGAGGCCCACAAACAGCCAAACCACATAACTGTCATCCACATTCATAGGGCTTAGTTCTATTCCATGCAGCTTTCCCAGGTGTCAGACAAGATTCAGTGAGCTCCTAATAGCTCATGTCAGCTGTCTCTGTGAGTTTCCCCATCATGATCTTGACCCCTTTGCTCATATAGGTGATCCTCCTCTTTGACTAGATTGGGAGCTCATCCCAGTGCTTAGCTATGGATCTCTGTATCTGCTTCAATCACTTGCGGGATGAAGGTTCCAGAATAACAATTAGAGTGGTCATTAATTTGATTCTGGAGAAAGACAGTTCAGACACCCTCTCCATGAGCTCTTGGAATTTTAGCTGGGGTCATTTTGTGGAAGTTTTCCTGGGAATTTTAGTATCCGAGTTTCACCTCAACCTCCAAATAACTCTCTCTGTTAAGATAGCTATTTTTTTGTTCCCACTCTCTGTTTCTGCTCCAACTCTATCATCCTGTTTTCTCGTGTTCTCTTCCCAGCTGCCAATACATCCCCACGCTCCTATTTTACTCAGTAGATTTTATCTATTTCCCTTTTCCAGAGGAGATCAATGTATGTCTCTTTTAGGGTCCTCCCTGTTCCTAGTTTCTCTGGGTTTGTGGGTTGTATTCTGGTTCTTCTTTGCTTTATGTTTACTATGCGCTTATGAGTGAGTACATACCATGTTTTTTTCAGGGTCTTGGTTACCTTACTCAAGATGTTTTTTTTTTCTAATTCCATCCATTTGCCTTCAAGACGTAATTTTTTACTGTGCATATACTCCATTGTGTAAATGTATAATAAATTCTTAATCCATTCTTCAGTCTAGGGTCATCTACCTTGTTTCCAGGTTCTGGCTATTAAGAATAATTCTTCTATGGAAATAATTGAGCAAATGTCTTTGTGGTATGAATGTGCATCCTTTGGATATATGTCCCAAGAGTGGTCTTGCTAGATCATGAGGTAGATTGATTCCCAAATTTTAGGAAATGGACACACTGATTTCCAGAGTGGCTGTACAAGTTTACACTCCCACCAGCAATGGAGGAGTGTTCCCCTTGTTCCACATCACCTCCAGCATATGCTGTCATTGGTGTTTTTAATCTTAACCATTCTGAACAGTGTAAGATAGTATCTCAGAGTTGTTTTGATTTACATTTCCCTCATGATTAAGGATGTCAGCAATACTTTAAGTGTCTTAGGCCTTTTGAGATTCTTCTGTTGAGAATTATTTGTTTAGATCTGTACTCCATTTTAAAAAACTGATTATTTTTGTATTTTTATGTCTAGTTTCTTGAGTTCTATATATAAATTAAGGATCAGTCCTCTGTCAAACACAGGATTGGTGAAGATCTTTGCCTACTTTATAGATTTTCATTTTGTTTTATTGACCACATTATTTGCTTTACAGAAGCTTCACAGTTTCAGGAGGTCCCATGTAATAATTGTTACTCTCAGTGTCTGGATTACTGCTGTTATATTTAGAAAGTGGTCTCCTATGCCAATGCATTCAAGGCTATTTTCCATTTTTTTTTCTATCAGGTTCAGTGTAACTGGATTTATGTTGAAGTCTAATGCTCTTGAACTTGAGTTTTGTGCAGGGTGATAAATATAGATCTATTTTCATTCTTCTGCATGCCACCAGCCAGCCAGCATCATTTGTTGAAGATGGTATGTTTTCATTGTATATTGCTCCCAGGTAGGCAGTGGTGGCACAGTTGTTAGTCCCAGCATTTGGAAGGCAAAGATAGGTGGATCTCTGTGAGTTTGATGCCAGCCTGGTCTACAGAGTGAGTTCCAGGACAGCCAGGACTGTTACACCCTATCTCAAAAACAAAACAACAAAAAAATTTTAAAAAAATATGGAAAAGATGAATATTCAACATATCACTGCAGTATATTATTGCCTTCTATGTAAAAATCAGGTTTTCATAGGTGTGTGGATTAATGTCAAGGTCTTCAATTCAATTCCACTAATCCACATGTCTGTTTTTATGCCTATATCAAACTATTATTATTACTAAAACTCTATAGTAGAGCTTTAAGTCAGGAATGGTTCCGCCTTTAGAAGTACCTTTACTATACAGAATTGTCTTGGCAATTCTGAGTTTTTGTTTTTTCATACGAAGTAGAGTGTTGTTCTTTTCAGGTCTGTGATGAATTGTATTGGAATTTTGATGGGAATTGCATCTAAACTGTAGATTGCTTTTGGCAAAATTGCCATTTTGACTATGTTGATTCTATCTATTTAGGAGCATGGGAGATCTTTTTCTTTTTTCTGATACCTTCTTTAATTTCTTTTTTCAGTGATGTCAAGTATTTGTCATACAGGTCATTTGTTTGGTTAGAGTTACCCCAAGATATTTTATGCTATTTGTGGCTGTTTTTAAAGGCTAATGTTTCCCTAATTTCTTTTGCAGCTATTTATTATTTGTATATAGGAGAATTTTTCTTGAGTTAATCTTGTATCCTGCCACATTGCTGAAGTAGGAGTTCCATGGTAGAATTTTTGGGGTTACTATGTATACTATAATATCATCATCAAGTGGGGACATTTGACTTTGGCCCCTCTCCTCTTGCTAACTTTAAGCTGAGGTCCTTAACCAAGTTGTAGAAACTATTTTACTCTTATTAGCTTCTAACTACACATGTGTTATATTAGTTTCAAACATTAGTCTAGTTTATTTTCTGTAAAGAAGTACCTAAAGTTTCATAAGTAATAAGGAGAAACAGTCCCTGCGCTCCCAGTCTGAAAGGTGACTCTGTAAAGGGTTTCCGTATTTGTGTCATATTGCGAGGAGCTACAGTATGGCAGCAATGCTCACATAAGGAGCAGATCACACAAATGTGTGCCTCCATCATGGCAGCTAGCCCCATACTCCCCAGAGAGGAGAATGAACAGCTCCACATCTGGATCCTAGTCAAATAAGGGAGGGGATATTAAAGAGCCAGAAAATGGAGTAACTGCAACATTTAAAGCTATTCAACCCAAACGCAATAATCACGTGTTCAGACAGGATGCCAGGAAACAAATGAGGGAGTCAAAATTGTCTTCCCTAAGCCCCCACCCCATTCTCAGCGTTCGCATAGAAGGGATCATGCTTCCTGCACTGAAAGTTGGAACAATTTTATCATATCCAATCATAACAGAGTAGATCTCTCCTGTGGTATTTATATACTATATTTATTATGTAAATGTATACTACAATTATTGTAGTATTTTAAGTATATTTCTCCAATTTAAAACTCTTTATCCATGAATGCATTTTCCTTTTTGTGGAATTGAAAAGGAAAGAAGTGTAGATAAAAGTTCTTGAGGCTAAGCCTGATAACCTGCTGACCCAGGACACTCATAATGGACAGAGACAAGCAATCCTGATAGAGTTATCTTCTGACATCTGCATTGTATTGTTCACAAATACACACAAGAGGAAGGGAGGGAGGGAGGGAGGGAGGGAGGAAGGGAGGGAATAAATAACCAGGTTTTCTGTAATAGCATTCACGTCAGAGTTCTATCTTTAAATAATCAATGTGTAAGCTAATAAGATCATAGAATTGTATAAACAGAATTTGTCAAGAATGAGAAAAATCTGTTTGTTTGTTTTTATAGAATATAATTCCTTCCAGGTCAGGAATCAGTGAAATTGCTCTGAGCATACCAAGATAAATTACAGAATGTTATTATCCACAAAGAGCCAACAATTAATTAATATGTCAAAAATAACTACAACTCAGTGAGATAAACACTCCAATAGAAACATACAAAAGATATTATGAGTAGTGAAGCTGATGGAGTATCATTCTATTTCTGGGGCATGTGAATAGCTTTACCTCATTGCCTTTTGAACTTGGGTATGAATGGTAAGTAAGTAGTTTTTTGGTTTTTTTTTTTTTTTTTTTTTTTTTTTTTTTTTTTTTTTTTTTTTTTTTTTTTTTTCAGGACAAGGAGAATATGAACCTAATCCTTAACAGTTGAGTCATCAAGGCAGGCTGGGAGAGGGAAAGGCAGTGAAGAGGGAGGAAAAACTGTGGTCAGGATGTAAAATTAAAAAAAAATTAATCATAAATGGGATCTGAAGAATTTAACTGCAGGATTTAAGATGGCTGTCTAAACTGGAGCCTCTAAACCATCACCAAAATTGTGGTATGTTAATGTATCACCTCTAGAAGCAGGAGACAGAGGGGAAGAGACAGCAACAGCAGCACAGATTTGTATGAGAACATTGAGGACTGACCTATCAGAACTCAGGAATGAATCCTCAAACATAGCGAGGCGGGCTCTGAGGGGTAATCTTCATCTTCAGCCTGACAGGATTCAGAGTCACCATGGAAGCATACATTTGTATGTATATGAGGGTGTCCAGGAAAGGTTTCCTGAATGTAAATAGAATCATCCATAAGCTGGGATCATGAGCTGAATAAAAGGACAAAGTGAATTGAGCTCCAGCATTCACCAGTCTCTCTGATTCCTGACTATGGATGAAATATAATCATCTGCCTTACACTCTGACTACGATGACTTTCATGAGCAAAAATAAACCCTTCCTTCCTTAGCCCACTTCTGTTAGATATCTTGTCACAACTAGTTAATAAAAATAATAATAAGTATATGCTTCTATGCCCATAAAAATCATAGGGACCATACTCCAGAAGAATGGCCAACAGTTTAAGGAGACTAAGCCAAAAACTGTAAACAAAATTGGGGACATGGGACTTTGACTTTCTTTACTGAATGCCATATGGGAAAATTCCCTGATGCTCTGGAAGAAGTCTACAGGATTACTCTTTTATGAAGGTATACTAAAGGTTATATGGCACTAAGCACACTTGAGAATATGGCTGCCATCCAGAGGGGGAGGGGAATCTGAGACTACTGGTCCTCATACCTTGTCTTCAGCTCTGACATCAGCAGTCAGGCCAGTTGTCCCTGAACGGGAGCATCAGCAACTCTTCACATGAAAACTGATCAAAATATCCAGAAAGGAGTGTTCCAGTGAAATTCAAAGCTAAGAAGCCTTCTTCTTATACTTTCAGTGATCCCAACTATTTTCTATTTTTGCTATTCTTGATTGCTAACAAACACAAACTCATTATTCCTTTTGCTTCTCACTGGGCAGGGTCCTGGACTGCGTAAGTAGGAAATGTTAGCACAGAGGAAGCATGCATTCAATACTTCCCACCTCTTGATTGTGAATATGATGTCATCAGCTTTCTGAAGCCCCTGCCACCCTGACCTTACACAATAGTAGACTGCATCCTTTAAACATGAGTCAGAGTAAAATCCTTTCTCCCTTTGATTAGAGTATTTTATTACAGCAGAATAAAAGGCCAAGACAGCTTGCATCTTCAGAAGAACTTGGTGGAATTTTCCAGAGTATTTTGGGAAGAAATACTCTAAAATGGAGATCCTGGTTTATGGGATTTAGATATGACAGACCCAGTTAACTAAGACAAACAATAGATAATCCCAATATCCGCTCATTATTCTAGAATAGTACTCAGGTACTATGAAAACTGGTTGAGAAATGAACATTATAATCTTGAATGACAATATGACCTAATTTGAGAGAAAAATAAAAGTTTAGAGCATTGTATGTCATTTAAAAATATGAAATGATGGTCTACCGTGTGTGTATTTGTGTGTGTGTGTGAGAGTAGTGGCATTCAGACATTTAAATATTTATAACCAATTACTTCTATCTATATACCATTCTTTACCTACCTATTCATCTATATAATAACCTGCATAAACACGGAGAGATATATAGGCTACATAATCTTCACTAAAAGTGCATCGCAACATGGGTAAAGACATAAATATTCAAGAGAAGTCTTGAAAATATTCCTAACTTGAGTAACTCTCTGTCATAAGTGAATACACTAGAGTAAATTGTATGTTAAGAAATACAGTAAGTACTTGGAAATTTCTCAATTTAATTATACAGGTTTTCAAAAACAACTATTATGGAGAAAAATAAGTGAAACATATTTCAAATTGTTTTATATATACTAACCACTTATGTCAAAATAATACTTACCTTGCACACTTTAACTTTTAGAGTTTGAAATTTTTTCCAAGTAGTATAGACCCATTATCTTAAAGCTAAGGAAAATGTAGCCCAGAAATTACTAACAACTGATTTGAAATGAATAATAGAACTGATGGAAAAGACCAAGATACCATCATGGTACTATATATTTATTTCTAACTAACAATTATAAATAAATTCATAATACATAACCCAGAAGCCATCATAAAGCCCAGTGGCCTACAAGTGTAATATAAACTGTATGATTTGAACAGTAGAAATAATACTGCTGGGTTTTAATTAAATATATAAAAAAAAACAGCCTGACAAAAATAAACTAGTGGCATAGAACACTGATAACAAGTTGGTCCCCACAACTGTAGGCTCTGATATTTGGGCTGGAGTTAGCAATGCTATTCTGGCCCACAGGATGTCAGCTGAAGTTTTTTCACTTGGCTGCCTTAGGCTTAAAGCTGGTTGCCAGGTTACTGTTCCATGGGTCACATCACATGCTGAGCTTGGGGCTCCTCCCAGCATGGTGCTCCTGGGATAGTAAATCTTCTGACATGGTGACTGACTTCCAAGAAAAAAATTTCACAAAGGATATCCATCAATGTCTTAAATCTCTTAACAAGACACTTGCTTTTTTCTAACATTACACTGGGCAAAGTGAGCCATAACCCAAGTTCAGATCACAAATACAAGATTATTAAAGCATCATTATTTGATTCAAGGCATGTGACTATCAAACCATACTTTTTCAGGAAACAAGTTGCAAATGGTGTGTAAAACTTTATGTTGGCTATTAAACAAAAATGGCACACCTAAAGGAACAAATGTGTCTCTCTTTGCTGGGTATTTCAGTTCATAAACAGAAGGTTATGGTCTGTAGGGAAAATCTGTTCAGCTAATTGTCTATATCCCACCAGCTAAGTGGTAGATGCTTCCTAAGATAATGATATGAAGCTGGGCTCTGGTGGTGCACACTTTTAATCATGGCACTTTGCATACAGAGACCAGTGAATCTCTGAGTTTGAGGCCAGTTTAGTCTACAGAGTGAGTTCCTGGACAGCCAGAGCTACATGGAGACACTTCATCTAGAAAAAAACAAAAGCAAAACCAGGAACGAAACAAACACAAAAAAAGAGAAGAAAAATATTTGTATAAAATTACAAATTCAAATTTTAGTGCTTCTAAAATTCTTTAAGATGTGGTAATGTTAATATACACACACATACGTACATACACACACACAAACACACACAATACACATTATACCTTAAAATATTGAGCAGTAAAATTAAGTAAAATTAATAGGAGGACTAATGTGATCAAGTTTGCATTTTGTGTAGCCCTTTCTATTGTAAGTAACGTTCAGTTGCCTAGGCTACTGATGTGGGATGTCTAGCCCCCAATTATTCCATCATATACTAATCTACCTGTTTCAATGAAGGTGTGTATAAAAAATAAAAACCAGGAGTATTAAGGACAGAGAGAATAGGTTTTTTTTTTAACAACTGTTAAAAAAAAAAAAACCTATTAGTCTACTTTAAGATTCTAAATTGTTAAAATTAGTCTACTTTCAGATTTTTCTAAATAATTTGATTGGACTTCGTTCAGTCAGCTTAAAGCCACTGGAAAAATGGAGTTTTTCTAAAGAAGAAATGTTTTCTCAAGTCTACAGAAGCAAGTCTTCTCTGAGTTTCCAGATACTCCACTACTCCAGATTTTAGCTCACTCAATCCTCAACAGTGACAATGAAATCTCTCCTTTCCCTGCTCATCCCTTCTTCCCCACTCCTAAACCTCCTCCTCTCTGAGCCCCATTAACTACTGAGCCCTTCCATGGATACTCTAGTGCCACGGGTGTTTAAAACATTCTAGAACTGAATTCTAAGGAAAAGAGTTTTGGGCTAATTTTGACATTTGCAATTTTAGGTCCTAAATGCCATTTGCCTGTCAGATCCTATTCTTTTTATCTTATAAATGAGTGTCAGTGGCTTGCTTGAAGTTCCTGGAATTCAGATCCTACTCAACTGGTCCTAGAGATATAGCTTATTCTCTGCTGCTCTGCTCTCTCCTGTTGCTATGGTGCGGTCATGTATATATAACATCTAAATCAAGGTGGCAGAATGTCACCTTGTGCATTTTCAGCTGAAAATGTCTATGTTAGAAAATTCAAATTTTCTGCTGGTCTATGCATGCTGGTGAATGATTGTGAAAGTGCTGTGAGTGTTACTTTTGAAGTTAAGACAATTTAGTGAATAAATAAACCTGCAAGCTGAGTATCTGTGAATAATGAATATTGACTTCATTATGAAAGACCAAGTCCTGAGAGCATGCACTTGATACCTTAAAATGTTGTGGTCAAGCTAATGCATCTAATGAGATCAGTGAGCTGTTCCTAACCGCTCTAGAGAAAGTGGGGAAATAAGGAATGAGGTGAATCTTCAATTTATCAACTCAAGTTCCACATAAATAACCTAAAATCATATGTCCTTGACAAAAAAAAAAATCGTATTTTCTGTATCTACAGGGTTGATATTTTTAAAAATACAAACTATAAATAAATGAAGTTCAAAGGAAATTAAAATTCCATTTTTCAGGGTATCTGCCATAAACATGATGGCACTGACTGAAAACAAATGGGAGCTGGGCATGGTGGTACAAGACCATGGTCAGGGCACTAGAAAGACTAATGAAAGAGGGATTGAGAGTTAAAAGCCAGCCTGGGATATATAGTGAGATTCTGTCTTACAACAAGAAAAGAAAGGAATCTTGACAAATGGATCGTCTCATCCTGAAAAAAGTTGGGATCTTTGCCTAACTGAAGAATTAAACACCCACCTGAAAAATTGGCCCATAATTTATTTACCCGGGGAAATTTCTCTGAAGAAGGTACATATCAAGTTTCCTCCGCTCTTCCTTAAAAACTCTACTTCTCTTCTCTGTTTCTAAGCCAAAGACTAGACTGAAGTCTCACAGTTAAGGCATAAAATATTAGCCATGAGGAGATATGCCATTCACCAAATACAAGCACAAACTTTCCATTTGCAAAGGTAAAAGTCTAGGGAATGTGTTTTAAAATGGATATTCAGGGAACAGAATAATAATGTAATGGACATATTGTTGGATCACAGGCTGAATGTATTGATGTGAGTAGATCTAGACTTGGAGGATGAAGTGTTCGAAGTCCTCAGCTGGGAAACTGATGTACTTTCTTATACATTAAATGAAGTTGAAATATCAGAGCTGCTTTGGTACACTGTAAATAAAGTAGCTAAAGATAGAAACATGGGAAGCCTCTGAATACCTTATTCTACAGTATTTGTAGTATCACAGATTTATTTACCCAACAAGATCTGATGCACCTCACCCTTGGAAAAGACTCATTTTTTCCATTTTTATTGATTTATGAAGGTTTTTTCCATGTATATCACTGCGTGCCCTCCCTTCCCTCCTCCCAGTCACTTCTAGTCCTCCCTCAGATCCTTCCATTCCCATCCCCCCATTCATTCTCCAAGGAGCGTAAGGAGTCCCAAGGTGGGTCAGTTCAGTAGAACATATCCATTTGAGATAGGTCTGAGTCCTTCATCCCAGTATTAAGGCTGGCTTAAGTGTTCCTCTGTAGGGAATGGGTTCCAAGATGGGAGTTCATGCACAGAAATATAGTCTGATCCTACTTCGCAAGGTTCCACATCCCACCCATGCCAATTGATAGTCATGGTTTCCCAGTGGTTGTTTTGATTCAGTGAGCTCTCCAGAGCTCCAGCCTGCCATCTCTGTGGGACTCCTTATAATCCCTATCCTTTTGCTCATACAGACTCTTCTTTCTCTCTCTTCAGCTAGACTGGAAGCTCAACCTGGTGCTTAGCTATGGATCTCTGCTTCTGCCTCTATTCATGACTAGATGTAGGTTCTGTGATGATACTTACAGTGGTCATTCATTTGTTTATAGGGAAAGTCCTTTTTAGGTACCCCCTCCACTATTGGTTGGAGACCTAGCCAGGGACATCCTGTGAGTTCTTGGAGGTTTCCCTATCACCAGGTCTCTTTCCAAACCCACACTGGCTTCCTCTATCAAGATATCCATCTCTTTTTTCTCCCTCTTTGTTGCTCCTCTCACTCAGCCATCTCATTCTCTCATGATTTGTTCCCACCTCTTCTTGGTTGCAAATCTTTATGATCTCAATTTGCTCAGGAGATCTTCTCTATTTTCTCTTCCTAAGGGGAAGGATCCCTGGTTGTTTCTCTAAGTTCCTTCTGATCCCAAGTTGTTCAGGGGTTATAGTTTGCAGTTTGGGTATTCTTTATTTTTTGTCTAAAATCCACTTATGGGTGAATACATCCCATGGCTATCTTTCTGGGCTTGTGATATCTCACTCGGGGATATTCTCCAAATCTATCCATTTGCCTGCAAATTTTAAAGTGTCATTTTCTCTTTTACTGCTGAGTAGTGCTCCATTGTGTAAATATACCACAATTTGTTAATCTACTCTTCAGTTGAGAGGCATATAGGTTGTTTCCAGGTCCTTGATATTACGAATAATGCTGTTATGAACATAGTTGAACTAAAGCCTTTGAGGTATGAATGTGCATCTTTTAGGTATATGCCCAATAGTGGTATTGCTGGATCATTTGAAAGATTCGTTCCCAGCTTTCTGAAGAACAGCCATACTGCTTTCCAAAGTGCTTGTACAAGTTTACACTCCCATCAACATTGAAGGACTGTTCCCCTTGCTCCTCATCCTCTCCAGCATAGGCTGTTATCTGTTTTTTTGAACTTAGCCATTCTGACAGGTGTAAGGAGTTATCTCAAAGTTGTTTTGATTTGTATTTCTATGATGGCTAAAGATATTGAGCAATTTTTAACTGCCTTTCAGCCATTTGTAGTTCTTCTGTTGAGATTTCCCTTTTATCTTTGCACCTCATTTTTTAATTGGGTTATTTGCATTTAGGGGCTCTAGTTCCTTGAGTTCTCTATATATTTTAGAGATCACATTTTATCACCACAACTTGGAAAAAATAGATTTAAGGCCAGAATCCCAGGGTTCTTGCAGAGCTTTGTAGTTAGTTCTTTCTGTAAGTCAGAAATGACTATGGAGACTCCTATCACCAGTTTGGGGTCTGCAGATGCAAAATTAGAATAACTGAATCCCAGAATTCCAGGGCCAGTAGATAAGATTTACTCACCAAAGACAAAGTGGTATGGTTAACATAATGAATGCTTAACTTGAGCAGTTATGAGAACAGTGTAACCGACACCCATGATATTAGCTAACTACTCATGGTTCCTGAGCCAATAAATAGATAATAAATAGATGGAAAGTCTATTAAATTCTTATCTTTATGTGTTACTAGTAAAGCTTATAGGCTAATAACCGAAAAGTCCATGTGAATCATCTAAATCAAGACAGTAGCAGAGTGCCCAGCCAAGTCTCAAAGTCTGAACCTGTTTACAAACCCAGAGCTCCTAAAAGAGACAAAGCTTGAATTCTTCAGAGGAAGACGCTTGGTAGTTGGTGTGTGTGTGTGTGTGTGTGTGTGTGTGTGTGTGTGTGTGTGTGTGTGTTACTCTCTCATTGAAACCAGAGAAAATAATATCTTTTTGAGGAGGTGGCAATTTTCTGGGAATAAGGCAATAATGACACTTTTCATACATTATTGGGCATAAATTTGAACTGACACCAATTACAGGAAACTTAAATGTCACTGTGTGGTACACGAGGATAAGTGGGGGCTAATGAATGTCATGTGATCCATGGAGCTACAACTCAGATCAATCCCACAGCACCTCCATTGAATCCTTGAAGCCATTCCAGGGTACTGTGAGATAAAGGCTACTGCAGTAGAAAAGGCTGAGTGGAAGCCACCAGAACAAGCTTTACCTAGGACAAAGGTGAGCCAAATTATACATTCCAGGAAGGATATCAGAGAAAAATATCAAGAGAAAGATGCAAGGACATGAAATAGGACAGGGTGGCAATTTAATGACTTCTCCATTTGAGTCACCTATTTAATAGAGAAAATCATCTTGAAGAACAGCCTCCGATGTCATAAGTGTTAGGAAGTTACTACCCAGTCACGGTAGCCGCAGTAACAGGTGTGGTTTCATTGTTTGAGAAAATTGATACCACCGCTATTCTATGTGACTTTTGCTGTGCAAAACTCCTTTTTTCTCCCCCTCTGCTAATTATGAGTATCAAAGCCAGGAGTGCGCTTCGCTGACCTACCTCTCAGGTCGGTCAACTCTGCAGGTTTGTAGCGACATTTCAGTTTGCAGAGACAAAGTCTCTCCCTTATACTAGTCAAGTGCACTGATGACATACAAACTGGACCTAGTGACCAAGAGGTAGCAATGATGCTGGACCCAATGCTAAGACACCTTCATGTCAGCATGTAGGGAACAGATGTAGCCCACCTTTAAAGATCTTGACCTAGGCAAAACATCTAGGAACACAGAAGTTCCCAGTATGTTTATATATCTCTTCTCAGGTAATATGTAGGTTGTCCCTGCTTACCCCACCTACCACCAAAAGGGTGAGGGGTGTGTAACATTCAGTGGAATTTTTCCAGTTGTGTGTTATTTGTGCTGGCTATTTGTTGGGGTGTGTGTGTGTGTGTGTGTGTGTGTGTGTGAGAGAGAGAGAGAGAGAGAGAGAGAGAGAGAGAGAGAGAGAGAGAGAGAACTTTACACAAACTATAGTCCTTGAGAGAAGGGAAACTTAACTGAGAACATGAATCCATAAAATTGGGTTGTAGGCAAATCTTCTAGGACATTTTCTTAATAATTTCTCTATAAAGTGATTGATGTAGGAGAACCTAGTCACCTTGGATACTACCAGCACTTCTGGGCTGATGGGCTGGGGTACTATAAAGAAAAAAACAAGTTGAGCAATCCGTGACTTCATACAGTAAGCCACATGACTTCTGCCCTCCATGACCTCTGTATGAGCTGGTACTGCCAGGTCACTGCCTTAAATCTGTGCCATGACTTTCTTCAGTGCTGGACTGTGATGGGGATGTACAAGCTAAAAAAAAAAAAAAAACAAAAACAAAAAACAAAAACAAAAACAACAAAAAACAAAACAAAACAAAATCAAAAAACCTTTCTGCCCCACAGTGCTATTATCATGGGGTTTTATCACAGCAACAAAATCACTTAAAAAGGCAATATTTATTGAATGGTTGGGACATGTGATTCTTGTTCACTTCCTTAAGTACCAGAAACCTGTTTGGTTTTGTTGAATCCCAGGACATGAGCAAGCTCAGCTGCATTTGGGCTGCTGTATTGCTTCATCTGTACAATCCAGCGGCATGTGAATGCTGGAAGCAAATAGATTTGTTGGTTAGAACCTTGAGGAAGGCTTGCCCTTATACCGTGGTGAGAAAACCTTCATTGTGTGCTTTCATATCATTCATATGTCCCTTTATGGACTTGATGGATGTGATAATTACTTGTGTTTCTGGATATGTCTAGGAAGATCTTTCAATGAGGTTTACAATTAAATCAATAGTTACAGGAAAGAAAAGTATCCTCCTGACTGTGGATGGGTTTTAGCAATTAGCTGGAGGGATTAAGGAAAATGAGAAATAATTTTCTATAAAGCAAAATGGACTTCTGCAGCTGAGCACTCACAGGCACATTCTGCATTATCAGTTCTCTCTCTCTCTCTCTCTCTCTCTCTCTCTCTCTCTCTCTCTCTCTCTCTCTCTCCTCACTCCTCTCTCTCACAGAAGGAGATGTGACAGGCAGCACCTATAATATATGAAAATGTTCATCTGTGATTCTATATTTCTCATTTTAATGTCATAGCCTCTACAATACTTATTCTCACTTGGAGGCCTGAACAGACCTTGATCTTTGGTTCTCACCAGAATGTAATGAGGTCAGTGCTGGGAATAAGCTCATCTGTTTCAAAACAGAACGAAAGTTAATAATGACATTTGCTTCTTCAGTGTTGTGTGTATATTTATCAATTAAAATTAATAAAGTTATACACATTCTTACTGTGTTCACTGAGATAATAGGTCAGCAGCTGTCAACTCTTGCTTTTATCACTTTGTTCCATATGAAAAAGTTTTTGAGAAATAACTGATTATAGCACTTTAAATAAACTTAAACATAATTTAATTGTATACATATTACTATTTTATTTGAAATTTTACAAGAATTAAGGCTTAAATAACGGCTAGATAACAGTGATTTGAGAGAGGTGATTCAAAATCATTGTCATGTTTTCTCATGGCCACTAGATGACACTAAATAACTAGTTCTCATGCTTTTGCTCTGCAGCATTCACTTAGCCGGTTTTTATTGTCAGCTGGCAAATTGTAGAAAAGAAACATAAAAGCTATTTGCTGGAGATTTTGAACAAGATAAAGGTTTCATTAGTGGAGAACAGAACACATTTTGTAATTCAATTGCTAGCAAAGTGATTGTCTTTATTGTTATATATTTGTACAGTTAAAAGCTCGAAGTAGGATCAGCACAGAAACACATAAGAAAATTTGGTAAGGCTAAATGCAGTAGGCACTAGCTGAGAATGTTTATCTTGACCAAAGAGCGGAGTGCAGGCAAATGAGTAGAATATAAAATGTCTGCTGAGATGCTAGGAAAGATACTTTTAAACTCATATAATAGACTTCTTGTTGATATATCATACCCAGGCCCAAGAATATCAGTAGGCTTTGGATTCCAGGAACAGTGCTTTCTGCTTGAGAATTTTAACTGAAAATAAAGTACAGATTGTTTCCCTAAGAGCATTTTCTTGAAAGACAAGGCTTTAAATCTGATCACTAGTTGGCACTTTGGGCTACATTAAATATTAGGCTCTTCCTCAGTTTATGCTTATGGTCTTCTGGTGGTGGTCAGATTGCAATTGCTTGACTTTCTTTTCTTTCTTTCTTTCTTTTTTTTTTTTTTAAGCATTCTACTGTTTAAGTTTAGAGGCAAGATTCTGACCTCAAAATGCATCAGGTGGAAGCATGAGTAAGTGGGTAAGAATATTTTGGGTTTTTTGTTTTTTGTTTTTTGTTTTAAATCCAATAGACAGTGTAGACCTTGTCTTCTGAAGCCCTAGACAGAGAGTATTGAAACTCACACATATTGACTGAAGTATTCATAGGAGTTAAAAACTTGTTCAAACAAAAGAGGGAGGTGTTGGCATTCACTCAAATTCTTCTCCAAAGGAATAATTGCTAAGTAGCTATTCAACCGTAAAGGCATCTAAATATAGAATTTATCTAGGCTTTTGTAGATAGACTACAAAAAACACACAACAAATAAAAAACCATCAACAATCAAATCAGCAGAATGACACTTGCTCAAGAAGCCCCAATTCCTTCCTTTGAAGCCTTGCTGAGCCCTGAGTCCACATTCGGGTTTTCCAAAAAGCCAATGTTTCAAAGCATTTCGAGCAACAGGATCCTGAGTTTACACCTCTGGGCTTCAACCTAGAGCCTCACACAGCATAAGACAGGCTGCAGGAGCTACCTGCTCCAAGACCTGTTCTTATTCTCAAGTAAATACCCTTCAGATTCCTTGCTCTTCAGAGTGATGGCCAGCTGTCTCCTCCTTGAGGGAAATAAATGAGCATTTGATGGCTGTTGCTCTCCAGAGCTATTCGCCCTCCAGGTAGTAATTAGGAAGGAGTTTTACAAGACATTTAGCAATGGTTCCTGAGGAGTCTGAAAGGGTTAATTTTTCTCTTTAGACAATCAGTCTCAGAGTCACTTCTGGGAGGAAATCTACTTGATTCTACTCATGAAGACATTAAGTTGGGGACTGTAGCCAAGAAGTGGGGGAGGGGGTGCATTGCTAATGCCATTAAAAGGAGAAAAGAATAAGATTCTAAGGGCCTCAATAAATCAAAGAAAAGACCCTTTTAAAATACTTATATGTACCAGATGGGTCAGAGAGGAATCAATATTCTGCATCCGTTAGGTAGCCTTCTCTTGATGCTTCTGAAGCATCTGATATAAAAATCTGCACATAGTTGGCATATATTTAATATTTACTAAACTGTCATGAGTCTGTCACAAGTCTACACACACACACACACACACACACACACACACACACACACCCTTAAAGTCTCAGGTATACGCATGCCGAGAAGCTGCTCCTGCTCCAAATTTAAGAGATATCAGCTATTATTGCTTAATTTCTAAGATGATTTTGTTTAGTTCTGATCTCAAGGGTTTAAACTTGAGTATGGTGTCAATAAGGCAATAAAGATATTTATTGATAAATATTTTTCGTGTTGTAAGAAAAACAACAGGTATCTATGCCTCAAAGGAGATTTCTGTCTGGTGGACAATTTTTCCAAAGGCATGGTCCTCCTCACATCAAACTGACCAAGACATTTCTTGAAGTTGAGCAGACTCACAAAGAAGTCAGCTCCACAGTTTGAATGCACCCTTCATCAATGTGTTTTGTGACACATTGTGACCCTCAGATTATATTTTCCCTAACAAACTGGCAGTATTGGGCACAGGAGGTGGATCAGATGGTACAGGGAGCTGTGTCTTATGGTTGCTTTACAGTTTCAGCTGAGGCAAGAATAGTTCAGCATCTGTTTACAGTGAAATGACTTTCTTCCTACTTTTGGAAACAACAGTAATTCATCCCAGAGACACTGTTCTGTCAATCACCTACTACAGCTTCCCAAGGCTCACTCAGTCCAGTAGTGATTAACAACAGTCAGCAGACTTATGGCTTCCATGGCTTAGCTCCCAGTCTGCCTAGCATGTGACACAGGCTTCTAGATTCTAATGATCCACCCTGCTTTCTCTGCTTCCCTTGCCCAGAGGAAGCAGAAGCTTCCTGCGTAACCTGTGTGCTTCTCACATACTTTGCTAATCCATTTCTGTACTGAATTCATACTTTTGAGAATTACTAGCCTTTTTTTTTTTCCAGCAGATCTTCCTCATTCCTGTCTCTGTTCCTTACAATACTGCATTACCACACGTGACAACAGCAGAAACACTACATCCTTTTTTTCACTGGTCCTCATCTACCATTTGAGCTGAAATTCCACGGGAGAGACACTTGTGTTTGCTTTCTTTCCACATCTTTAGCCCTTGAAGCATTTAACTATATCCTCGCTACCTGTCAGATATTGAAAACAGAGAGCGAATAGATTAATGAGAGGGTTAGTGGTTGTTTAAAGTAAGTAGGTTCATTAAGTAATTTTGGATATTACTGTGATTACTTCTCTGTTTTCCACTACCCCAAACCAGCCCCTTCCTTGAAACTCTCTACCCTCAATAAACTCAGTTCAGCTTTAATAATTTAAGTTAGTGGATCTTAACTATCCTTCCCAAGGAGCATTTGGCAATTCTGGAAATGTTATGGTTATCTTGGCTGAAAGATCACATTACTGTTCATGGAACAGACGTCAGGGAAGCTGCTAAGCATCCAACAACATGGGACTCATTCCAATAAAGAATATTGTGATCTAACCCTAACTCTAACCAATATAGCTGCTCTTGAGAAATCCTGGTTTAGAAAATAATAGATTTATATAATCAAGCTTTATTTTTTTTTGCATAGTATATTATAGTACCATTTGGCCTTCTTATTTATGTCTTTGTCTATACAAGGCCAAGTATTCACAATGGAAAAAAGGACGCCTGGTTTGATCATGGTCAAATACTCAGATGTTTCTTTTTTTAAGAAAAAAAATACATTTGGATTTGCATAGACAAAGTATCTGGATGGCTAGCTAAAAATCTGATTCCTCGGCTGGACTCTTTTAAGAATTTTATTGATGGAGTCTATGATTAAAAGTGGTGTAGTACTTAAGTATGCAAGGAGGCATAAGGGCCTGTGGGACGGCGGGCAGCAAGCAACGTATGAAGCTACAGAGGAAAGTTTTCAAAGAACAGTGTCTTCTTTTTTATTGATCCAAATCCCATAATAATAATTATAAGGCCCAGCTGTTCTCCCTCCTAAATAACCCAGAGAATAGTCATTAACTAGAGATACAGAGTTTTAAAATGACATAAATTACTTGGCTATTTGAAATTTGAAAGTCTTTTTGGATGAACCAGGTGGTTTCCTCTTGGACTTTAATTATCAAAATCCATTTCCTTAAAGAGAGAGACAGAAAGAATTGACCCACTTGGGTAATTGCTATTCTGACGAACTCTGATCTCCAGCTTCCTTCACTGCTCCCACATTCCCTTGAATAAGTTCACTCTATCATCGTCTCTACCAAAATATCCATAAGGTATATTTTTCTTTTCATCGTATGGCAGTAATCCCATCTAACATATCAAATAGGTTACAAAGTGCCTTGTGTCTGTTGTAAATTTCCCCCGGCACAATTCCCAGAAACGTTGCTTAGTGTCATCCTCTTTCCAAAGGCTACTTACTAACTTTTTAGCAAAGGCATTTGAGCCTTGGTTCTTATTCATCATCCTTTAAATTATAACTTCTCTAATCAAATACTTAAAGGCAGTCATTAAAAAGACATTTAGTTGGTTTCACATACTTGCTGATGAAATTGCACTTGGTTAGAGCCATTAAGTATAGTATGTCCCAGAGGGTTTGTATGAAATTGGCCAGATAAAACAAAGATGTCAAGTGAAATGTAAATATCAGAGATACATAAGCACTTCCTCCTCCTCAATGAATTTCTCCTGCAACATGTGAGATATACTTGGAAGTTAAAAATTTGCTGTTTCTCTGAAATTAAAGATTAGCCAGGTGATATGTATTTGCATTTGTAAAATTACACAGCCTACAACTCTTTTTTTTTACCAAAGTCTGTGACTTTATTAGCTCATTTAGTAACAAAATCTTTTTAAATGACTCTCCTAATGAAGCAATGCTTGTAGAATAATTCCGATCCATTGGGATGTTTGCCTCGGCAAAAATAATGCAGATGTTGAACTCTGGCTTGAAGATGTGAACCCAAGACATCCTGAAAGGCAGCTTTCCTGTGTGAACCATTTGCCAGATGCAGAGTTGCTCTTTCCTTTACGCTCCTTCTGTGGCTATTTCTCAGCTCTCTCCTTCTTCTCCACCTCCTTAGGGAAGCCCACCCATTCCCCTCCTGCTTGACGGGCAATGGAAGTGGCATATGAAAAAGCAACTTCTTAGCCATGTCGCATATGCTCAGTGAACCAGAATGGGGCTCAGCTGATCTGATTACCTGAGCTTTCTCTTGATTAATTCTGAATGACACAGAGAAATCAATCACAAGGGCAGCCAAAAGAATCACCAAGTCAGTTGATGCAGTTACGTAAACGTGACCTTTTCCTCCTCTCTCAATCTATGCCTTTTCTTCGGAGATTTCAACAGATAGGAAAGAAAAAACATCATGACCACAATAAGTTCCTCCTCACAATCTGCTTCCTTAAAACAATTTTAAGAAACCTGATTGTTCTAAATACAATTTGCTAGCTTTAGAAATATTTTACTTTGCAACATTTTCCTGCACCTAGTCTATCTCCTAAAATAGACAGTAGGCTATAAAAAAACTTAACCAAGTAAAATATCTACACTGTCCTGAGTATCAATCACTAAACACTCCATATATGACAGTTATGTCTCAAAATCCTTCAAAAATATTCTAACATATGCTACAGATTTGTTTAGTGAGGAACTTACCATTGAAAATAAAACTACTCTTTTAGGTAAAAAGCCTGTTTACTTGCACCAATGTAAACATCTTTGTGAACATTTGAAAAATTCTTAATTAGCACTAATTTATTAATCCACAGGAGAGTGAGTGGAAATTCTTCAGGTTAATGGTTATTATTTCTGGATGGGTTGCAAACACTAAAATGAAGAGCAGGACAAGGAGGCATAAGGGCCTGTGGGACGGTGGGCAGCAAGCTGCGTATGAAGCTACAGAGGAAAGTTTTCAAAGAACAGTGTCACAAAGCAATAGTGTCATATCATGGATGTTAAAAGAACACGGAGAGTGAATTGATCAATTTTATCCAAAAGTTCTAGTGAGGTTTCTACCATCTGAGTCTTTACCTGAGTCAATATAGAAAGGACATTCTCATCACAGAGAACTACAAAGAGGAGGTACTGAGGTCTCTGTGTAGGCTACTCAAGTAATGTTCTCCAATTTTGCAAATGGATAGAGAGTGGGCTGTGTCTGCAGAAAAACAGTGAAAACCAAGGTCCTCAAGGGTTATCAGTGATAGTTTAAAACAGGTTTGCTTTGGGATATAGGACACACGTCATTTACTCAAATATGCATTATGTCTGATACTGAGTTCTCTGAAAGTGTTCCAGGAGAGAGACAAAAAATATTTCAGTTCCTATAATAATCTTCCTGTTACTATTTAATAAATTTTACAAAAATAAAGACTGGAAAAAAAAAACAATCATTGTATCGTATTTTGAAACAGGCCTCAGAAAATAAGGTGATGGGCAGCTGAGGAAGACAGCTCTGTATTGATCTGCACACATACATACCACACTCATCAACATAACACCTGCGTTCACATGCACACACACACACACACACACACACACACACACACACACACACACACACACAATGAAAGAAGGCATTCCTTCCCATCTAATCATCTCATTCCCTTTCAAGCCCACTTTACAGAGGGATACCGGCTTCCCCTGGCTTCTATGTCTGTACCAACTTCAAAGGTGGCCAGTTAGATCTTCTTCAGGCTACACATGGTATAACGTATTTGCAGAAAATATGTTAACACCGACATCTCTGAAGGAGTGAAGTAGTTGTGGGTGTTTTTCTTTGCCGTTTTTGCCAGATTTCTAGTGATAACTAAAGTCCTAAGAGCAGGAAGTGGACACAGAACTTCTTCTCTATCCAAGCAGCTATTAACAGCTGACATCCACTAGCCGAGGAAAACTCATCTTTCCCCAATGAAGTCTCATTGAGTATGTTAACCACACTTAATGGCAGGTCCCATGTCCGGCCATAGATGGCTAACAAAAATCAACTCAATGGTAATTCTGTAAACTTTTGGTCTTATATGACTTTCTTTGGTCATTTTTTTTTTCTTACTGGCTTTTCTCTTGTATATTGTTTCCCAATTTCATGTGTGTGTGTGTGTGTGTCTGTGTTCTGTGCTTTTTAAAATATCTGTTTTTTATTTGTTTGTGTTTGTTTTCTAGGGCTAGAGTTAAGTATGTGTGTGGAGAGGTGAAAAGTGTCTGAGAAGAGTGTGGGGAGAGGAAACTGGATCATAATATATTGTATGAAAAATAATCTTCAATAAAATATGCATAAGTTAAATCTGATCACCAATGTTAATATATTTATTGGAACAGAGAAGCAGGCTTATCTGTGCTACTTATACTTACTAGTCAGAGAAAAGTTTGGCCAAAGTACAGGAGGAAAGTCATTGTGAACAGTCAGAATAAAAGACCAAGACAGTTGAAGATCTTTTTAAGTGGAGTAAGCAGTCTGTTCCCAGGGGACCATGCTTTTCTGTTGTCAGACTAGCAAGCTGTGCTGGAAAGTTGTTTATCTTTAAGAAAATGTATCTATATCTTTTTACTTGACAACTACAATATAATCTGTCTGAGAGTTGTTTATCATTTAAGAAAGGGTGAAAAAAAAAGTCCTCTCCCATAAAGCGTTCAAATCCGTGAGCAGAAATGATGATAACATCACGAGAGGCATCATAATTTATCTGGAGCATGTAAATCACCAAAGGCCTCCTCTGAGGATGCTTGCTAAAATGATGAATAGCTCTGCAGGTTGGAAGAGCAACCCCCAGGAATTCACCAGCCAGACTTTGACAGGAGAGCTGCCTCCCAATTTCTCCAAGCTGGAAAGAAGGAAAGACTTGGCAGATTTGGAAATCCAGTTTTGAAAACCAGGTGGTAAAACATTCCTCTTAAGGCTTCATCTGTACATTATGATAAAGTTTGCAACAGATCAGGACACTTGCTGGTATGGACTGTGCTGCCTTGCCAAACAGGGTTCTCACCTGATATTTTCAGCTATTTCTCAGCTTCTTCTCTTTGCCAGCATGACTATGCTTTCAGCAAAACAATCCAGCATTCTCCAAGACAAAAGATTTATAGTGGCTCCTTTGCTAGATCTTATGTACAGTAAAAGAGAAACTGGGAAGTCTTGGCTTATGTGTTTTATTTCAGAAAACCCAACATTTATAATAAAAGATAGATAGGTATCAGTTTACTGGAGTTTCTATGTGTTATTCTATTTAAATTTGGATCCGAAAATTCTGTTTGGCTGAAGCTCCTTCAAAGAGAGACTGAATGTTTGTGTCTTTTAAAATGTGTATGATGAGGACTCAACCTCTAAAATTATAGGATCTGACAAGGTACCTTTGGAGGTAGTTAGGTCCAGATGAGGTCATGAGGGTAGACCTCTAGTGGTGAGATTAGCATGTATATGAGAACACAGCACCTCTGCAGTCTTTCCTGGGCACACATGGGGAATGAGTAGGCAGACCTCAGTACACTCAAAATCAGGGTTGATACCAGTAACTGCACAAACCATGGCCTTGGTCTTCATTAGCTCTGCTCTAAAAATTAAATGCCCATTGTTTAGACCACCCAGTATATGGTATTTGGTTATAAATACAATAGGTATTGGGTAGGAAATATTATATTGTACATACACGCATTTCGTAAGGACTAAGAGAAATTGTCATACTATAAGCGCCAGTGGTGACGGTAAGAAACCTGAGTCGAGTGTGTTGCTCTGTGTCAGATGTTATGCTAACCGAACACACTGTATATTTTATATCACTTAATTCTCACAGAAGTTTTTTATGGTAAGATATCTCCTTACCTATTTAATAAGGAATTAAGATTTTGTTGTTTTTCTGAGACACATATTCACTCTGTAGCCAAGGCTGGCCTGGAACCACCATATAGCCCAGGGTAGCTTAAACCTCCTAGCAATCATTCTGCCCCATACCTCTGAGTGCTGGGATGATAGGTATGTACCACCTCAGCCAGCTGGAATGAAAAACATGGAAGTACATTGACTTGGAACCTGTGATGCGATCCAAGCTGTGTCACAGTGAAGAGAGACTTGTGCTTTGCCAGCCTGCTTGTTTCTCATGTCTGCCCTACCAAGTTACCACAAACCAAATGTCTTAAGAGGTTTGCTCTGTCACTTTCTGGAAGCCAAAATCTTATTAGTGGTGGGACAATGGCCATGTGCCTTCTGAGAACTTGTTTAAGGAAAATTTTTGTTGGTAATTAATATTTCTAGTGCTTCCCAGCAATTTTAAGTGCTTTGAGTTGTCATATCATCTTCATATGTCCCTTCTTCCCTGTACCGTCCCTTTTCTTATAAGGACTCCATCCTTCTGCATTGGTACCTAGTTGACGCCCAGAGGAACTTAACCAACAGAGTGTGTAAAGAAAGACACTAGCTTTAGATAAGACTACTGTCTGGGTCGCAGAGCTTTGCATTTTGAGGAGATATTAGTGACGCTAACCTTCCCACCTGATATGACCAGGATGAGTTATTCCACAAAACTGATATGTTAAAGGAGATAAGATTAGAAAGCCGAGACTTTGGCATTTGGTTATGTTATTGAGGGACTTATACTCTCAGAATAGAAGCTGCGAGAAAGAACTCTTTATTCTACCGGGGAGAATACATCAACTTGAAATTTGTGAGCCAGAAAGTCCTATTCCACTTGAATGTTTGACTTGACTCCCCAACCCCAGAATGACCGAAAATATATTTTGGGTATATTTGAGGCTCTAACTTTTTCAAATTTTGTTAAAGCTACTCAAATAGCCTAAGACTACTGTCCATGTGAGGGTTATCCTGCCCCTTGTTCTTCCTTACCCACTACACGTTTCTCCCACAATTCCTCACATGCCTATTAGCTCTGATATTAGTTTCTGCTCATCTTAACAGATACATCTTTAATCAGCTATCATAAACGTAACTCTGTTTTGATTGCTTTATTTCTTATTCATGTCAGTTACTTGATATAAAATCGTAACGTTTGTCTAAGAATTTTTTTCTTCTGATAGTTTGTTACTATTTACAGTTTCAAGTTCCCACCGCAGGTTTATTTGCTATTTAGAATCTGAATCTCCTGTTTGTCTTAGTTGCAGTCTATATTGCTGTGATGAAACACCATAACCAAACACGAGTTGGGAAGGGAAGGATTTATTCAGCATATACATTCTACATTGCTGTTCATCCCTGAAGGATGTCAGGCAGGAACTCTAACAGGAAAAGATCCTGGAGACAGGAGCTAAAGTTGAGGCCCCCGAAAGTGCTGCTCACTGGTTTGCTTCCTATTTGTTGCTCAGTGGGCTCTCTTATAGAGCCCAGGACCAGCAGCCCAGGGACAGCGCCACACACAATGGGCTGCACCATGCCCCATCAATCACTAATTAAGAAAATGCCTTGCAGCTGGATCTTTTTTATTTCTTTTTTTATTATTTTATTAATTTTTTTTCATTTTACAAAAATAGTTCCTGTTAGCTTTCCTCCTCTCTATCCCCCAATCGCCAGTCCCGATAGATCCACTCCTCCAAGAGTGGCTAATCAACAAAGTCTTAACAGCTAGATCTTATGGAGGTATTTTCTCAATTAAGGTTCCCTCCTCTCTGATAATTCTAGTCTGTGCATCAGGTTGCTATAAGACTAGGCAGCACACTAAACAGAGAGCCCAAGAGACCAGAATAAAATATTTGCAATGTATTACGTGGAAGGGAGTTGGGAGGTAAGAATAGATCTCTTTGCCTGTAGTATCTCAACTTCGCCTTTATGAGGTAGGATCCATGAAACTCTATATAGAAAGTGTTGTACACAAGCCAGCATCTCACAACCAGCAGCTACGTGATAAAGCTCCTCTTCACCGTCTCCAAAGGTAGTTTAATGAGCTTCTCTGGACAGTAGGTCCTCTCTTCCCATTATTTCTTCCTTCTCTGCTGAGTTTTTGGTAACCTGGAAACTTTTATAAAAATGTTTTCCTGGCAGATTCTTGTCTCTCTTATCAGACTGACTACAGACAATGAGCTTCCCAGGCTCCCTTTTGTCTTAGTTCCAAAGTCTGGCCCTGCACTTTGTGACCTTCTCTTGATGCTTACTGGAAATAATTAAAAAAAAAAAAAAAAAAAATCAGAAAGAAAACTGTGGTACTTGCCTTCCAGTAACATAATGGAGTCTGTTTCCTTGGGGTTTGGCAGAAAGAGGCACTGGTGGCAGCCTGACGTGGTCATGGCTGCCTGCTCATGCCTGTTCCACTTGATGCTCCTCCTAAACACAGACAGGGCCCATGGGGAGCCCACAATACAACCTGTCACCAGGCAGCCCTGGGAAACACAAATCTTGTTCTAGAATAAAACAAACAAACACCAGTCTTTGAATGCTCTCACGCCCAAGGTCACTTGTGTCACCCACGTGGCCCGTGAGACTCCGGAGAAACATAAAACCAGTGAGAGGCCCTTTGATCTTGCACCTTCTTTGGAACATTTTAATCAATTAACCATGAAGTTCTTCCACTTCGCTTATGCAGGCCTATATATAAAATGACTCTGGTCTGGCTGACACTTCGGTGCGTCCAAGATCAAAGATTGAAACAAATGCCCAGTGGAGCCAGGATGATGCAGAGGCTTTTGCTCTGCACGACCCCCCCCCCCCCCCCCAGCTTTTAGAAACGTTTCTCTTGCAAGGCCAAAAAGGAGAGATCGTAGGTATTGATAGAAACTCACATACCAATGCAGACAGACAGACAGACATAAGATATTTTCTTTACAGAGTAATTGTAATAATGGCCTTCTGTTTGGGAACTCAGGAAAGAGATGTGGCATTAACAAGACCATGGAAGCATACACTAGATGCTTTTGACTCTGCATTGTAGTCTAAACTAAGCACCACACATAGGGCTTCACCACCCTCTTTAATAAGATTCAGTTCCCATGCCTGTTTGGCCTCATTGAAGGAAGTAAAGGAGTTAGGAAGACTGAAGCTTTCTACTATTTTCCCATATAAAGACGGTCATAATGTTCACCTGTGGAGACCCTAAAGCCCGTCAGGCCAGTGCTAACCTTTTATAGATTATTTAATATTTTCTCTATAACTATAAAAAAGACAGAATTTGTCATTCCTATTTTCCCGATCTCAGCAACTCAAAGGCTAGTTCCAAGTGTGTCGATGACTCCTAAACCTCTGCTCTCTAATGGTGCCCGCTTGTCCTGGCTGGTTGTGTCATCTTTCACCTATGAGCTTCCTTGTGTGAAGGATTGGCTTGGCTGTAAACTTCCACGACTTTATTTCTTGTCTTTTAAGGCACAGACAGCTATAATTGCTGATCACAGCTCTTGGTCCGCATGAGCTAACCGATGTCAGGAACCTAAGCTCATAAATCCCTTGTCAAAAGGAAAAGCAATGCAGACCCATTGCAGAAAAACACAACCCATCTTCGTGAAAGAGAAAAAAGAAAAACTTAGTTCATTATTTACCAAGCTGTTCATGCCAGTTGATTCTGGTCACCTTGCTCAGATTACTATTATTAATCTTTCATACAGTCTATGTTATAGGTTCTAATTTTTTTTCAGGGAAGATTTCACTTTGTAGCACACACTAACCTTGAATTTTAAATATTTCTGTCTTAGCTTTCCAAAGACAAAATTATAAGGAGTGTACCACCACACTCACCCAGGATATAAGCATTTTTATCGCCAGATTATAAACCCAGAACTGAGGATTGGTACAGTGGGAGGGAATCTCCATAGGTGACAAACACTCAAGTAGGAATTGGGATTTGAGTGTTGGGTCGCTTTCATAAATCTTTTTGTTATACTAACTAATTGTTTTGTTACAATAGTGAATTACAGAATCCAGACTAGCACAGCTTTGGTGTGTGTGTTCCTCCTTCTATGGTAGTAGAGAAATTCTGCCCCTAACCAGTTCTTCTAGCATTTCTGACAGTTTGGGAGTTTTTACAAGTCACTGTGGTTCATCACTTGGCCTGCCCATGAACACCCAGAATGTCTAAAATGCCTATACCAAAGCAGTTTATGAGTCATTAAATTTAACTCTTACTTCATATTGAAATGATTTCCTGATGCCGGCCTGAGCAGAAAATGACAAGGGTCAGTTCATAGCATCTCTAGAATAACCAGTTTTAGATGCTGTCAAAATTAGAAAAATAGAAATTTAAAAAGAAGAAAGTGAAGTTAGTTTTCAGTTCAATTCCTGGAAGAGATGAGAATCTGGAAATAGATCCAAACTTTCACAGGGATAGAGCTGAACTGCTGTCACCCCCTGAAGGAGCAGGGAAGTGGGGAGTGAGGTTTAAAAGGGAAGACAGCCTGGCTCTGTGGCTCCCAGTGCTGGTTTGGAGACCTTGGCACTACGATGACTTCTTCATCATTCCATTCTTATGGTAGAAGTGGTTGGGACTAGAATTAGAGGCCCCAAGAAAACTGGAAGAAGCAGATGTCTCTGTGGTCACAGAGCATCCCAGCTGACCAGGAATTCTGAAATGTAGGGTGTAGTTTAGGCTAATGACTCAGTAGAAAACCAGCAAAGGGAGATGTTTCCAATAAAAGAAAGAATTGGGTATCACCCAGAACATTCAGCTATACTCACATGCTCCTGCAGGGTTTTGAAATTTCCTTTCAGCAGAGGCAGCAGCCTCAAAAAGAGGGGGGAAAAGATAAAGAAAAAAAAATAAGCATTTTCAACATATATCGAATAAAAATTCATAGCATCTTGACCAATATATTTAATGAGACAAACTGTCCCTAAATGGTATATAGCTCATGCTGACTGAAATGTTTAGTTTGAATTGTCAGTTGACAGATTTCCCTAAGACTTGCATATGAAGGGTTTTCTTATGTTAATTGAGGTGGGAAGACTCCCAGCATGTGGTGCTAGTCCTTTGCTGAGATCCTCTGCTTTTTCAAAGATGAAAGGGAGCTGAGCAGGAGCCTGCCTTCATTGTTTTCTGCTTCCTGATTGTGGATCAGCCCTTCAAGTTCTTGCTTTACTAAAAATCTTACCATCACAGGCTCTATCCTTGAACTGTGACTCAGAATAAGACATTTCTCCCTTAGGATACCTTGGTAAACATATTTTACAAGAGCAAGGAAGACAGAAAAGAAAGTTTTAAAATGACCGGACACTTATAGTCTCCCAAATTCAAAATTTCTAGGCATAGACCACTATGCTATTTTTTTTTTCTTTTTTTGTCAACTTAATACAAACCTGTCTTGGAAAAGAGACTCTTAACTGAGAAAATACCTTTGTATATTGGCCTGTGAGCAAGTCTATGGGAATGTTGTCTTGATTAAGAATTGCTCACGATGGGCAATGCCACCCCTGGCCAGGTAGTTATTGATTGTCTAAGAAAGCAAACTGAGCAAACAATGGAGAACAATCTAATAAGTAATATTTCTTTATGGCTTCTGCTTCAGTTTCTCAACCCAAATTTCTTCCTTGAGTTTCTGCTCTGCCTTGCCTCAGTGATTAGGAAATTGTCAAATGAAAAAACTATTTTCTCTCCAAGTTGCGTTTGGACATGGATTTGGACATGGATTTTTTTTTTTTATTTATCATAGCAATAATAACCCCAGACAACCACCATGCTTGGCTTTTATTTTTTACTTTATCTCTGTACATATATTCAAATGCATGGACTATGAGATAAATATAAATATAAATGTATGAGATGAAAAATGTAGTTAAAAGTTGAAATATTTTCTTTTCTTTCTTCCTGTATTATTTTGCACATACCCAGCCCACTAACCAGCAACTCACTCATTCCTGTGGATTTTTGAACGTTATCCCTAGGTCAAGTTAGAAATCAGAAAGCCACTTGCTTCTATTTTGTTTTGTTGTAGACTTCTTTTTCTTTTGAGTTTGGTTTTGGTAGTAGGCCTTTAGGAGAAATTATGACAGATGGTTCTAGAAAATACGTTAATCATTTGAGGGCTGGATCTTATGTGGCCTCGTTCATAAACCGGACTTTCTCTTGTAAAACTTCTCCCAGGTTTCAATGTCAGTAAACTCTGGTTTCTCTGTACAACTGACTCATTTCCTTCTTTATTGTTATTGAATGGGCTCAGTGTTGATTTTTCCACTGTTAGAACACAGTATCAACCTCTGCAATTTTCAGGCTTTCAGACACTGAATTATTCAATATTCTGACCTTAGTTCTGATAACCTCCCCTTTTTTTGCTCTTCATCTTGTTATTGAAATCATATCAAATAGCAATATTTTATTTACATTACAGTTTTAGGCTGGCATAATTCAGGGTACTTTACACATCTTGCTTGTTTCTAGCAACTGCTCAATAGATTACAGTAATGCCTCTCCATGTGTACTCTACCTGTTGGACCATGTAACTATCTTAAGTCAAAATTCATTTCACACAACTTTCCTACTAGTATCCTAGCTTCACAGCACATTTCATTTCTGAGCAGTCTTTGTCCCCTCTCATACTGTGGCTTATTGTGATCTCATAGCTTGGTTTCTGCCAAGCATCCTTAAAGAGTACCACAGATCTATCATAGTTATCACAGAAACTCAAAATTCAAAGTGTGGCTTCTATTTGGTATATATTGAAGTTTATTGATAATATTTTCTATCTGTATATGACATGAAAATTAGCAATGTCTTTCTGATGGTAGTTGTAGATATTATTTGGTAAGTTACTTCCACCCTACAATTATTTTTAAAATCAGAACTTAAATATTTTTTTAACATAAAGACTATTGCAAGTGTGCATGTGCACATGCATGCATTTATGAAAGTTAGTCTTGGTGCCTGTGGAGCCCAGGAGCCCAGAAACATAGACTACCCCTGTGATTGTAATCATAGGTAGTAGTGGGTCCTAACTTGGGTTCTCTGCAAGAGCAGTGCATATGCACTTGACCCCTGAGTCATCTCTCTAGTCTCTAAAGCTTGTATGTGTATATGTGTGTAGAAAAAGATAAATATAACAGTTCCATAATTCAAAAAATAGTATTTACTGAAGCAGTTCCCTATAAACTACAGAAACCAAGAAGAGTTGGGAACAAATCTTGAAAGAAGGAGATGGTTGAGAAGAGTAAAGAGAGAGATGAAAGGAGATGGATATCTGTATAGAGGAAGCCAATGTAGGCTTGGAAAGATACTGAGTGCTAGGGAAATGTCCAGGAACTCTCAGGATGTCCCTGGCCAAGTCTCCAAACAATGGTGTGGGGGGGTACCTAAATGGGACTTCCTCTATAATCAAATGAGTAAACACCCTAGGTGTCATCACAGAAACTATATCCAACAGGGTATGGTGGTGGAGGCAGAGATCCATGGTTGAGCCCTGGGCAGAGCCCCTGGTCCAGCTGAGAGCAGAGGAGGGGAGTCTGTATGAGCAGGAGATAGGGATTATGAGGAAAGTTCCTGTGGTGATGGCTGGCTGGAGCTCTGGGGAATTGCCATTAGAGTCCCATCAGGAGGGAGATCTGTGCCCTCTGGGGGTGGGCAACTTTCAACTGCCATTAGTGTATGGAGTCACAAGGGGTGGGATCAAACTGTGTTCCTATTCATGGGCTGGCACCTTGGAGCCCATTCCGTATAGAGGGACACTCAGCCCAGCATTGACTTTGGGATGAGTGAATCTGATATGCCTAGAGTGGATGTGCCATGCTGGGCTGTTCCACCTTGGGACTTCTCCCTTTTTGGGGAGAGGATGGGTGAATAGGGAAGGGTTAGGCTGAGGGCTGGCTAGGATGATTGGGGGGGGGGGGAAGGGGGAGCAGGGAGATACATTGATGGAGATGGCTTTTATTTCATGAATATATATATATATATATATATATAATTAAAAAAAACATGTATGTCATTTAAAATCTTCTCTGATATCTCTACATCAGCCACCACAGTTGTCTGACATAGATGAGACAAGTCCTAAATTTCACTAATTAATTTCTTATCCCATAAAATAAGCACTCTTAGTTTCAAAGGTTCCCTTAGAGGTATTGTGGCTGTCTGATTGAATTCTAGACAATAGACTGGCCTGTCACCTTTCATTAACCATTTATTCTTTTGCTCTTGATCCTTGCACTAGAGAGATTCAGTCTACTATCACAGTTTTATTAAGGAGGAATGGTCACAAGGTAACGAATATATATATGAGTGTGTGTATGTATGTATACACATATATAATACATATGTATATATATGTATGCGTGTATAGTATACTTAAGTCAACATAGGTAGCATGGAGGATTTGGTGCTTATCTCAATAACTGAATCATCTTTGTCTGCCTTGAAAAGGCACAAGTGATGATGATCATTCTATTTTTTGTAGGCAGCTGACTGACTTCTATTCAAACATAAAGCTTCTAGAGCAGAGTATAGATGATAAAGTGGGTTGTCTTCAATGTGCACAGAGTTTTCAAGTGAAACTTTTTTGACTCAAGGAACTCAAGGCTCTTTGATATAATAAATATAAATTAGATGCAAAACTTGCCTCTATGACATTCATCTTCTAGAAGGTGAGATAATGCTGGCTATGAACAATATGGGAGAATACAGAATGATTGACTCTTCTGAGAAGTTGCATATTATTCTTATAGTTCCCTTACAGAAATTTGAATACTGAGAAAGTCTTTTAGGTTAAAATGGAAGACAGATGCTGAGCATATCTGTGTCCTTCTCTGGGTCTCTGGGTTTCTGTACATTTTATTCAGGCAAGTATGGCCTCTTAAATGTAATCATAATAAGTAGAGTACACTTAAGGGCATTTTTTCAGTTGCCAGGAACTATTGTAAGCACTTAAGGTGTCTGAATCAATAACCTCATATTGACTTTGGGGGTTAGCTCACATACTCCTTTTAAGTTTGCAAATGTGAAAATGAGTTTGAGAAACCTATTCCATTTTATCATCTTAGAAAAAGAGATTAGTATCCAAACCCTTGCTCATCTATGTTTCTTTTTCTATTGAAAGAACTGATACTCTGATTAAATTTCCATTTTATTATCAAATATTTGGATTCTTCTTGTTAAAGACAAAGTATTTAAGAAAGAGTTTATAAACCTTCTATGGTAAGTATAGCAATCACTTCAACTGGGCTTTAACTAAGAAAGCTTGAATCTATCACGGCAAAGTGAAAAATGCATAGTAAAATCTCAGGATGTCGGTGATTGGTTGAAGTTTAGCATGAGGAAACATCAAGAGAAGGAGGAGTCAAGTAAATTAACTGAAGAGATCCTTTGCTGAAGACATGCTGTGGGTTCAGCATTGGTTAAAGAATGTGATGGGATACAGATGCTACTAAGATATGAAGGTCCAGAGTTTTCTCTACTATAACTGAATTTTACAAGAAAATATTGAAAAGGAACCAGAAGACAGACATATGTTCAATCAAGTAAAAAAAATATTGAAAAGTACTATGAATGTTTACATTGCATCAGGCATTAAGCACATCACTTAAGAAGATACTTGCCCCTCTTGGAGCTTGTGTTATGGGTCAGAAAATGGACAAATTGACAGTTATAACTCAGCTAATACAGTATGGAAGGTACTTAAAATTGGGGACTGAAAAACTTGAGAAATTATTATTTTTACTGTTCTACTAATTTGCACGATACATTCACATGCAATACTCTTTATTGATCACACATAAAATGGCAATGAGGCAAACATTAAGTGCATTAATGTCCCTTGTGATATGTAGAATTGTTTTGAAGAATTTACCTTTGAAAGGAAAGAAAGCTACTTTAAAAATGAGATGAAGAAAGATACCAGCTATAGAGAAAAACATCATTCACCTGACGGAGGCTTTGTTATTAGGAAAAGTTACAAAAGAGAGACGAAAGCAAATAGGGTGAAGGAAATTAGAAAGAGTGGAAAATGTTCTAGGAAGAAATGCAGAGGGATCATTTAAAGCCAATTCCATAATGTAGCCAGATTCTTTAGACCCTGGTATTTGAAGAAAATGCTCTCAAGTATGTCTAAATAGAATAATAAGTTCATATGACATTCATCTTTATTTTTAATTTTGTATAAGTGTATACACCTCAGTAGTTAATGAGCAAAATATAGGAAATACATGTGCAATATTGTAAAAGTCTCATTAGCCAAATAATTGATATTTGTATTTTATTATTTTCCCTTTTATTTGCAAATTATAGCTGATACATAGGGTAAAGCCAGTCTCATTTTCATTTCATATATTGTGAGAAAGTCTCAAGATGTCTCAGTATCATCTGAGTATTTTTTCTACCATAGGAGAATAGTTTATCTTTATAAATTTTGTCCCTTCTCAATGTTAACTTTAGGCCAATCTGCCTTGCCAATGTGCAATCTATTCTGACTCAGTATAACAGATAATGAAATCTAAATTGATCTGAAGTGAACAACTTCTCTAAAGAAAAAGAAGCTTAACCAAAGAGTGTACGTGAGCTCCAGTTATATACTCTAGCTTTTAAGAAACCTGAACACAAAGCTGTCCATCCAGGATTCACAACTGTATCATCTACATAAAGCTCACAGCCACTATAATAGCAAAAGCCACAAATATTTTCGAAATATTGCTAAGGCTAGAAAAAGAAGGATTTTGCACTGAGTATGTCTCAAGAACAGTTAGAAAGATTCCATTCAAAAGTTACAATGACAGCCAAGACTTTTGTAATTAAGGAGAGGGCTTGAACTTGATTCTAGATACAACCAGGAAAAAAAAAAAAAGGAAATTGGGAGCATCAGACACAGGAAGTTGGATACAATTAACTAAGAAACTGTTGTTGGGTAGTAAGACTAGAGTCAATAGTACAAAACAAGACCAATAGCCTATGTAAGGTGGAGAACATTCTTTGCATAATAAGCATGAAAAGGTCAAGGCGTCTGTAACCAGGTGTAGTTGAGGGGACAGCTCAAAGAAGGAAAATAAAATTCAGTCAGTTATGGAATGATTTCTTCTCACGGCCATGACAGGGTGCTAGGTTTCCTTGGGACATGCTTTGGTATTCTCCAGATGAACCCACAACTTTTCTCTTTCTTTTTGGAAGCTAAGAAATCTACAGCCTAGAACAATGGCTGTCTTTGATGGCCATTCCATTTCATCTGGACTCAGTTCAGGACGAGGGAGAAGAACATTGGAGGACAGATTGAGGGATATGGATGGTCGATAGTAACCCAGGCACCTTTCACATTACAGTGAAAGCCATCTACACATGGGGTCTTCTTGTTTTTTTCTGGGAAAACACAAGCTAAATTCTGCATCCCAAGAAATTTATTCCACAGAATTGAAATCTGGCTTCTTACCTCTTTAGTAATTATTTACCAAAAAGAGAGTCTGTAAAATGAACTCGCAGAAATATTTTCTGAATAAAGTATTTATCGTATTAGCATGCATACTTAATGTGACGCCATCACCCAGGAGAGAGAGCCACTATTGTCCTGTAGACGTAGAAATGCTGTCTGTGTGGGTAATGGTAAAATCTGTATCCTGGCTTCACATGGGGATCATTAGAGTGGCCTTAAGGTTCAAGATATATCACTTTCCCAGAAAAGGCAGCCTAAGCACAGACACAAAGTCTTTGGGTGATTAATGATTAGAATCCCTTAAGAGTGAGCTGCGGAGGAGCCAGACAGAGTGGAATTAACATGCTGCATGTTGCTTAGCATTTTCTCAGATGACTCCCCACTCCTTTGTCATTCCTTCTGTCCTGTTAAAAGTTGCCTACATTTCCAAGTATCTGGGAGTTTAATGAGAAACATGATTGGGGTTTCTTTGCTTTCATTCAGTCTAAATGATGATTGCCTTTAAGATTGATGTTTCAGCTTTTCATGAATATGTTCAAAAGTAAGACATAGATTCAAATATTAATGCCATAATAATTCTTTAAGAATGAATAAAATAATACAGCTGAATCTCCTACTACAGAAACTTTTACAAAGTATGTCCCAAGCCAAAGTCAACACTATTCTTATAGTAAATGGATGCTTTTATTCTGTATATTCAGGTTTAAGTTCTTGTAATTTTATAAAAATACATCTGTGTTTGGGATTCTATTCAGATAATACTTAAAAAAAAAAGACCTAATGAAGCACCTATAAAAACAATTATAAATTATTATCAAATTTTTATCAGATAACAGCTATTGCTTTGAGTTCTCTATGGGGGTAGTCATTCTTACCATCAGCAGCCACTCATAAAATGTGCTGCAAATTAAAGGACAGGTCAGAAAACAATGCAAATTATCATATCACAGTACCAGAACACGTACATCTCTCCTGTGACAGGCCTGTTGCTAAAATCCAGGCTGGCTAAGTCATCAGCGCTCCATATGGACAATAGGACCTAGCTTGTGCTATATCCGTTTTCCAGGGAACCTGATTTATGTGGTTCTGTCATCCCTATGTTTTAGCTATCCAGATTGGGATACAAAGTGTCCGAAAGAAATTAATCACATCTTATTTCCAAGTTTTAGAAGCCCATAGTGTTTCCAGTGTGTTCTGTTGGCAAGAATACAGTGGTAGGACATGTTGAACTCCAACAAAGCTTGAGAAAACAGCAGTGAATCAAGATACTGGTTCTCTTTTATAAATGAGAAAAGATAATAGGTTTTACTAGACATAACAAGGTGCAAGAGCAGAGGAACTATAAGTAATACAAGCAGGTAATTTTTCACTTACACTCATACGATGCAAAAATGGATTTAAAGACTTTGTGTCACCTTAAGGGATATATTAGAACTCCATCCTCAGTGTCTCTTCCTAAGAGGGAGGTCCATGTAGTCATGGAGAATGGCATTAATGTTACTAGAGCCTTTGGTATTAATAACACCAGAATTAGCATTAAACATTTTAGGTGAGTAATGGGTGAGTATATATTCTTTAACCCACTTTGATACAGTTCTGAGTAAGTTCCACAGTAGCAGATGGACCCAGAGAGGAATGAGTGCTGACTTCTCAGAGTAAGAGATTGATTGTTAATATAAGTTTGTTTTGGTTAGTTTTGCTCTACTTGACTTAAACTAACATCTCTTCCAAAGAGGATACTTCAACACATACTTCTATCACATTGGCCTGTGTGCATGCCTCTGGGGTGTTTTCTTAATTGTCAGATGATGGAGGAAGGCCCAGCCCACTGTGGGTAATATAATCCCTTTGCAGGTGAGCCTGGACTATCTAAGGAAAGTAGTTGAGCAAGGAGTCACAGGAGGTAAGCCATTAAGCAGAATTCTTCTTTTGTGTCTGCTTCAGTGGCGTCCTCTAGGTTCCTACTTGAGTTCTTGCACTCACTCTCTTTGGAAATGGACTGTAAACATTAAGTCAAATAAACTTTTCCTTTCTCATGTTACTTTTGGCCATTGTTTATGCCAACAAAAGGAAAGCAAACCAGTACGATATAATCTTCGTTATTCTTTTCCATCCTCCCTTTTTCTCGTAATCCTTAACATGCCTGTGAGCCCCTAGTTACTGCATATATCTGAAATTCTGTCACAAGCTTAGCAACTGAGCATTGATAGCAGCAAAGCTATAAAAGTCAAGAACTGAGATGTAGCAGACTGAACTTAGATGGCTGCTTTCCGATCATTTAGTGTCCATCTCCACCCATCAACATTTTCCTCCTGTGACTGAAAGAGAGTTTGGTTTCACCTGACTGGTCTGCTGATGCACAGTGGAAGGGAATCAGGCACAGACCATCAGCCCTGCCTGCAGGCTTTATATGGGACAGGCTCAGTGTAATAGCTACTGTACAAGCCTTTGTTAATTTGATTTTTCACCTTTGGTCTCCGGGTACTGTTCGTTTTATTTTAGTGTCTCTAGAATGCATCACGATAAACTAGCCGAGTTCACATTCAACAAATGAGCATTAAGGAACTAAATTCAATGTGTAAATAAATCCCCTATCAATTTTTTTTTTTACATTGAGGAATTTAAGTTTAGTGTAATCAATAGCATTCCATAGTAACAGTTAAAAGGATCATGTGAAGATATTAAATGTGATAATTATTGAAGATAGATATATTCATCTCTAACTTCTGCATTCTTTCTATTTTAATATGCAGTAGTAACTAATAATAGCAGACATTAAAGGCTCCCAGTTACTTGGCACACACTGTGTTAAGTATTCTCCATACGTAGCCCTCTTTACATTACAATATCCTCATAACATAGAAACTACAATTATGCTCAAGATTCTACTTTGCTGAGACTCTGTTTCCCATTATTGGCAAAAATAACTGAGAAGATCAATAACTGACAGGAAAAAGAGTCCGTTATTTTAGGCTCATCCTTTCAGGGTTTTTGGCTCATGGCCGCTCAGCTCCTGTTACAGTTAGATGTAACACGGCCCCCAAGGGCTCATGTATTTGAACACTTGGTCCCCAGCTGGTGATACTGTTAGAGAGATTGTGAACTCAGTAAGAGGTGGGGCCTACCTGAGGGACGTAGGCTGTTGCTGACAGGTCCTTGTGTGTATATGATTCTTGGGTTCTGCTATCATCTTTCTTCCCACACTGTGAAGATAGGAGCAAATAGCTTAATACACTGGCCACCATTCATCCTTGAGCTTTTACCACAACCATGTGTTCTACCCTGATGGATTTGCACCACGAGTTAAAATAAACCATTAGTCAAAATGAATCCTTCCTCTCACAGATTGTTAATTATCAGGTATATTGTCACAGAAATGAGTAAGGATGATTGACAACAGAAGTGGGGATATCCATAGGGTTTAGAATTGGATTATGAAAAAAACGTGCAAAAGTTTGCAGCTGTGTAATAGGAAGCCCTAGAATCCTGTAAGTAGAGCTTAATAAGCCATTCTAGTGAAAGTTCAAGACATAAACATGTTGAAAGAAATGTGGATAATAAAGACCACACTCATGAGGTTTCAGACATGCAATGGAACTTAGTCAGAAAACGGGCTTGAGGCCGTTCTAGTTTACTTCTGCAAATCATGTGGCTATCCTGAAAATGGCAGTAGGCTCAATTAAAGAGCAATGGGCTTGGTTACTTGATGGAGAAAATTCCAAGGGAACATATCAGTCAGTGTGTCATGAGGGCACTGTTCACAACTCATATCCAGGTTTATGGTGAGAGGGAAGAGTATAAATACCAAGTTTGGTGAGGAAATTAAAGAAAATCCAGAGAGCTAAAGTGAAAACAAATAAAATAACATATTTTTTAAATGTGATTATAAAGTGACTATGTAATTTCCCCATTCCCTTTCCTTACTCCAAACTCTCTCATATATCCCTATCTGCTCTCTTTTAAACTAGTAGCCTTGTGTTTCACTAAGGTTATTCATCAAAATTTATAAGCAAAAGAATATTGGACCTATTGGTACCAATATATTCTACAGGATAAAATCTCATTGCTTAATCTCTCTATATATTTATTTGTAAGAGAAGTTGAAGTTCCAGTTTAATTTTAATTTAAAGCTTTAGAGTTGGAATGTGGCTTTCTCCTTCTCTAAACCCAGCAGACTTGTTAAAGGAAAATGCAAAATCTCTACATTATATCAGAAGAACCGCCTGATAGGGGACAGAAGAATAACTAAAAATGAGGGGCTATTCTATTATTACTAACTCTAAATTGAATAAATACTTATAGCAAAAGCTATAAGGTTTTATATATATGTTAAATATACATATTTAACTTATTGTCATGGTATTGATGTTCATATATTATACTAGTTAATTATAGAAAAAAGGCTTCATTTGGTTTCCAGTCTCTTGTCAGTTTTCTGCAGTGACCCATGAAAACGCCTAATTGCAAACTTAAAGTATCCAGAATGAAGATGGGTCTCTACAATGATGATTTCACATGGACTATGACAAAGCCACTAGGCTGACAAACACTAACCAAAGATCAGATTTGGACTACAAAATGCTCAGCACAATTTTGAGGTGGTTCACTGAGGTGAGCCAGCTTTACAGACTACTCTAGCTAGGACTTGAGGCAAGCCATGCATTTTCCTGCTATGCAGAGACTAGACAACTAAAAATATAGCTACTTATTTCAGGACTTGACAATTGACAAAACTTTTCTTATCAGGATCCCTTAAAAATACTGTCACCCTCAGACAGCAGCAAGTAAATTTAAGAACATGGCGCATACATTCCCAGGAAGTGTGGTAGGTCGTTTTTGGTCTTTCAATGGGTCATAGATAATTGTCATTGTTTAGGGTAATTGGTTAAAATTTTTATTGATTATGGTTAGTAAAAAGCTAAACAAGAGAGATTAGAGTCAGGGTTCTTCTTTATATAAAAAGAAAGAAAAAAAAGTGGATACACATGGGATAATAGGATAGACTATTGAATCTATTTTAAAAAGCAATTATTAACTTTAAATATTTTACATTGGATTTTTTGTATGCTGTATACAAATTGTATATATTGATATGGAGTTGAGATTAATTTTGTACATATATCTCTATGCCGATTCAAGGTATTATACTTATATAGTTCATCTAACAATGTAGTACAAATTGCTAGTCCATGAAAGTTATTACAAACTAGGATATAAAGAAATGCAAGTTAGTATTTAGACATTACAATATCAAACTTATATTCATATTAGATATGTTTTCAAGAACAAAGATATATTTTAGATGAACAAATCTCCTTTAAACACTTCAGAAATCCGTAGAATATGGCATTTAAAGTATTTTAATAATAGGGTCTTATTATTTTTATGGCAATGAGACATCTCCTGGCAGCACCAAACTACTTCAGAGAAGATTATGAACATCAAAGAAACTCTTCCATATGGAGCTGACCTTCTTTGTGACAAAAGTTAGCCACTGGGTGAGAAAGTTCTCTTACCTTGACTGCTGACAGTATAATGTTCAAAATGGGCAAGCAGGAGACTCACACAAAAATGAATTGCTTAACTTTCCAGCCTTCTTGGAGACTGGATCAGCAACCCCATCCTGGGATAATCCTAACTTCAAGAATTGCACTAAGGTTCAAATTGCATCCATGAGTGTTAAAACATCTTCAATAAATATTAATACATGTATGGTATATTGAAAGTGAGAATTACTGCAATAGTGTATAAGTTTGAGAGACATCAAAATACAGTTTTTAGTTAGCAATACAAGTCAGATAGAAAGTGAGTTAGGTATAATCCTTTGGACTCACCAAAATTGGATAAGTAATGGAATATTTTCTTTGAATTTGTCAGTTGGTAACAGACTGAACATTACTTATGTAATTATTGTCTATATATATATTGTACATAATTATTTTACCTATTGTATAAGGTTTTTCTTATGTTAGTTAGAACCTTTTATACTTTTGATACAAAAGGGGATATGTGGTGATATATTATGTATTTAATAAAACCAGTCTGGAATGTCAGAGAACAGATCCACCCACAGTCAAGCCAGGAGGGTCAGAGAGTGGCAACTCATGCCTTTAATCCCACATGGGAATGGTCGGGAGTGGTAACATACACCTCCTACACCTTTAATCCCATAACTCCAGAGACAGGGATTTTTCTGTGTTTCTGTGAGTTCAAGGCCTAACTACCAAATAGTAGTAGCTCACACCTTTACTCTTAACTCTAGAATATGATGCCGAGTTGAACCTGGAAGTGGACCACTGGGCAAAGAAGGAATTTAAGGCAGGTGTAGGCAGACATAGATTTATTCTGTAGAAGCGACAAGGAGTGAGGTTGAGGAAGCTGGAAAATAGCTTTTTCCTTGAGAACTTGGCTGGGTGAGATTTGACTGTGATCTGTTTCCTCACTCTGATATTCAATTTTTCCCCCTGATATTTGGCTCTGAATTTTCTTTTAATAACAACTAGAATTTGTGCTACCATTATTCTATCATCTAATACAGTCTCTCTGAAAGAGCTTACCAGTTTGGCTATTTATTTCTGGTTTTATTTGACTTTTTGGTCAGGTTTATGTCATATGATAAGCTACATAGAATTGAAATCAACACAATTTTTGTTCAATATTTCACATTCTGCAATGAAATCATTAATGTCAAAATTTACTACACTACTATATATTTTGGAGTGTTTATAACTTTTAAGATAAAAACATTATATATGTGGAACATAGTCTGTTTTGAAAGAATATACTTGAATTGTTAAGAACAACAAAAGACTTCAGTGTAAGTAGTAATGGTGTGGGGCTTTGTCAATCCATCCCATGTTCATGGACTTTATAGCATGAAGAACAGTGAGAAAGATGCTTTTTGAACATTACTTGAAGCATCCAATCTCTGAGTTTTATACTTGTATTCTGTGCTAACGAGATTAATCTTTTCTTGTTCTTAGAAAAATGAAAGAAAGTGAGCTAGCTTTAGGAAACTACTAATTCTGTGATATCTGGATTTCACTGTGGGGAAAGAAGCATCAGTTCTTAGTTGGAAGTTGATCCTGAGCGTTCTTAGGGATTGAGCACATGTGAAGACCCTAAGTACAATGCTGGATGACTATGAAAGTGGAAGTAAGGGATTGTAATTATTATATTTGTTGAACTAGATGGATCATTTAGTGCTAAGAGTGTTTCTTGCTCTTTTAGAACTCCTAATCTTTGCAGAACCCACATCAGGTGGCTTATGACCTACTGTATCTATGGCTGTCCTAGGGAATATCCTTCTCTGGCCTCCAAAGTCACCTGCATACATATGGCATACATTAACATAAACACACACACATAGATTAATAAAAATAGATACTTAAAAATATTCTGTTTGGGAGATACATATGAGACATATGTCTAGATTTCTTCCAGAAATGAAAGAACTTCCTGGAAAGTTCTTGCTAATTAGCCAAATGGAACGTGCTTGTAATGACTGAAGATAAGATCCAAGCAGGCAGCGGCTCTGTATCATTTTACATAGAATCACATATTCTCCTGTGAGGTAGATGTTGTCACTTCCTGAACCTCAAAGGGAGTTTGCAATGCTGTGTCACTGTTTTCCACATGAGTAAGGCACAGGAATGCCCAATATCATTTTCCTTATTCATCAGTTTATAGGGAATATCTGGAGCACCACTTGTGAGTGGAGGGGATAGGGGAAGGAAAGCTGTATTGCCTTTAAGCCTTTAAAGTGTTGCAACTTAATCTTTTTATTTTATTTTTGGTAGGGTTCTCGAGGTAGCAGTCCTGGAACTCACTCTGTAGACGAGACTGGCCTGGAACTCACTGGGATCTGCCTGCCTCCTCTGCCTCCCGAGTGCTGGGATTAAAGGCATGCAGAGCCACCACCACCAGGCTGCAATTATCTTATAAGTGAAACAGAAATTGGAATGAACTTTCATAAGCTTCACAATGTGTGGTGTGACAAGCATTTCTATTCCCACATCACCCAACCATTGCCTATTTCTTCCTCAAGAGAAGATGTGAAACCTTAGGAAAGATGCTCATCCTTAGCCAGCAGTTTCTAAGGGGACTGAGAAGCGAGGCTTTCCCCTTCACACTTCATAGCAATTTTTACAGTGTCCGCAGGGGTCGGGATAGGGCACATTGGTACATGATTCTATTATATTGTATGTGAAAGTGAGATACCGGAAGAGTAAAGACCTGATGATCTTGGATCAAGGATTTGTTTCCATATGCATACTGCTCATCATGGACCCATGATTGAGATCAGCATTGTTTCAAAATAGTCAAATGAAATACTGCAATGGAATTACTAGACTAGACACTGAGATTTTGCTTTTGAAAGGAATGTAATCTAAATCAAACATGAGTGTCATATGCAAAGCTACAATTAGTAACAGCTAATCATTTTCTTAACCAAATCATTTGAGTAATTTGAAGTTTTTTTCCTCCCTGTCTCTCTATCTCTATCTGTGTGCATGCATGTGTGCATGTACGTGTGTGTGTGTGTGTGTGTGTGTGTGTGTGTGTGTGTGTGTGAGAGAGAGAGAGAGAGAGAGAGAGAGAGAGAGAGAGAGAGAGAGAGAGAGATATGAAAGTGGTAGAGCAGCTCCAAGTCTGATTCTTTGGAACTGACTGAGACCTTTGTTTTGCTGGAACTTTGGGCCTCTATTGTTCTGAATCATAAAGGGTGTGGGGGTGGGATCACTGCTGTAAAATTTTGTATTCTCAGTCTGTCTTTTCTATGATGCAGTCGTGTATTTATAAATCTAAAGTATGAACACACTTAAAATAAAGCAGAAAAAAATAAATGAAGGCTAAATAAAAAGAAACACAGAAGGATTTCTCACTTCATTTTCTGAGTGTTTAAATCATCATGCACTTTCTTTGCCAAATGATAAGAGAGCTGTTTCCTAATCAAACACAATGTGCATTCCATTCGGAAATGTGGTCTTGTTCATCTCACAGCTCCAAAAGAAGTTGAAAAAGATAAAGGAAGATTGTAGCTAATCTCAAAATAACAGGAAGGTGTAGACATAACTTGAAGAACTGGGTGTGAGATGGTTTCAGTGGCAGCTCTAGGAATCTATACCCATCAAGTAGCTGTAAAGCTGGACACTGACAGATGTGAAGGTGCTTCTTTCCTATGATAAAACAGGCCTCTAGATTAGTGAAGAGATATTGTGTGCTCATTCAAAATGAGTGCTGTCCATGGTTTTGTTTCATATTGGTTTGCTTGACAAAGGACAGCTTGTGACCATTAATGAATTCTATGATATGAGCATGCATGAAATATTTGATGCTTTGGCTATTTTAGGCAACAGCAAATTTCAGCTGTTCCCAGGCAGCACAGCCTGTGGAGGTACATCTGCCTAAGAACAATGATCAAAGTTAATGAGACAATTGGATAAAAAATATCCTCCACTTCAGTTTCTGATATTTGGAGGAAATTTCATTAAAGAACTATTTTTTTTTTCTCCCCAAATGAGCAATCGTAAAAATGTTTTAATGTATCTATAAAAAAAGTCCCTTGGGAAATATTTAGTCATCTTCCAACATCTCATTAGACAATTCAGTCTGTCTCTTAGTTCTAACAAAATCAATATTATATTATGTCTAGAGAATCAGAAGACCTGGACTGTATGACCTTGGGCAAGTCACTTAATATCTCTGCCACCATCTATGCAGACAAAAAAAAAAAAAAATTAGTGATTTCTCCAAGGCAGAGTAAGATTAATGATAGCAAGTTTCACAGATAATTATCTCTGTGGCTCTTTCACTGGGTGCCCATTTTTACCTGTGTCTTGTTAATTTTTATTTTCTTTCAACCCAAATTTAGCCACTCACACATTGATGCAAAGACTAAGCTAGTTTGAAATGTGGTTGGGTTTGGTTTTTTTCTCAGATTTTATATTACTGAACAGGGATCGAACTTTTTTCTTTTTCATTTTGTTTAAAAGGGTTTCTTTTTCCATGTATCCTCCTGCTCACTCTCCCTTCCCTCCACCCATTTCCTCACAGTCCTCCCTCAGCCTCCCCCTGCCCCATCCCCCCTTCTATTCCCTAAGGAGGGTAAGGAGTCCCAAGATGGGTCAGTTCATTATGGTGTATCCATTTGAGGAATGTTTGAGTCCCTCATCCCAATATTAGGGCTGTGTTAGGTGTTCCTCTGTAGCGAATGGGCTCCAAGATGCCAGTTCAGGAACATAGTCTTATCCTATTCCAAAAGGCTCCACATATTGTCCATGCTATTGGATAGTTATAGAGGTATTGTGTTGCTAGATTGTAAATAATTGTCCCACCCACTGGTTTAATAAAAAATGCTGATTGGCCAAAGGCAGGCAGGAAGTGTGGGCAGAGCTACCAGACTAAGGAAATCTCTGAGAACAGGAAGCACAGGGAGAATACCAGAGAGAAGCCAGAAGAAGCAGAGGACAACTATGCTGCTCTAAGAAAAGGTACCAAGCCTCATGGCTGAACAGGATAAGAGTCATGGGTTAGATGAAGGGTAGAGAGTTAGCAAGTTATATGCCTGGGCCTTAGGCCAATCAGCCTAAAACTATTGAAAGCATCTGTGTGTCTCTGTGGGACTGTGATTCTGTAGGTCTGCGGGTCTGCGGGACTGTGGGTCCTAAACCTTGAGGTTAGGCTGGAAAGTATGGGACAGAAACCTCCAACTACAGATAGTCATCTTCCTTTGGTGGATTTAGTTTCTTTAGCTTCCTGAAGATTCCCCAGTGGCCGTTTCTGATTCAGTGACCTCTCAGTAGCTCCAGTCAGGTGTCTTTGGGGGTGGTCACCTCCTCATGATCCCTATCCCTTTGCTCATATCTCTCTCTCTTCATCTGGACCAGGAGCTCTGCCCAGTGCTCAGCCATGGATCTCTGCCTCCACCTCTATTTATTGTTGGATGTAGGTTCTGTGATGACACTTAGGCTGGTTATTCCGTTGATTATGGAGGAAGTCCTGTTTAGGCATCCCCTCCACTATTGTCTGGAGTCCTAGCCAGGGACATCCTGTGAGTTCTTGGAGGTTTCCCTAGCACCCAGCCTCTCCAGCCACACAGTGGTTTCCTCTATCAAGATATCCATCTCTTTTTTTTCTCCCTCTTTGTTGCTCCTCTCACTCAACTATCTCCTTCTCTCATGATTTGACCCTTTATGGTCCCAATTTACTCAGGAGATCTCTATTTTTCTCTTTCCAGGGAGATCACTGTTTTAAATGCACTCTTCTCTCTTTGAGGTAGGAAGAGGGAGTCAACAGAGAAGTTTGTTCAGGTAAAAGTTACTATGCATAAGTAGCTCTCCACTCTGGGAATTTCCTGTTAATTTTTTGTTATGGATAATCAAGTTCTGCCTTGTATTTCAATTGTAGTCACCAAAGTTCTTTCAGGGTGCATTCCTGCATTCCTGTAAGCTGTTAGTATGGTGATCCAAACTCAATGTATGGTGACCCTGAATCACACACCTATGATCCAATCATGTTTTCCAGTTTCCCCTTTGACCATTGTTTATTGTACTGATGTTAAAGAGTTATGTCTGCTTGTGCTTAAAATTGCTCCATTTTCATCTCCATTCAGGGATCACATTTTTAATCTCAGAAAATAGAAACACTATTTGAAGTCAGATGTTACTTCTCTGGTCAAAGTTCATTTTGATGTGTTTCTGAATTAGTTCACCCATTTTCTTGACTTCAACTTGCACCTGAATTAATAGCAATTCTTGCTCCTCCAGTGTTCACATCCAGTCCCTGATTTGTTTTTAAATATTTTTTGTTGTCATTTGTCTACATAAGAATAAGTATAGAGAGATAAAAATAGTGCTTCCTTGTGAGGAATTTGGCATACCAGAATAAATGTTTGGACTTGCTTTCTATATACTGGGAATTAAAGATACTTTTGTGTGATCTAGAGGAGTATATAATTTCATTCAATAAACTAGACAGCACATTGAAGAATAAATGCCTGGAATTGCCAGGTTATCACCTTTCACCTTTTAAGGTATACTCAGACCAATACAGTCACCATAATGTAATTAAAATCCAGATGTTCATTGACATTTTCTGCTAAGTTTCTATTTGACATATTTCTTGTGTGTCTGGCCTTGTTACAAGCTGAAAGGGAGAGCGAGTCATAAGGTTCACAGTGCAGATTGGTCTGCAGTTGTTTGAACTTGGCTTTATCAGCCTTTTATCTTGTGAACATTCCTCTGAGAGTCAGGGCAATAATATTATTCTGCGATTTTTATGATATTAACAGATACCATTTTCAGAGGCATTTCTTTTGGAAGTTGCAAGGAAGTGCATTAAGCATAAATAAGAAGCCATTATCATGAACTGGAAATCTTTTTCATTTGTCATTTGGAAAACACACCGCAAACAGGCACTTAACAGCAGAAATCATACTGAATGTTAAGAAAGCCAGTAAATAAACACTATTGCACTGTACACATAGAATCAATGCATGCCACATGTAGTACCCTCCAGACTGTTCAGCTTCCATCACAGCACAAAGCTCCTTCCCTCTGTAGATTTATGCAAAGGGTTCTTTCTTTGGACAACCTGCCCAAATCGATCTGCACACACATGTTCATTTCTTCCATCCTGCATTCTATTTCATCGTCCCTGACATAGTTTAAAGTCATTTTCTCACTGAACCATTCTACTTCCTCATATATACTTTTGTGACTGAAAGTTTCTGCTGTATTTTTTAATGTAGCTAGAGATGACCTTGAACTTTTAATCATCCTTCTTCCACTGATGAAAAGCTGTCAAACACCAACAAAATACCACACACATGAATTTTATTCACATGACAAAAACATTCATTTGAATTTTGTCAATTTGACTCAAGTGAGAGAGAGAGTCATCAGAAAGAGAGAATTCAACTGAAAAATGCTTCCGCCCTCTGGGCCTACAAGAAAGTCTGTAAGTCACTTTTGATTAATGATTGATGTGTGAAGGCCCAGCTTACTATAGGCAGTATGACTGCCACAGATGACAACAAGTGTTCATCAGGATTGCCCCACTAGATGATGACTCTCTGATGGGTAAATCCTGTCAAGCAAGGATACAGACCACAGACTCTGAAAACTGTTGCTTTTGTCTGTAGTTTCAAATGTGCAAAACAACTATCTCCCCATTATCATGCATTTTTATGTAATATGTATATATATTCCCATGATTATATCTCAAACTTATGGGCACATATATTTGTGAGTGGCCAGGAAGATGACTTCTCATTAAGCTGTATAAGTTTGATAAGTAAAAATATACTAGAATATGCTTCATAATTAGATCTGTTCTGTTATTCAAAGAGGACTGTAAGTCATTTAGAAGCCTGTTGTGTTTCTTCCCTCACATTAACATAAGTAACAATTTCTCCCCAGTTTAATATTTGCTAGAGTCAATTGGCTTAGAGTAATTTCAAACTAAACTAAATCCTTCTAGGCCTCATAGGTTAACCTCCAGAAAAAAATATAACGTGACATTTTCTCAGAGGTCTAATGAAGAACCAAGGTTATTAGCACAAATTAACCTAAATATTGCTAGTGTGGCTGATAAAGACCTGACTCACCTTCTGTGAAAATCTCTCTGTAGCTTCTCCCATTGGGCACTGTGTCCCCAGATTCAAATCACAGTTTTACACCAGTAACCTTGAAAATGGGTGTTGCCATTGTTACTCACCCCCTACAGATATGGCCTTTATAACAAAAAAGTTTGTTGTAAAATGTGTATATAGAGAGATAGAGAAGAACTAATGCATAGAAGAATTAAAACATAGATTATAAATGAGAAGAAGTAGAACTAATAGGGGTTAGAATTTAGGAAAAATTAGAGTTTTATAGGTAGAATTAGAGCCATAGTAGAATCATAATACAGAGCATGACCCAAACTGTTCATACATGAATTACTAATTTTCTCTAAATACCCTTGGATAAAACAAATTCTAAGCCTCATTTTGCTTTGCTGTAGATTTTTTTTTCTCTAAACCCTGTTTTAAGCCTTTAAGCAGGTCTCAACAGCATACAATATATAACTGTTGGAGAAAATTTGGTTAAACTCTGCATAACTGATGAATCACCAAGTAGGGGCTTTAGAGTTATATGTTATCTGCCTCCTGCATTCCTGCACAGAATAACACCCCTGACCTATAACTGAACTTCCTTGTCCAAACACCCTATCTGCCTCCTGCATTCCTGCACAGAATAACACCCCTGACCTATACCTGAACTTTTTTGTCTAAACACCCTATCTGTCTTCTGCATTCCTGCACTTAGCAACCCCCATGACCTATAAAAGCTTTGTTCAATTTCAACTTGGGGCTCTCTCTCTGTTCCTGTGTGTTCAGTGAGCTGAGCCCCAGGTATACTTGGAAAATAATAATAATAAAAAAAATCCCCTTGCATGTTGCATGAGAGAACACTCTCTTGAAGTCCTCCTTTTTGCTGCAGATTTCTCAACCCTTACATAACCCCTGAGCAAGTGGCCCTACCCTACCTTATACAACAATAAACAAGCAAGCTGAAAGAGTCAAGCAGAGTGAGCCAGAATGCAGGGCTCTGTGGTTCTGTTTCAGTTCCTGCCTGACCCACTAAATGACAGATGTATGATCCCATCATATTTTCCAGTTACCCTCGGACCATCATCCCTAACAGATGACTAACTAGTCATGCTTGCTTGTGTTAGAATTACCCTATTTTTGTCTACATTCTGGAATCAAACGATTCCTCTGAAAATGAAAGCATGATTTGAAGTCAGATGTTACTTCTCTGGTCAAGCTCCTTCTGATGTCTTTCTGTGTTAGTTCATTCATTTTCTTGGTTTCAGCCTGAACTGGGAACAGCTGCTGCTCCTCCAGTGTCCACATTTCATAGTCAATGATTTGCTTTAAAATACTTGTTATATTTGTCAACATAAGACTCTTATGAAGAGTCTAGCATACCAGAATATATGTTTGGGTCTTGCTCTCTCTATAGGTTAATTAAAGACACTTTTGTAATTATTCTTGTTTGACTTTCCTGCCTTGACTTCCATCAGCGATGGACTGGAAGCTGTAAGATGAAATGAACGCTTTCCTCGTATTATTTTGCCATTTTGGTTACCACAGTAATTGAAAACAAGCTAGATGGAGGTTTCGGATATGCTAAGAAAGTACTGTATCAATCGAGCAACATTGACATCCTAGTTGTACTTTTTCCTGAGCGTAGCATTATATCCTTAAAGGTGCATCACAGTCCAATACTGTGCATTATTTTGATCATTTGCATAGCATCTGTTTCTGTCTTAGCTTTCTACTGCTGTGATCGAACACCACAACCAAATGAAACTAAAGAGGAGAGGGTGTATTTGTCTCATCCTTCCATATCGTTTACATCCCATAATCAGAGGAAGATAGGGCAGGAACTCAAGGCCGGTACCTGGAGGCAGGAACTGAAGTAGAAGCTACAGAGGTTATTCAGCCTGCTTTCTTATAGCACCCAGGCCAACTTCCTAGAGTTTGTGCATAGTGATCTGGGCCTTCCCCTATCAGTCAAAATTAAGAAAAAGTACCACAGGCTTGCCCAGAGGCCAATATTGTGGGGGTATTTTCTCAAAACAGATTCATTCAGAAATGACTTCAGTTTGTATCAAGTTGATATAAAACTAGACAGAACAGTTATCCAGCGTAGCTTCAGCTCATATCCATGAAATATGAGCTCTAACATGGCAGACATTGTCTGCTTTATCTGAAACTACATGAAATGTCTGTCATCTTTTCTAGTAATTGATAGAAGACATGAAACAGAAATAGTCTGTTAAGCGACTGTGAGTTCACGGAGAAGGTTGAGAAAGAAGATAGCTTCTATCCTTTATGTAACACCTCACATAAAACTTCATATACTTTTTATAGCTTATAAGCTATTACAGACATCACTTTAGAAATAATGGTCAGTACACAAGGCAGATGACATCATAAAGTTCAAGATCTTTATGCCCTGAATTCATTTCAAGTCTTTTAATCATTTCTCTGGAAGAAAATGTTGCTGACAAAGAAAATCATCCATTAAAAAAATGTTCAGAGTAATGGTAAAGCAATAGAAACTCAGTTGCTGTTTAGAAATAACTTCAGTCTATGGTCAGAACAAATTCCAAAAATTGAGGTGGCTATTACTTTGTGATCACATTCTTCCAATGACTGCATTTCATTTTCCCGATGGTGTCGCACTCATGGGAGAATTAAGGAAAGCATGCTAAGAATATTTTAGAACTTCTATTAAATTACAAATGGATGTTATTTTATTTTTTTAAATTGAATTCTATCATAAAACTGTAGAACAGTTATTTTTTAAGTTTTATAGTTAAAAGCTAAAAACCAGGAGCATTTTAAATATGAACAATTGCCCTTAATTTGTGCAATTTGCTAATAATTTTTTAGCTGTGGGATTTTCTCAATTAAAGGCTCATTATTGGAAGGCAGATAAAATGTGACTCCTGTGAAACTAACTCTACTCTTGTCCCACAGAAATAGACCTTTATTTTGTGACCTTATAACTAGGAAGAATAAAACTATATGTCAAAATGAGCAAGATGTCTCTTTTTATCTTTAAAGCAGGAGCAAACAATCAAATCTCTACCAAGATTATCTAAAGATACATATATTATCAATAGTCACGAAAATACGGCTTCAAGGTTTAGCAACTCCCAGTTAGAGGCAATTTGTAACTGAATGGCTGTCTATAAGCAAATACACTAGTATGAATTACCCAACATCATGTCCAGCTCTTTTGACTTTCGGCCTTATGCACTCATAGTATAGGTTCTGCTGTACAGACAGCAAGGGAATCTACAAATGCTAGACATTAGGATAGTTTTTTTCTGGGACATTAAGTGGAAATCTTGTTATATTTCTAGATGACTCTTTGCTTAATGAATGATTCAATACCTCTGAAAAAGTAAGCAACTCATAGGAACACATGAATGTTTTATGATGGTTATTTAATATTTATATAATACAACTAAAGTAATTTTAAACATGAATAAATAAATTATGGGATGTTCACACCTGGAATAATTGGTATATTTGTGTGTGCGTGTGATTGTTTTAAAAGTCCAAGTTTTAGTATTCTTCCCATATAATGGCACGTCCTTGTTCTGAATTGTTGCTAGTTCTGGATATCTGGCTCTAGAGAAGGCAGTGAGAGCCAAAGACCCTTTGTATTGGTTCTGTTTTATCTTATAATTTTTTTGTGTGAAAATTTAATTTAATATGCATTTTTTCCAGCCAAAAAAGTGTTATTCATCTATCCAGATGTGACAAAAAGTTAATTTCAAAGCCATTTTTTGGGAGGTGGGGGTAACATAAAGGGATGGGTTGCCTTTCTTGTTCATTTCATGTAACTGTATCAAGTTCATAATGAAACACTTGCAAAGCAGTGCAGGTTTTAAGAAAATAGTCAAGCTGTTAATGAAGTAGATCTTTTAATTTACAAACATCAGTAGCATCACCGATATTAGTCTGCAGAAAGACAAAGCATAATTGCCATTGTTAAAAAGGATTTTTTTTTTCTTGTTTAAAGAAACATCTGCGTCTTCACAGGGCACCCTGGGATTTTCATGAAGGAATAGCACAGTCTACTATAAATCATTATTAACTCTACATTGTAATTTAGAAGCAAACTTGTTAACATGGGAACAATAAGGTAATCAAGGAGTTTTATTGTTTGGAGAAAAATTACAGTTTTTGACACGACAGTCTTCCTTTTCCACCCTCCCCCAAAACATGGCAGGAAAAGATTTATTAATTAATTTGTAAAACGTCTACTTCCTATTGTCCGTTGCTACAGATAATTTCCTTCTTCCTGTGAGGACATATGGCAGAATGGTGCACTTGCTGTCTTCTCAGAGCAAACCCTCTACAAGTGTTCTAAAGAGGCCATAGATCAATGACCTCAGTGGTCAGATGTCAAGGTCAGCCAAGAGAACAACATATACTACCCCAAGATAACAAAATAACATCCTATGTTAGTTCTATTGCCAAAAAATCCTGATTTTTTTTAAAGTTTGAAAATGTACAAAAATATCAGGATAATTATAAATTAATATATATTAAAGCATCGAGAAACAGTCCAAAGTGATGACCTAAATTTTTAAGTACAATGTACATGTACTTTAATACAATAAATATTTCTCGTTGAAAATGAATACTGTATAGGGCTATTTAGAACTCATAGAAACAAAAATTCATATTATTACTAATTTTTTATTTATCAATAATCTATTGGTTCTTTATCATCTCCTTTATCATTTATATTACAAAAATTTAATACTGGAAAGTGGTCAATAAACACCTTCATGTGCTGTTTCTGCTGATATGCTATCATTGCCAAGGGCAATAAAATCCATCGCAGCACTCCACACCCATTTCTCTCCTGAATGAAACCCAGATGTCAGGACACTTTATATCTTGCACAAAATATTTCTCATCCCTTGGATCTATCTACAGATTCTGGATTTCCATTCTCCTGCCTCATAGTCTCATTGCGATGCTTGTGCTTGGTGGTGTTCTTATGAACTGCACTGATGTGAACGGGGTCATAGGTTTTATGCTCTGGGCAATCACATGTGAGTACACAGTTCCATGTTAGGCTCTTGTATATGTGCTTCTGCTAGTATTAGCATGTTCCAAAAATGGCTCCGTGTTGCAATGGTCCCCACTGCTGCACTAATGCCTCCAAGTGTGGCTTTTCTTCACACTTCTCCAGTGTAGGGGAAGCTTTAGTACAAGCATATCTTTTATTATTTTTTTCCAATTGCAGACAAGTCTTTATTATCATAATAAAAATAAGTCTGTTCTGTATTTTACAATATATTTCAAATATTTCCAATATGAAGCATGAATTAGTCCAACATGGTCAAGAAGTATATAACCTTCGCCAAGGATGGAAGCTGCCAGAAATGCAATTAGGAGGCACATCTCATGCAGCCACACTTCACCACCTTCTCAACCTCGTCCACAAATGAGGATCCATCTGTGCATTCAAAGGAGTATTTCCGCCTCTTGGTCCTCAGAGGTCCACAACACTGCCCACCAGCACACCCGCCTTTACATTCCAAGCGAGATACTTTCTTTGTTGTTTGGCAGGCGGCATAACCCTGCTGCTTTTGGTAGTAATCTCTTATCCGTTCACCCCGACAAGATATTTCTAGAAAGTAAAAAGGATATTAGAACATTTTTAAAGACAGACACTGAGTTTTGTAGAGACTGAAAGAAAGTCAAGATCTCCATTTTTGGTCACTGTCCTTTCTACTTTGAAACTGCTATTTTTAGTGTGATGCTTTAGGTCCATATTATGAACTGACGGTGTGATCCAGTCTTCCTCGAAAGAATGCATCTTTCAGGCCTCTATTTCCAAAAAAAGTGAATGCTGTATATGTAGATAATAAATACAACGTGTTTGTTCTGACAAGAAAATTGGATTCCTAAATCTTTTCCTTTATTGCAAAAATGGAGAAAAAAAATACACATCTTCTGTTACTACAGGACTAACAGCTGGTTTTGTTTACCACGGGGAACAGTTTCATAGAGAATGCAATTTAATTTATTAGGCTTAGAATTTAATATTATCCAATATGTTACTTAATACAAGTAACATTCCACTAACTTCATAAATTACGCTAGTATGAAGTAGTTCAAAAAAAGAGACATCTGTTAAAGGCTTCCGCAGGCACGTTCATCTTATTGTCTGATGCAACAAAGTCTGTGCCAGCTGGAGGCCAGGCAAGTTCTGATTTCAGAAACAAGGCAGAGAGAGGTTGGCTGAAAACTCAGCCGGCTTCCATCGCTCTCACCTGCATAATTTACTGTGATAAATCAGTCGATTTCCAAGACCAAACGCGATTTTGCATTCAAACCAGAGCAGAGCTACCACCTCCATGGTCTGTGCCTGAAGCTGGGTTAGTAATGCATGTGGGTGAGGGGAACAGGTAAAGGCTGAAACACAGCTGGGCAGCTGTGCTCTGAGGAAGGGAATATGATGATTTTCCACAGCAAGTCAAGATAAGATGTCAGATGGCCTTGGGAGAGCCTTACGGTGGGGTGGGTGTTAACCACAGATCCTCCTCTCATCCCTCCTCCGGTTCCCTCAAGCTTCCTCCCCCTAACCGCCCCCTCCCATTCCTTTCTATGAAAAGGTAAGGCCTCCCATGGGGAGTCAGAAAACCTAGTACATTCAGTTGAGGCAGTCTGAGCCCCTCCCCCTACATCCAGGCTGTGCATGGGTAATGGGCTCCAAAAATCCAGTTCAGTTAGTAACTGCAAACCTTTGAGAACCAATCAACAACAGTAGCTACAAGCCCTAAACAGCCCAGGCGTTTCCTCACTGCAGTCTATCTCTTTCACCAGGGATGCTACATCCCTCCTACTTTGTGAAGAGGTGCCTAGCTTACCTCTGTCACAGCTGTCCCCGGTGTATCCACTGCTGCATTCACAGTAGGGCTGCCCGAGTCCAGAGAGCCTGCACTTCCCATGCTTGCACTTCATCATCTGGCAAGGGTTAAATAGATCTTCTTCTTCATCACAAAGGACACCTCCATGGCCCTCCAGGCACTTACAGCTGTAGGAAAAGGCATTGATGGGCAAGCAGGTGCCATGTACACATCTACAGGAAGGAGAACACGGGAATGAAAGTTGATACAGGAATTCAGAGTGATGAGGTTAGGCAAAAAACATGTTTAGATACAGAGAACAGAATTCTAATGTGTTGATTTCTCTACGCCGCTATCCTTGGCCTGCAAACCTCCTGCCTTCTCCTAGGTTTGCATTGAGAATTTACTATATTTTCTGAGAACCAAGCCTCTGGAACTTACTTGTTTCCAAGGCAGGGGTCATTGGTTCGCTGGTCACAGAGGGGCCCCATCCACCCTTCCTCACATTCACAGGTGAAGCCTGATTGGCTGCTTGGCTGGCATGTGCCATGGGCACACACTTTCTTATGGCATGGTTCACAACCAGGGAGAATTCCGGTTTGCATGGGCACTTTCCGGAAGTCTTGCAGCTCACTGTTGATGTAAAGGTTCCGGATACAGCCATGGAAGCTGGTGCCATTCTGCCCAGGGGCCTGGCGCAGTGATGCCACGTTATTCTTCCCAGGCATGCCTAAGAAGAAACAGCATGTCAGTTAAGAGTCTTTATAGGCTCTTCTGTCATTTGCTACAGAGAAATATTGATGTTTTCTATTAAATTAGGATGTGTGTATTCAGATGAGGTGGTAGAGAAAAACTGTACATTGTGTTTCTCATTTTGGTAAGACAGAGTAGGAAATTCTAACTTTTAACTAAAATAAACCTAGTTTATTTTATTATTTATTGGTGATGAGATTTTAATTGGTAATTTGTCTCAAAGAAACCCTGTAGTACATATGAATATATTTAATTTTCAAGAAGGATTACTTAAAGAAAAACTAGAGGTAGACATTGTTTTTCTGTGAAGGATTTCTATACAAGACACCTCTCACACTCTGGAAAGTCACATTTTGTAATTCTCTGATTAATTCTTTTTTTATAATTATAAAATCAAAGACAGATCTTAAATATCTTGAACCACAGGTTTCAGGCTACCCACATCATCATTGTGCAGATTGTCTAACCTTATTAATAAGCTCAGTGTCAGTATACCAAGACTCTGAGAATGAGAGCGGGGGAACACAGCAACCCACCTTAAACTTGTCAAGTTCTATCTGAGCAACTAACCTGGCACCTCAAGGTCATTGTCCCCATGTACTTGAGGATGTCTGTGCCTGAAGAGCTCATTTTTGCTTCTATCATGATAGCACCTCATTTATAATATGTATTCATTTTTCTACTTAGGGTAAAGTTCTTAGGTCAGAAAATTTAAAAAAAAAATGCAGAATAAGTTTCATCACAAACAGCACTTGCAATCATTGAGCATATACATTCCAGAAGTCATAGTCATCTGGTAACTGTTATTTTGGCAAAGCTGAGAAATCTTTCCATGGCCTGATCCAGACCTTGAAATAGTTCCTTGACAGTACTTCATAGAGGACCTACTAGGACAGTGGATGAGGAAGGAGAAGGGAGGGAGTTGTCTTCCCTGTCTTCCTACATCAATTAACACAATTCTTCACATTCATGCACAAAGGCTAAATAATCTTCCCTCACTGTGAAATGCAATTCAGGGTATATGTAGAAAGGTTGAAGCCAACAAGGAAGACATACCATGAAGGTGGGTGACAAGTATCATGGGCTCAGAACTTAGACTCAGTACAAAGAAGAAACACCATTGAGTGTATTTATCTCACTCTGCTTCCTGGTTGTTCCCAGCTCCTTCATACTTTGATGAGCTCCCTACTAAGATGGACTGTGCTCTACAACTGTAAAACAGAATAAACCCATTCTTCTTCAAGCTTTGACTGATTGATTGACACTGCGATGAGAAAAGTTTCTTATAAGTAATATATCCTGGCCAGCCATTTCCCCCCTCTGGGTCTTAGTTGTCTCATGTCTACTACAAGAAGACAGCCTTGAACACTTGTTTGTCAGCTTCTCATACCCAAGTCCTACTGAAAGTGGATGCTCCAAAGAGCGTCATTCTGTCCCTCCCCATCCTGAGATACTTATCTTATGTGGAAGAGGGCAAAGGCAGAATTCTAAATGCCAACATGCAATACAGGTGATTCTGATGCACTAGAACGGGTACCGGGTTCTTTGTGTTTCATTTAATGTTCTATTAGTAAAGACATTTCCTTGTAATATGGCTGTAAAGAATGTGCCACTATACCAAGTTTGAGGCACACAGATGACATTTGTGACAGGAATTTCTATCCTATGGAGAAAGTCTTTTTAAATTGTGTCCATCCATCACAAACATGTGGACTTTAATGACTCTCATTTTGAGTCATTTCTTAGAACAGTTAAAAGTAAACTTCTTCCAAAGCTATTTTAAATGCTCATTTTTATGCAGATACAATATTAATTTGTGCACACTACCAGACTGAATTGAGATTGGCAAAGTTCCTTAGCAGTGAGAAGCAATGAACTTGCTTTTTAGTCCCAAGCTGATAACCACAGAGGGTGTAGTTTCAATGGTGAAAAATCTATAAAACAACATAGCTATCTACCATGTACAAACTCAACTTTCAGTAACATATATAATTAAGACCTTTTCTGGATTAATTTTGGACCTGGGGATTGACTCAAACACCTCCTGAATACCATATTCTATCATGAATTACCTCTGTAACCAAGAACTATTCTGGGTCAGCACATTATATGTTTAGTCAGAGTGCCAGTTTTTAATTGATTAACAGAAGAAGTTTTGTATTTACTTTTTAGGGACAGTAATTTACTGCACATCTGAACATGGCCTGGAGCCACAAATACTATTGCTTCAGCCTCCTGACTGCTAAAAATATAGATGCACATAACCTTGCCATACCTGGTAATCCAAAATTTTGCTTTTTATGACTTTTTCTTTTGCCTTTCATGAACTTTAGTTGGAAGAAAATTAATCCACTAGTTATTTAGTAAATAAATTAGTAAATGGATTTTTTTTTTAAAAAAGCCTTTCTAGTCCCTTTATGTTTTAAAATGACATGGTACTATCATTGAAATCTTTTGTCCAAAAGTGATACTATTTTGGTAATATATGCCCAGGCACCTCTATCTGTGTCTTACTCCATCTTGACAGTTAGTCATAATTCCTCTAGCTGACTTGTTAGAAAGAAAAACATTAAAATTTTCCTGATTTGTGTTACATAAAGACAGTGTCGTGACTAATCAGTAATTTAGGAGCACACTTAGCTGCAGTACCAGTCTGCCTTTCTCTAGGGAATGCTTTTGCAATGAACCAATATCTAGGATAGGTAGTGTAACCTCGGGGGCAGCCCAGGTTTAAACTAGATTTAACCTTGCTTCCTCTTTGGTGGTTCAGCTCCTCTTGCCTCTGCCATGTGACAGCTGGGTTGTGGTCTTGTGGATGCCTTGTATTTTAAAGTCTGAACCACCACTGAGACCACAATCTGGGGAGGAAGTCAAGGGGCTCAGGGTGTTCTCTGTAAGGTTGGTACCACGATAGCTTCCCGAATGTCTGAATATTCAGTGGTGCTTGTGAATCTTCTGAGATTTCTAGCCTCAGAAGGATTAGCACTTTTCAATTGGGAGTTTAATTTTTTCCCCATTTAAAAAAATGTCTTTCTTACACAATTTCATCTGTATTTTTTTAAAAAAAAAAACAAAAACAAAAACAAAACTGAACGCCACATTCTAAAAGGATCTTAAAGCATTCATGAAATACTTGGAAGAGCTTTAAAAAGTTCTTGAGGCTGCCCCTTTGAGACTATGAAATGGAGAAAGTAGGTTTCCCTTCTACTTTTACTTTTTTATCTGAAAAGGAAAGGTAGAGCTGCTAAAAGCAGTTCCATATAAATAAAAACATTAGTTAAAAGCTAAGCATTACGTTGGTTATAGCAAATGCTTAAAATATATATCATCCCTTTTCCATCACGGTTAACACTCAGAGCTGGCTTTACACACTGCAAGGCAATTCTGCTCACTGCAGAATAGGTGAAAATAGAAACTGAAGCCAGAGACAATCTCAGAAGGAGAGGGGAGGTGGCATGAAGTCCCACCCATAACCTGGGAGCTGCTGACGATGGTTATTACTGGGAGGAGGAAGACTTATTTGCATGATGCTTCAGGTCAGCTGGCCTGCCTGCAATAGAAGCCACACACTGAAGAATTATGGGCAGTATGAACTGGACTTTGTTTTGCTTTTGTTGTTTAAGAAAAAGAAAGAAAGAAAAAGGACACAGACTTGGGTGACTGGGGAAAGGGTGATAGACTTTGAAGGAATAGAGGGAGGGATGAATATGAACAAAGGATATTGTATAAGCATTTTCAAATAACTCATTTTTTTTTTAAAGTCTCATAATCCTGATAGTTGTGACTCCTCTGAACCAAATGAGGTCAGTCGACTTGCTGAGTATAGTCAATAGGCAAGAGTAATAGTAATGCCCATCAGTGATTCAGAGATGTGTCTGCATGGTTCATGTTGCTGGCACCAGAAGGGACATTTATTGTTCAACTTTGTGACACAGATCATCCATTAGTGTGATTCCTAGGATATGGTAGATGCCCCATAAGCATTGATAGAATTAAATCAAGGTACTGAACTTTTTCCAATGTTTTACAACAGCATTAACAATATGTAATTTTTTAATTATTGAAATTATTAAAAATGGAAATGTTCTGGCTTTAGGTGACAATAACAAGCAATAGTTTCTTAGAAGATTTGGAAGAGTTAGGATGAAGGAATAGCATCCTCTGCACTGGGATTTTACATATACCATAATGCCTGGTATTTCACATGGGTTCTGAGTACTTAACTCATAATCTTCTATGATTTATACACTGAGGTGTCTCCCCAGTCTTATTTTATAATTTTCTAACTTGCTCTCTAACCAGTTTTCTGCTTCTGTCTGGAGGCAGTTATAAAATTAAATGGCAAAAGAGGTTAGTCTTTTGTAGAAGCTAAGAACTTCATAAAAATACTTGTTCTAATAAAGAAATGGGGTGTGCTGACCTGTTTTGAGGCTTTAGTTATCTAGTTAGTTAAATCAGTTTAGTCTTATCAACTTGATCATTTAATTTGTTGCATTCCAACTCAACATCATGTCCTTCTTTTTCCTGAATTTTGCAAGTCTGCCTCCAATTTAGACCTTTTCTTCCAGACAGAGACAATGGTAAGAGTTCTGTTCCTCAGAGTTCAGTTTTCTCCCTTGGGCTTCTTTATCTCTCTGTCTCTATCTTTCTCTCTTCCCCAACTTTATTCTTCCTGCTTAAAATAAGACGTGGAGTAGTACGGTAGCATTCCTGAGCTATCCTCCCTTCCAAAGGTTTTCTTTCTTGTTTTCAATGCAAGAGCCCATCTAAGCAAATATACTTTGTACTAGTCTAATAAAATCTTTAAATTTGAGTCACTGGTGAGCTCATTGACAATTGCTCTGTTATTTATATGGACTTCTAGAAATATCAGCATGGCAACATTGGGTTGAGTTGATATTATCTACCTCATCGAGGGAACTGTGCTGGAGACTCCTCTGCCCTACTTTGCACCAAACTTGCTTTGTCCTGTGTGTATGTGTTGTATGTGTGTGTATGTGTGTATATGTATGTGTGAGTATATATGTGTGTGTATATGTGTATATGTATGTGTGTGTGTGTGTTCAGGTTCATGAATATATGTGTGCTGTGTGTGTGGATGCTGGAGAGAGCAACTTCTTGTGTTCTTCCTCAGGAACCCTCTACATTTTCTTTGAAATGGGTTCTCCTATTGCTTTTGATCTCATGAAGTAGGATAGATAAACAGACAGATCCACTAAGCCCTAAGGATCTGCTTGCCAACTTTCTTAGCACTGGGATTTTACATATACCATAATGCCTGGTTTTTCACATGGCTTCAGAGTACTTAACTCACGTTCTTCCACAATTTATACACTGAGTCTTATTTTATAATTTTCTAACTTGATCTCTAACCAATTTTCTGCTTCTCTCTGCAGGCAGATATAAAATTAAATGACACTATGTATAAATTACCTAGCTAGCATGTCATAGATGAAGAACTAATGTCCTTCTCTGACCTGATGACATATTGAGTTACACCCAGAACCAGGATTACTGAATGGTCCCTTACAAGACACTTCTATTTCTTTCTGTGTTATGCTTGTTGGCCAATTATAATGATTGATCGGTGTCAATGGGAATGGCACCAGTCACCAATAACTTCAGATTTGATCTATAATGAGAAGCACAGAGTTGGAAGAGCTCTGGATTTGGAAGGAAGTTCACCTCCTACATAAAGCGGGGAGTCAAAATTCAGAGTAGATTGTTTTGACAAGTTGGTGATGACTTTAGGGCTTCCTCCATCCACTGAGAGGGAAAGACTGGAATCCAGGGTCAGTAGCTCCACAATGTGGAAGTTTCCATCATTGATTGTCTCCACACTGCAACGGAGAAAAGTAAACTTAAAGCATAGTTAAAATACAAACTCCAACAAACCCAGTTTCAGAAGAGACACTCCTAGCACACAAGGAAATTGACTTTTAAAGGATATTCTGAGGGAGATAAAATTGATTTCTCAGGATCTGGACAAAAATAATTCTGTTCTCTCAGCGAGAGAAATGGAAAGGAGTACACTCATTACCCAGCCACATTCACTCTATTTGTGGAATTCAAAAATGATAACGTATTTGCTTTACTTTTAAAGGACATAAAAGTTCCATTTACTAAGAGACAGTCTATGACTCCAAATGGTATTTAGAAGAAGCAGGCACCTCATTTGGAGGCTCTCCAGATAGCTGTCCTTTGCAGCTTGCCACAGTGTCAGCGCCCAAAACAGACAATATGCAGAGGAATACAAAAGCCAACTTGACGGGGTCTCTGCACTTTTTCACATTTGATAAACTGAAAACATACTTTAATTTCTTGTGCACTTTTAAAGGGATACCTCTCCAGTTAACAGGTTCAATAAAATTCTCAACAGTCAATATGACACTGTTTTTTTTATTTCCTTTTTAAAGTATAATTTTGAGATCGCAATACAGTCACATCATTTTCCCCTTCCTTTTCAACTGTCCATTTTTTCCTCATTTTTACTATGCTTTGCTCTTTCAAATTTATGACCTTATTTTCTTTATGTTTTGCTCCCCCCATAAAACACACTGTCATGCTTTTATTCTAAATCATAAAAATTCATAATGTACATAAAGCAGAAATGTTAAGGAAAAAATGGCAGTAGACAATGAAGATTGAAATAATAAGATGAAGTTTGGTTCAGTTTCTTATTAGGTGTTATATGATTTTTAATTGTCATTATACTATACTAACTTTGGTTTTAAACTGGCATAAAATGTAGTAGGATAAATGCTCACTGCCATGTTGGGAACACTCTCACTATTGGCAATTATATCTCAATTTCAAACAATAAAAAGTAATTAAAAAATGACCCTCTTACAAAGAGATATGTTGAGTTGTACTGTTAGCACTTAGTTAAGCTGAGATAAATATGGATTTGAGTTCTGCTTTGGGTTTATTAATGTTTGAGAAGTTATTTTATTAAATCTATCACAAATTATTTTATGGTAACACAATTCAGTTCTGTCTGGTGAATTCTATAAATATTTCCCCATTTTACAGTTAAATTTCCATCAAGAAGAAATAATTTTATAAACATGAATTGCCTACCAAGTCAAATGTCACATATTACTCTTACATGACATTAAGCAGCAACATCATACAAACTATTCTCAAATCTGAAGAAAAAGTCTGATTTAGTTCATTTTATAATGTCACTTGCAAGAAATGTTAAAAATCCACCAAAAAGTGTAACTCCTTTGAAATATATCTTATTCAGGGTACCAAAAGTTACAAACTGCAATACTAAAATATAGATAAGCATAACAAAGTTAGAAGATATACAAAGTGAAGGTCATAGCCAATGAATGCTCCCCTGAGATCGTATACAACTTGAGCTGGTTTTATATAGATCTTCTATAAACATTGGCCTTAATTAGGTTATAAATATTAATAGAGAGGCACCTTTTTTTTTTCTTTATAAAATTGCAAAGAAAAGGCCCACATTTACTGAGGAATGAGCTCTTGGTCACATATTGATTTCTGACAATCAATTCAGATATGTCATTGCTATGAAGGTGTTTGGTGCAGTAAAATTGAGTGGCTCAAGACCATTAACGTTTTATGCTCCTTAATGCAGTGTTCCAGCTGGGAGGCAAGAGGGAGGTCATTTAATCAGCAACTCAATTTACTGACTTACCAATCATTTATTTTTTTGTTCCATGTTGCATTTATTTTGAGTTTTACATCTTCAATGCAAGCTATATTGTAAGCTACTTTAAAATAAGGGATATGTTATTTATTTCTTTATCTTTTCAAGTGTTCACATAAATATATGGTAAGTTTTTGATGCTCAATCAACAAGCTCTATTAACATAAGTGAGACATATTAAAGGTATCAAGAATTATTATTAGTTATAGTACTAGGTAACAGTTATAACCAAGGGGCTTCTGGCATATTTAAAGATGGCTTCTCATGGACATACTTTGTTAAAAAAAAAAATAGTATTATTAAGGATAATGCTGAGAGATATTGGCTGCTTAGCTTGTCTTACTTCTAATAAAATGAGTGACCTTGGAAGGTTGGGGTCATTTCTACTTTATCAGAAAAATGCAAATAATAAGGTCAAAATTATTTGACACTATGGGTGAAGTACTTTTTATAAAAATTATACATATTTATAATAGTTCTCTTAAGCCTCATAGGAGTTGAGCGTCATGTTACCAGAGGTAAATCTAACTGAGGTGCCATTGATTTTTCAGTCTGTCACAGTCACCTCCCGCCAGGGCCTGCTGCAGGCCCAGTGCTCTCTGGGGTTATGATAATACTGATGACCTTCCCTTTTCAACTCTCTGAGGGAGGGAAGGATACATAAGGGAGCACTCACAAAAGTAGCTGCTGAGCCACTTAATCTGACTGCCAACACACACTTTATTGCTGTTAATGTGTAATTTAGGTCCACTACTCTCATCTATTACCTGAGATTTGTTCTTCTGAATTTCTGCAGTGAAAATGGTTATAAGAAAACCATGCAATTTTCCAAATGTAGGTTGACTACATAAAAATAGTTTTAAAATTTGGAGCCTAAAAGAAAACTGGGATTCTAAAATGTTCATTCTTCTCTTTCATCTTTCTACTCAACAGAACATATTAACAGTGGAATTTTATACTTGTGTAATCCAACAGTTTGATAGTATTTCATTAGTTTGATAAGGGTTATACTTCTAAAATTCTTTTCCTCCCCCTCTCTATTTCTATCTTTCTTTTATTGACAGTGGGCTGCAGTTGTTTTGCCTTCAGAGATTAAAATATCTGGTGATAAAATCCATACAATGAAACAGGAATCTAGGCGCAAACAAAAAGAATTTGTTATTTCATGCTGATGTCCTCACACTGAACATGACGCATACATAGAGGAGACTATTATGTACATAAATTTCTGCCTATCTTTTTAAATAAAAGGGAGCAGGAAGCCAAATGAGATTAAAGATATGTCTACTCCATGCATTAGAGTTTTTCAGAAGAATATTTTCTAGAATTGTTTCCTATATAATGTATTTTCATCAGTATTTTGGAGCTGATGGGAGATGGACAGAAGGACCTATGGTCTGTGAGGCAGTGACGTTTTCAGTAGCATCTCTATGTGTCATGTTCCAGAAGGGAGGACAACCCATAAACCACCAACAGATTTGATCACCGAGGGTCACCCTCTGTCTTGTCCTGCACTGTAGCTCTTTGTTTGTATTCTATCAAAGTTTCTCAACTGTATGTGAAAACTATGACGGCTCTAACTCTTGAGAGGAAACAGAAGATGTTCAGAGAGCTGTTCAGGCATAACTTGCCCAAAGTTACATTGCTCCTGGCGATACCTTCCAGGCAGCATATGAGAATGGCTGGATCTTAAAAATAAGGATGTAAAGATCCTGTCTGTCTGCCTCCGAGGGACCATCTTTGCTGCTCTACCTGTGCTGAGGTTCTTCTTTTCCTTATTCTCTCACATCAGTTTATCCATCTGTCACCATCTTCCCTTTCCCTCTTCTTCCTCTGTCATCTCTACGTCTTCTCCTCCATCTTGGGCAATCCCGATAGTGTGAAGTCAAGGAATGTAGAAGTGGCAGTAGAAAGTGCCATGGAGTCACAACAGTCTCCTACATGTGATGTTCTGTACACCAGCACGGTAGACCATCCTGATTTTCTAATTTTCATAGTGTTTCCAAAGAAGCTATCTCATTTGGCATATGGCATCAGTTTTAGCATTCTTTAAGTGTTTTGCAAAAATCTTTAAAAATTTATGTTAGTCTCAGTTAAATAAAGTTGCTTTGATAAATAGCAAAATATCATTGTGTTTGAGAATTATATTTTTAGTCTCTAGTGTTGAAGATAGCATTATGTTGGGACATTCCTTCCTTCCTTCATTAATTCATTCATTCACTCAGTCGAATTAATTATATTGAGTCCCTCTGCATGCCATTATCTAAATCAAAAGGTATCCAATCATTTGCTACATAGCTCACTTCATATTTGTTGCGGATATAGACTATGAGGTATTAGCAAATAAACAACCAGCTTTGGGGGGAGAAAACACCTATATGTGTGTGTAGCATTTGATGACTGCTGTGATAAAAAATATTGTGGACATGGCTTAAATCAAGTCAGCATTAAGCCTGATATCATACATTTCAGATGCCGGACGAGATGTATATCATGAACTCTCAAAACACACTAAGTTATTCTCCCCACACAAGTTGTTAGTAAAGTCTTCTCCATGGAATACAGCACCGCCTAGGAACTTGTAAGGCATGAAAAATTTCATACCCTTGAGACCTCAAAATCATAAAGGAGTGGAGATTCCCAGCATAACCTTTCCCCTACTGCTTGTTTCCCTGGTGCTGGAAATGTATATACTTCTTTAAAAGGCCACAGTCTTCTGTGATGTAAGAAATATGTTGATAAAACATGTTACTTTATTAATACTGAAAAAAATTACATCTTGTACATCTTGTGTTTCATTAGTAGCCATAAAGATATGTTGCCTACTCTCTTAATTTTAATAAATATTAATTTTTATTTCTTAGTAAATATTTTTTATTTTTATAAATTATGTGTCTGTGTGTCTGTATGTGTTCATGAGTGTAGGTGTCTGCAGGGGCCAGTGGAGGTGCTGTGGTTCTGAGCTTTCCTCCTGTGGGTGCTGGCAACCTTTTGGAGAAACAGCTTAGGCTCTATCTGCTCAACTATTTCTAGCCCTCCTAATTTATAAGTATCAGATGATGGAATTTACAAAGTGATTTTCTTAGAAAAAGGACCTTTGTTAAATCAAAGAAAAAAGTCATATTTTAAAATTTAAAACAAAGTTCTCTTTATCTAGATTAGAAATTAACTTTGAAGTAAAATGTATTAATCCATATCTGACCTTCTGAAACCATTATCCTTTGGTTAGTTTTTCACAACAATAACTTATACTACAAGTGAATTTTTTAAATTAAAAAAATCCTATAAAGATAATAACTGGATATGTGATTGTTTTTCTCTAATATTCCCAAAATTAACTCCACTTTAATCAAAGCTGAATTGGAATCTATCAAATAACAAAGTGTAATTGATAAAAAACATTAATTTCCATATGCAGTTTCCAAGAGCACTAAGCAGTACATGATGCAGAACGTGCCGCTCAGCAAAGTGAAATTTATATAACGTAAGTCATAAGCAAGGAAACCAAGCACAAACAAAAGGTTATCCAAAATACGAACATTAAATTATGTCCTTTAAAGCCACATGTTTTTAATTATGTTCTAGACAGTTGATAAGAAATATGATTTGAACATTTAATTTAACTGAATAGCGAGTAACTCACAAGAGCTGCTTGCACAGGAGCTACTGATGAATTTTTACTAAAGCTATGCAGAAGAGAAGCCTTTCTTTTACGACATTTAGAAAAGTGAGAACAAGCACAAAGCCCATACCATTTCCTGATCCTTGGAGATAAGCCACAGAAACAGAGCAGTGTTTAACTGCACAGTGGGCACGGAATGAAACAGAGAACTAGAAACAATCCCAGCCCACCCTGGATGCCAGGAAGCCAGCCTGCCAGTAAATTATGTGATGGACACTTGGTCTCATACTGAAGAAATTTTTTTAATGTAATTTTTGGGAATTCTGCACTATGATGCTAGTAGTTATTGCTATTTGTTAATTTATTTGAATTGTATGAGTGCTTTACTTATTTTGCTTCTCAGAATAATCTCACAAGGACAGCACTATTATTTATTATCTGCATACTTAGGTGAAAACCAGACAGTGATGATTTGTGTCTAACACAGTTTCCAGGGCATAGTCCTTTTTCTATTATTTTAAGATTTTGCTAGTGCTGATGACATTCAAGTGTTTTAAAATGAAAAATAATGTGTAGTGGCATCCATGCAGACATGCTTCCAATCCACCCTTTTTATGTCCATTTTTAATAGATGTAAATACCTGGAATGCAAGTATCTGTATTTCTTTACTCTCCTCTGACACCATCCCTACTTTTTATTTTTATTTTTTGAGACAGAATATCTCTATTACGTAACTCTCTGGCTATCCTGAAACTCCCTATGTAGACCAGGCTGGCCTTAGATTTAAAGAGATCCAACTGCTTCTGCTTCCCAAGTTCTGGGATTAAAGGTATGTGCCACTACATCCTGCCTCCCTTTTTATTTAAATTGAGTATTATACCTGGATAATCTTTCAACTTCTGGCTAAGGTTTCCCCATTCCCCCCCCCCCCTGCCTTTTTACCTTTTGGTCCTTGGGATGTTTTTAATTTTCTTAAAATTCAAGAATTTTAGGTTCATATAATAGACTACCTGAACTTTAGGCAATTGCTGCCTGTGTTTTTAAACTATAAAGTAATATAATCGTCTTCTTTAATTGTGTGTTTTAATTTGAGAAACAAGAATTAAGTAGGACCTGTTTGCCAAGACCTGATAACAAAGATCTCTATTATATAATTTTCTAACAGAACTATGAGGTTTTAGTTTCAAATGGGGAATGGAGAATATGCAACATAGTATTTTTTTTTTATAACTATCACAAGACACATGACATTTTTAATTGAGGCAAAAATGGCAATGAACATAGACTCAAACAAACACAAAATGTCCATTTCCAAAATGAAAATGTCCAAGTTTTCATTTGGGTAAAATCACTTGTATTTCTATAACTTAACTAGAAATATTTTGGTATATTTTATGTGAATTCTAGCTTTAATATGCCTGCACAAGAATCTTTACTATGGTTTGTAAGAATTATATACTGCATCATTGTCACAAAATAAAATAAAAAATTGAACCACAAACTTATAAAATATTTTTATGGGCTAAAATACCATATAATTTGAAGTTTAATGATACACAAAATGCTGGCAGTAATTCATCAGCTTTTGGAGGTGAAATAACCATTGTATTCCACTTGAAAACCAATAATTATGTGTTTGTTTCCATGATTTAAATAGTCCCAAGTGGGCTAGCTCACCACCAGTAGGAGTGATCAAATTCCACCCATGGCTGCAATTGGCATCTACTTTCCCAGAATTGTTTATGAAGGAGCCAATAAGCTGTGAAGGTTTTTGAAGCACATTTATAAACATACAGATAGCACAAATAAGGTTGAGGTCACTTACTATATTTTATATCCAAATCAACACAAAATCACTTGGAGCCAAGGGTATTGGCCCAGAGATGTGTTTTATTCATAAGTGTGGTGCTATAAATATAAGTCAATATGGGCGTGTTGACACAGGCCTTCAAGCCTAGCACTCAAGAGGCAGAGGCAGGTAGATTTTTGAGTTCCAGTGCAGCCCTATTACAGAGCTCCAGGACAGACAGAGCTAAAGAGACAAACCCTGTCTGGGAACAACAACACTGTGAATCAATATTTAACAGAGAGAAAAATTCATAAAGAGAAGATAAATGAACAATAGACCTGGAACAGTATTTTTACATGGCAGCATCCAAGGAGAACTGAGTACAAAGAGATTTGATTTTCTTTTAATTTCCCATCACAAACACTTCTGTTACATGGCCTCCCTCAAAGCTACCTATCTGGCATACAGGAATATGTACTTATAAAGCCAAAGTATTTAAGAGAGAGAGCATAGTCTTTCCCTAAATTTAATTTAATTAATTTAATTCCCTCATGTTTCCTGCCTGGAAAAAACTGTGCATTGGATTACAATCCCTAATCTAAAGGTTATTTCTAGCATTATTTCTACATTGAAGACATGTTGCTACATGATCGAGGATTATTGCTACTAAGGGAATTATAAAACCTATTGCAACAGTTTGAGTGTGTCATTAAATTCATGCATAAAATGTCTAACCTCTAAAGCAACAGAGTTCAAGGGTAAGGAAGCTACAGGGTAATTTGGTCATGAGGGCTCCGCCCTTACCTAGGTAAAGCCTGGAGCTTCAGGGGTGGGTTACTTAGCACAAGTGGGTCCCTGCAAAGGCATGGACCAGCCCCTTTATCTCCTCATATCTCTGGCATGTGTTTTTTGTTCTGTTTGCTCTTGCCTTTTACTGTAAGATGATACTGCTAAAAGGTACTTCCTTGCAAGATGTTGGTGTCCTTTTTCTGAATTTTCAGTTTGAAAACTATAAAAATTAAATCTCTTAGTTTTATGTTATTTAACCCCAACTTTCCTGATATAGCAGCAGTTCATAAGCAACTAAACCACCTGCTATCCCCAAATATTCCCAGCACTTCCCATCATAGACCTTTAGAAGAGAAGCAGTTCTTCATTGAATACATTTTTTCACCATTACCAATAATTGAGAGATCTTCACCTGTAAATGGCCGAAGCCGGGTGAGAGCCGGTGTCATAGCTGGCTCGAACTCGCCCTCGATACAGTTCCACAGCAATGTGGTCTTTGTCACCCTTATACAGGAGGATGCCGCTGTCTTCATCTGTGGCAATCTAGTAGGAGGGTAGCCCTGATGTTAGGATGCACAGTCAACCAAATGGATTCATCCAAAGAATCAGGCAGCTAAGTGAATGAGGGCTTTTACTACGGTTTATGGCTATGAGAACATAATGCTTGTTGAAGATACTGCTTAAAAGCAATTTTTCTTGAATTGTTCTTTTGTAAATAAATACCAAAAAATTTAAAAAAAAAACAGTAACAAATATTTAAGGGAGCCTGTTAGATGTCTTTGCTGGAAATTTTCATGTAGCTGTAGTTTCATTTTGCTTGTGTTCCTATTCAAAGATTTATTATTCGCATAAACTAAACGTGACTATTATGCAAAATGTATTTTCAAAACCCTTACAAAATGTCTTACACTCATGCCATAGGCCATAGGTAGTGAAGTACAGGACATATATGCTTTTATATTGCCTTTTTTTTTTCCTTTTGGGAGCTTTTAAAGAATTTAAGTGTGTTAGAATTTAAAAATCCCAATACTAGTGAACTGCACATAATCAGTCAATACGGCAAACACTAGAAAGTGGGTGACATGGAGAGATGCTTAAAGGAAACTTCCTCCCTCCCTCCCTTGCTCCTTCCCTTCCTCCCTCCCTCACTCCCTCCCTGGGCTTTTGCCTCATAATTATAGAAGCCCTAGTGCTATGTCAGGACTTCTGACAATAAAAAAATAAAAAAATAAAAGGAGAGGGGTATGAAAGTTTTGTCTAATAATAATTGTCCTAGTAGCAAGACATAAACATGTTTCTAAGTTCCCTGCCTTTTGCTCAAGGCTCTGGATGAAGAGGTAGTCACACGTGATGGCCAAGTTAAGGTGCTCAGTCTCAGCTGCAAGTTTCTTAAGAAACATCCATCCTTCCCATGTGTAGAGAAATAAGGGCTGAGCCATAAAAATTAATGGGCAAAACACTGTCATTTAAAGTGTAAAACAAAGTGGCAACTTGGAATACCTCCCAACTTCCCACCCTTTAGTGAACTAACACACTGGCTATTGACAGGAAAAAAAATATAAAGCCTTTCACATAGGGAAGATTGCCTTCACTATGCCAGGCAGCTAAGTGTGAGCCCAACCACTTCAGCTCCATGGAGGGGACCGCTCACCTGAAGCGTAATGTTCGTCTGAGGCCGAACCTTGGCTGAAGGTATCTGCAGATAGGACTGTTTGTTTACAAAATTCACGCTGACCAGTTTTTCACACTTCTCTCCCAGGTAGCCAGGCAAACACTGGCATATCGGTTCATTGGTCCTGATGATGCACTGAGCTCCATTCTGACAATCAAAATTATCACAGGGGCTGGTGCGAGGGAGAACCATGGGTGGAGAAAACTCACAGAACAAGCCACTAAGAAATATAAAGAAAAAGAAGATTAGATTAGATGTGCTAGCGCCCTAGAGATCTCTCCCTACATATGCCTGTGTATTCACGTCCTCACCTGTAGCCTTCGGGACAGATGCATGTATAGCCGTTTACTGCGTCGGTACAGTGAGCACCATTTTTGCATTTGTTGTCAAGGCAGTCATCAAAATCAATGTCACAGTGCTCACCAATGTATCCTGGCGTGCAGTCACACCTATTTCAACAAGGAGGTAAAGTTTCTAACTTGTGACTGAGCCAAAAGATCACAGAAAACGGCGACATTTCATCTGCATGAAATGACACCATCTCAACACAAAAACATAAAGAATAGGTATCTACAAAACAGCCCAGGCTACACTATGAGGCATGGCTTTCATTCTAGCTGTCAGAGGAAGAAATGGGGAAGAAATTTTTTTTTTCCTCTTTCCCCATATCACTCAAACTGTTCTTCATTTCTGTTCTTCTTAATTCCATTGCCTGTTTGGATAATGAAAGCCTTATCTGTTGATTTGTAATGGAGATTTATATACTTGCTGCAATCATCCTGCCTCTGATTGCTAAGTTCTGGAATTATAGTCATATATATACTACCATGACTAGCAAATTTACAAAGGACATTGACCATATTTTAAAAGAAGTAACATTTTTATTTGTCACAGACTAGAAACACTAGGACACAATATAACTTAAGAAAATTAAACTAACTATATTAGACACACTGGTTTTAAATTATTATGAAAAAATTGGGTTGAGATATTTAATCAAATGTAAAATTTCTGGGGTCATCTCTCCATATATCAATATCTATTTATCTACACACACACACACACACACACACACACACACACACACACACACACACACACACACACACACACTACATCTTGGCTACAGTCTCCCCTTTATCCTCTCTTCCAAGACACTCTCCCCACCTCCTCTGTTCCTACCCCCCCCCCCCAATTTATTCCTTTGCTTCTGTTTTGGAAAGGACAGGTCTCTCCTATAAGTATCAACAAAACATGGCATATCAAATTGCAGTAAGACCAAGTACCTCCTCATATATTAAGGCAGAGCTAGGTGACTCAGTACGAGGTATAGGCTCCCATAAATTCTGGGGTCAATTCTATGCATGGTTCTTTAGCTTCTTCACTCGGATTATGTAGAAACTGAAAAAATGCCAATTCTACTGATAATAGAGGAATGGAATAATGTAGATTATACTCTTTGAACATCTCTTTGGTGCCAGTACACACTTTAAGAATATCAGTTCACTGAACCCATTCTACCATTCTATAGCTCTGTAACATTAATGAAAATATTACACCCACTGTACAGGCATAGACACTATGTGAGAAAAAGCTCAAACCTATGTCTACTGATAGGCACTTGTAAGTGCCTCATGTGGGAAGTGGGTCTAGAGAATTTGACTAGAACCTGGACACTGAGACACTATACTCCACTGTTGGATAGCTAGTTTCTCAAGGCTCCCTTTCGAGACTGTGCTCTGGTTTTGATCATTGCAAGCTCTAGCTATGGCAGTGAGGAACCAGGACTTTATGATCTTCTAGGAAATCATACATTGCACTTTCATAGTTTAAAGACTCCTACATGGGTATCCATAAACATGATTAAGTAGTCTGTATTATTAATTATGATTATGGCTACTCATGGTGAAAATTCTTAACTGAGATTACAATACAAACAACAATAAAACACTATGTGTCTAGTTGTGCATCCTTCAGAGTAGCATCAAATCCTGTAATGTCAACTCTGCCCAGACCTGAATATTTATCATTCACTTATGCATGCTGAGTATCTGCTACTTTCCCAATAGGAATCAAATGAAGTTTTACAGTACTGAAGCGTATGTGGATAGGAAACTACTAGGTATTAGCCACAGTTAATATCACTATGCCTATTGCTTATATATTGGAGGCCCTCCATTATCTCACATATCGTAAGAAAAATGTGCTGAGTATAGTATAGTACTTGAGAGCAAGGGAATATTTCTACACCACTTTTATTATAGCACTTTGTTAAAAGTTTTATTAATTATTGTTCATCTCTTATTGTACCTACTTTGCTAGCTGTATTTTATCTTTAAAAAAAGTATAGAAAATAGATTCTATATTGGGATTAATGGTTTCTAGAGTTTCGGGCACTGCATGGATAAAGGTTATACTCTCATATGTGTCGTGAAGCTATAGGAACATTGGAACTTCTGCAGTTAAGGCCATAGATGGGGCTGCCTCTTATAATAGCACTACTATCTCCACTGTTTCCTCACAGCATTTTCCTACTGTGATTTATTCAGTTTAAATAATGGAGCTTTCATGAGTGTGTTTTCTTTGAGATTAAAGGAGGGTTCATTTCTATGTTATGTGTACACACACACACACACACACACACACACACACACACACAGAGAGAGAGAGAGAGAGAGAGAGAGAGAGAGAGAGAGAGAGAGAGAGAGAAAGACTCAACAGGAAACATTTTTTTTATGCATAGATTTTGGGTTTTGCATTTACATAGAGCCATACTCTATTCTAGCTTCATTTTTAAGTATGTATTTTTTCTTTAACAAATCAAAATTTATATTTTCTAACATAATAAAACTGTATATTTCAATATGCACCACATGATGTTTTAATATATTCACACATGGGGCAATGATTCAATCAAAGTAATTAAATATTTATCACTTCACTGTGGTGGTTAGTATTGTCTCCTTGACAGGGGTCATGTGGGAGATAAGACTCTGGGCATGTTTCCCAAATCACCTAGAGTACATAGCTGAAATAAGAAGGCCCATTTCTGGTGGGTGGTGCTTTTTCCTTTCTGGGATCCCTGACTGTCGAGATGAGCAGAGGGAATTCACCTTTCTCTCTGCTTCCGGATTGTTGATGTGATTTATCCAGTTGTTTCCTGTTCCTGTCACTCTAACCATCTGGCCATGATAAACTGTACATTGAAGTATAAGCCAGGGTGAAATGCTTTCACCTCTAGGTTGTTTTTGTCAGGCTGAATTGTCACATCAGCAGGAGAAGAAACTAATATACCTCCCATAGTTACCTTAACTTTATTTTTAACTGTAATGACAGAGTAATTATGATTGTACCTCATAGGAAATGCATAATGCAGTTAAATGTAGTCATTGTTTCTATACAAGACCTTGGACTTCATTCATCTCCTCCCTATAGAATCGTAACATTGGGGACTAACATCTGTCCATTTCCATTACACCTAAAGTGGGGCATTACCCCTATACTCTGATGCTATTAGATCAGCTTTTAAAATTCCAAATGGAAGTAACATCTCATATCATCTGTCTTTTTATACCAGGCTTATTTTACATGCGGTAAAACATCATTTTGACTAAGGTACACGAGTCTAAGTAGCACCTATAGCATGGCACAATAATTTCTATTCTACTGCATGTTAAATATTAAATAAAATTCTAAGTAAAAAGACAATAGCATATTGGACATGATAAATAAGTAATTTACATTTTATTAACTCTGAGTCATGATAATTCTTTAAAGGGGCTTATGTGTATTCTGTACTAATAATGCAGTAGTCTATAAAAAAATAGTGATTAAGTTAATGGAGATGGTTGAAAGAAATACCTGGTTGAACATGACATTACTGAGTGCCCAGGGTATTGTCTAAAGATACAAAATCAGGTTATTTGCTGGAGATATGAGGTATTAAACCAAATGGGAGTGCTGTTCTTCTAAGAGATCCATCCAGGTTACACACATGATTTAGAAATAAGATGAACTCACTGTGTAAGCATGCTTGCACTGAAGCTGGCTGCTTTTAATATTAAATCACCGTCAAATGAGGTAAACAACAAGTTGGAAAGTAAATGGACCCTAAGTGGTCATACACATTTTCAAATCGATGGACGGGGCCCTGGAAGAGAACTTCCATCAGTGTTAATGTGGGCAGCACCACTGAAGTGCTGAGCATTGAAAAGAGAAGACACACTTTGAAATGCTCTGAATTATTTATCTGAGGAAAGAAATCAAAGTGGAGGGTCAGAGAAGTATACATTTACCGCAGGAGCTGTTGAGGAGATATTTTATGCCCTCTTCTTTCTCAAACACTATTTTTTAAGACCTTCAGAACTAGCAGCTATATTATGATAGATTATTCTGTCGTCCTCATGTTTTAAAGCAGGAAGGAGCATTTAAGTAAGAATCTTAAATTTTCTATTACTAACAAAGCCCATCCCATCTCTTCAATAGCACTCTCTGATGAGGGGTGAGGATGGAGATGCAGAATATAAAATATACTGTTTAGGACTCCAAAGGCTAACTAGGAAAGACGTAGTCTTCAAAATACTGCTTGTGGCATATCACACTCTAAAAACCATCTCAAGGCGATTCAGGAGATCTGTGAACTGCATAAATAAAGCATGAAAAGTAAAACTAGCCATGTTAGCTTAGTAACAAGAAAATGAAATTGAAGTAACATTACAACTTATTCCAACAACATTTCTCAGTAAAGATTTTCTCTCCTGGCTTCCTCTTGTTTGGTTTTCCAGATCTTTTTTTTTTTTTTTTTTTTTTTTTTTTTTTTTTTTCCTGCAGCTTTACTTCCAACAGTGTGCAATTATTTATAAGATGGGGAGTAACAGCACACACTCTGACTTAACCTGCTTTCAGCTCAACTACACACAGCTACTCTAAAATGAGCTCGTGAATTACTGACTGCTGGAAGCAGCGGCCTTTCCATCCAGTCCTTCCAGACTCCAGAAAGGCAGACTCTTGAGAGTGTGCAACCTAATTGCTAGTAATAGAACATGCTTAATTAAGAATAAGTCCTTTGTTGAAGACAAGTTATCCTCATTTAAATTTGTTTTCATTAAGTCTTACTAATAACTCGTCTTAGAATTACATGAAGTCCCGTGAAATCGGTTTATCAGATACAGTGTCCCAGGAAACCATCCTCTTTAATTCTCTGCAAAGTGGTGGTGCTTGCTCCATATGAGGGAGTTTTGACCTGCCAGCTTCAACTGTGGGCAGACTGAAGCCATTGGGAATTAAAACAATTTACCTACAGAGCTTCATAGAATAAAATGCAGTGCAGCATTGTGCATAAAATAAAAGAAATTAACAAGAATATTAGTTTTTGTCTAGAACTGTAAATTAAAATATAATGAAAGATGAACTCAGATCCACACCCTTTCTTTCTCGGTAGTGAATATAATTAGTATGTGCTGAGATATATCCAGGTGTTCTAAAAATTTACCTTTAAAATCAAGTTAACTGATATATTGTCAAAAGTAAATTCCACAATTATTTACTTCAGTTTAACAGATACTGTATAAACGCTGGCAGGCTGATGGAGAAGAGGTCTTTGTCACTTGTCTTATGTAAATTTGGCTTAACTCCTGAATATAGCTGTGTCGCCCCTGTCCCCCATCTACTCTGTAGTCGATTCCAAGCCAACTGTGATGAACTAGAAAACCTGTTAGTAGGAAAACAGCTTCTATGAACCTGTAGCTCTAGTAGTTTCAGCTCTATCAGTAACCTAGCATGTGGTCTTTGTCCTTATCTTGTGTTTAATATGAAGAACTTTCATTCTAAGTTGTGAGCCTAGCCTTTAAGGGCTGAACCATTTCTCTGCTTTTACTGCAATTTGATATGCCATGGCTCGCCAGTATACATGGGAAGCCAGCCCGTTTCTAAGGAGGAGGAGGAGAAGGTAGGTGGGGTTGGGCAGGGCTGGAAGCAGGGAGCGGAAAATGTGGTCAGGCTGTGAAAAATTTTAATTAATTAATTAAAAATGAAAAAATATTTTAAAATTTAAAGAATTTAGTCTAGATAATGTTTAAGTTGCTGGCAGCTCTAAAATTTCTGATAGATCTTAATACATTTCAAGTTTGTATCAAAGATATCTAATTTGGTACCAAGCACATTTCAGAAACTGCTAATGGGGGAAATGATTTTAATAAATTATTTTAGCTCAGTTGAGAGAGCTCTCTACGCAGTGTGAAAGGGACGGCTTAGATTTCAAGAACAAGGTTAATAGTGGTCCTTGTCAATAATTACAGAAATACAACAGACACAAGCCAGGAATGTCTGCAATAGCCTAGCCACAGTGTTGTTGTGTTTTTCCAGCCTAGATAGTTGACTGTTCCAGATTGTAGATTTTTCAGTTTCATCAAAATCAATTTTTCAGTTTTAAAATAAGATTACCTGGTGGATGTGAGAAACCTAATTAGATTGGCTTTTAAGTAAATGTAATGAAGCTGATTCAAAGGTTGCTCCATTCCATAAGGGCCTCTTAGACATTGCGGCGAACAAAAAATTTCCCTGTTTTTTGTTTTGTTTTTGTTTGTTTGTTTGTACTTTTTTAGTGTGCTAATAAAGGTTCATGGTGCATAATAATATTTACAAACAGGTCCCAAGCACTGGGGCATATGTAACCTATTTTTAATCTTCGACAAAAGTGTGAAGCTAAGGGTAGTAGAGAAGACAGGTTCCTTAAAGAAACCCCCAACCCATCCTCCAACCTCACAGTGAGCCCCCATTGGCCTCAGACTTACTTGAATCCCTTTGGTGTCAGGATGCATTTGGAATCATGCTGGCAGGGATTGAGGTCTTGGGCACAGAGGTCTAGCTTTTCCTCACACAGCTCACCTGCAATAGGGGAGTAACGTTAGTTTTCCAAGGACGGTGGCTGGCTTCATCACAAGAATGCTACTTTGTTAAGACTGTGAGACTAGGAGCCACAAGGCTGCCTTCTGTTGCAAACCTGTCCTTTGACACAGTATAGGACTTGTTCACATAAATGCATGCCAATTAAATAAGGGTCATTTATTTATTTTTTAGTGATACAAGTATACAAATGTGCTTATCTATTATTATTTATTTTTCCATATTCTTAAAAAGAATTTGTTGTACTGAAAGTCTCATTTATTTTTTTTTTCCATTAGAATTTCTGAATCTCTAAACCTGAGACAGAAAAGTTTAACCATATACATACATGGTAAAGCATCTTTAAAACAGTGTATTTAATGCTTGTAATTTCAAGTCCTGCTACTCAAAGAGACTTTGATGGACTTGATTCATTATACTCCACAGCCAGGAAGTGAAAATATCTGGATACAGGGTGTGTATAATAGTCTACATTAAAGAGTCTGTAATATATGGTAATAGAGGGTAACCATTTGAGAGAAATAAAATTATTAATTCTATGTACTTTTTAGTTTATTCCCAAAGATGAAGCTGCATTATAAATACTAAGGAAGGATAAGGTGAGTCTTGATTTATTCACTTCAACCCTGGCCCAGCCACTGAAATATGATAAAATATAGTTCATTAAGGCTGTGGAGCTGTGATAGATGATGGGGCTACTGAGACAAAATGAGCAGCTCTGCCTTCAGGTGGTTCCCACAGCCCAAGCAGAGAAGATGCTGAGCTAGGAAAAAGACATGCAGACTGGCTTTCATCTGAAAACACACAAGCAGAAAACTGACCTTCCCTTCTTACTGAGGAATTTCTCCCTAGATTTCATATGTTAAGGAGCGAGGCAAGAAAAATGTCTCAAGAAATACTGGATGCACATATTGCTAAATCCTTTGTGAATGGTTTTAGAATAAACATTCTAACTTATATGAGAAAGTAAACCTTAATTTCATGTATATTTTTCTTATTTTACATAAACAGAATAAAAGTATTGTTAGTCATCACTGAAATTACATATAATAATTCTGTGTGTGTGTGTGTGTGTGTGTGTGTGTGTGTGTGTGTGAATTATACGGCTATGCACCTGAGTCTGATATGACTCGCTTATTACTTCAAAGATAAAGAGGCTCTTGTAATCACTACAAAGCTCTATGAAAGAACCTGGAGCATTTGGTGTGATTACTATTAAACTCAATTTTCAAGCTCCATCTACTCTTGTTACTGTAGTCTGTTCATCAGTCTATAAATTAATTTCCCATGCTTGAGCTAAAGTTTCTTTTCTCTTTTGCTTTAATAAGTTCTTCTTTAATTTAAGGCCTCAATTTCCTCATTATGCTTATGCCTGTAGCATGCCTATATGAGAAAGCTGTAGACCCGTGCTATTATACTCATATTTTGTATTATTGGGTTTTACTCCTTCCTTGGCTGTATGATAATACTGAGTACAGATTCTGATATGTTTACTTTTGCATCTTCCTAGGCTGTGTTGTACTAGGTGTTAAATCCAAATAAGCAATAATCAAGGCACAAGTTCCAGTTTGTCTGGTCATAGTCAAATTAGGTTAGTTTTTAAATCTTTACATGTTTTCTAAATTTTACATGTTATAACTCAATCATCACTAATAATGTAGCTAGGATTTTAAGCTTGTAAATTAAAATTTGCCAGACTGAATATTAAAATAAATGCATTTATTGTGCTACTTAATTTCTTATTTATGTTTTATTTCTGTTACATTTGAAAGAAAAGGTATTTTTAAAGCACAAATGATGTCATGTTGTGTGAGTCTTGGGAGATGAGTCTGAGATGGGAAATAAAATAAATCTCCTGGACAGGTGTTGCGCTTTGCATGCACATGTGATCATCAAGGGGCAACTGCTCAAGAATAACTGTACTGCTTTTCCAGTAAGAATAGGAACAAGTACTCTAGCTGTAGTGACATCAGAGACTCCTGATTTGTTATTGAAAAGTCACCCAGCCCTCATATAATCAGAAGGGTATCTCACTTAATTTTTTTTAAAAGTATATGCATCCAGAATTAGTTCTCAGTAGGTAAATAACAAAAAGCTAAGAAAATTAAATTATGATTTTTATTATTCCACGCCCTCTTTGTGAGAACATCCATTTTAAGATGACATAAAAACACGGTGGGCATATTCTGGTTCTATTCTATATAACTTAGATTGTGACTTGTTGGTCAATCAGCAGCCCTTATGTATTTAACTTGACATGAGAAAATATGTCAGTATACTTGTTCGGTTTAGCTCATGTGCTTGAGTGATGATTCTGTGGCTGTACCTATCCATTCCCCAAGAGAAACAAACTTAGACCAACTTTGACTTTGTGAATTTCAGATAATCTTACTTGCTTCGCTCTTTAAATTCCTAAAATCCCATTGGTAAAATAATAGCATGAAGCACCGTGGTTTCTTGGTATTTATGATTTCACTTTTGATTCAGTGAGCAAATAAATTTTTCCAAGTACCAGTTTTCAACATGGTAAGGAATGACAGATTGTATGCAGTCATAAGATACTTTGTAAACAAAATCTGTCTATGCTAGTACATCCCAAAGATAACACACATGTCCTAAATTATTACTATGTTTTTTTTTTTGTGACAAAGTCATGTGTACCTCTTTGATCATCTTCTCTGGTGAAAATTTGAGTTAGAAATAAACAAATTCTATATAATACTTCATGAGCTATGAAGAAGCATAGGAAGAATGGTACCCAAGCACCTAAGAGCATATTAACTTCACCAAGTCCTACCCTTTAGAAATAGCTGTAAATAACTGGTTATTAAGCCTCCATAAAAATATTTTCTTGAATATTTTGATGCAGTGCTCATGTGGCCAATCATCCTGGCTTGCTCAGGACAGTCCTATGATTCATCTGCTGGCTCCGGATAATTACTGACCACTACTACTCCAGTACACTTGCACTGATGCTCTGGTTTGGCTGAAAAATGTGTTGGTCACTTCCTAGGTAGAAAAGTAAAAACTGGATAATTAGAACTTACAGTCCCTGGTTTGGACTGAAGAATGATCTAGCAGAAGGCGATCCTGGGAAGAATCTATTGTCATCATCAATGAAAATAACATAACACAAGTGTTTGTTTGGTGTGTGTGTGTGTGTGTGTGTGTGTGTGTGTGTGCGCGCGCGCGCTATTTCTGGGCACAGTCTTCTGCTACTATATGCAATATAAAAGAATTGTCTGTTTGAAATGAACTAATTTCATTATTCTGGGCCTCTGCTCTTCATTGATAAAGGTGGTTTTAGAATTGAAGATGTAAAGTTTAACTGTGTCTTTAAAATAGCCTTTGTATGAAAGAAATATTCATCTAAAGAGATGGATAATGCAGATAAAGTAACAGGGAGCACTACACTCAGCCAGACAATACAACATTATTTCATTCAGTTGGAAAAAGAAATGTCAGCATGAGCCCAGAGCCCCTGCAGTAAGATAAAGCAAGAAAGAGACCGAAGCCCCAATACACACTAAAGGCTCTTCTGGGAAGCAGTACCTGGAGTAGGCCTTAAGGCTTGCTTTATTGAGATATATATGTTTAACTGATATTACTACCCTTTTTAAAACACAATGTGACTCTTCTGCTTATCATCCTTTTTAATTCTCCCCTCATATCATATCTCTTTATTCAGATTTCTTACTGGAGTAGTCTTTCATATTTGTTTTTTTTTTTTTTTTTTTTTTTTTGGTCAGATTTCTTTGTAATAAATCTTCACAAATATGTGAATTGTAACACAACCATATTTTGATTAAATGGGATATTACTTAAATTAATATTTACCCAATGCCTTTAAATTTTTATAGCCTTTATAGCATTTTTATAAGGTCAACACGGATTTTCTATCAAACTTGCCACTTGGACAGAAAGGTAGACTGTTGCCTGCTAAATTTCTCCGCAGATACTTTAGTCTCCAAATGGAGCTGCCAGGACACATAAACTGACCAGCTTTCTTCCTCTACTTAAAACAATTTCTTTTATATTTGAGATTACAATATAATTCCATCACTTCTCCCTTCCCTTTCTCCTTCCAAACTCTCCTATATACCTCTGCTTACTCTCTTTGAAATCCCCCCATTAATTGTTGTTATAAGCATATCTGTGTGCACATATGCACATATATTTCTAATCATATGCTTAGTCTATCTAGTTGTTATTTGTATGTTTGTTTTCGAGGTTGAGCATTGGTGTTGGATAACCAAGTGGTGTGCTATCCCTTGGGGAAAATTATTTCTCCCACTCTTGAATTCCTTGGTTTCCTACAGGTCTTTGTGCTGAAGCCTCCGGGGATTTTCCTCATTTGCTTTGGCCTTTCTCATGTCCAGGCAGTCATGTCAGTGAGACTTAATGAGTTTAGCTTCTGTCATTACTAGGAGACACAGTCTCAGCTCAAGCTCCCTGATCCTTTGGCTCCTATAAAACCCGTCTATCCTCTCTTCTACAGTGTTCCCTGCGCCTGAGGATGTGTATTGTAGATGTTTACACTGGGACTGGGTTCCACAACTTTGCATTAAAACCAGTTGTGGTTTTCTGAAATAGTACCCATCTGTTCAAAAAGAAGTTTACATGATGGAGGGTGAGGACCTCACTTATCTGTGTCACCCTAAATTTTTAAAAGCCAACTATGTATCAGACCCTGTGAACATGTTGAGGGTATAATAGGGACGACAACACAATTTTCTCCCATTTTTGTGGAATTTGTCCATGATGGAGGGCAAAAAGACATTAGTTAGTTATATCACACCCATGCCTAAGGATGCCTCTGACCCGAATGCTAAGCAAGAACGGTTCCTGGTGCTCTCAAAGGATGACATCATGAGAAAGAATATATTGGGTTTTCTAAATGAGACTTAGAGATGCCGAGTGAAGGACAGAGAGGATGTGGGAGGCTCCTTGTGGAAAGGTAAGAGTACAGTTATGAGAGGTCAGAAGAGAGGCCGTAGAGTCAGCCATGGGCACAGTGCTTTCTAATTTATTTATATTAGCAAAAGAAAAACAAAGGAAAGAAGCATTTCAAAAGCTAGGTGGAAGACAGTGGACTGCCTTCTATCCAGGAAATAATTAGGTCTTTTTTTTTTTTTTTTGGTACCAGGATCAGTATTTCTGGAATTTTTTTTTTTTTTTTTAAAACTCAGATTCACTATTTAAACTATTGATTTATTTTTAACACAAAATGGAATGATAAGGAAGGATACTTAATTAGTAAATGAGTGAGAGTCTATTCAAAATTTTCAATACTCTAAACTTTGAATTCCAGTTGGGAATGTCTAGAAGAAAAGAGGAGAAAAGCACGATTGCATGTTTTGGTGGACACTGTAGTGTCTACTGTGATTAATTTCTAAAATTTCAACTAGATTCATGTCTCTTTTTGCTTAAAGATACATGGTCTGAGAATCCATTCTGAGAATTGTGGATGCACGAATGCATGGGAGGATACGAGAGAAGGGCAATGCAGTCTATTCTTAAATCTGATCAAAGTAGATTTTTTGACTGTATGAGGGAGTCTCATTAATATTGATATGGGGGAGAGGGAACACAGGGCAGCAATCTGAATAACTGAATCAGAATTTTAGTGTTAAAGTTAACTGGTTATGACATTCTAAAATACGGTTGTAACAAGGGAGGAAGTCTGGTTGAATTCCTCTAAGAATTCCCAGGATACACATTTCTACAAAGTAAAACACATTACTCTTCACAAGTAAGTGTTTTCACTTCTGTTTAAAACAAAACAAAACAAAACAAAAAAAACCTTCGGATAGATGACATTAATTTTTATCTTATCTGCATTAGATCTGCAGGTGAAGGTGTTGAAATAAGCAACCCACCCGATAAAGCACATGAAATTTTATTTTTTAAATATACCATGTGAGGGCAAAGGGCCCTTTTATGTACGTGTACAGGTTTGAAAATGTCCATTCTCATCAATCACATACTCAGCAGAAAAAACAAAACAAAACAAAACAAAAAACAATAAAAATCAATGTGAAAGGTGAGGGCTGGCTTACTTGCTTCTTGTGGGAAAATAGTTTTAAAATGTTAACAAAGGCGTAGAAGGTACAGGTGACCTAACGGAGCAAAGTGCAAACCAGCTGGAGATTGTGTTCTGAGGCACATATGTCTTGAACATAATTTCTAGGTCAGCCATCTGCTGCCTATTTGACAATTTTACAATTTCCTTCACAGAAAAATGATTATGACTGTGGAAAATCAAGGAGATAAATCCAGAAAAAGAGGGACTGTGCTTATTAACCCACAAATGGCGTGTTGGAGAATGGTTAAGATGAACAGACCTCAGTGTTTCTCTTTGTCAAATTTTAAAGCTAAAAGTAGAATTTCATATAAGCTATGGGTGTTCCGTTTGTTCTTGAGGAAAGCAGAGGCAGCCTTGAGATTCCCGGGGGATTGTTCCAGCAACCACTGCTTATACTCAACCCCTAATGTAAAGAGAGCTAGGACCTGCTTAAACCTAGGTATATCTATAAAGATTTATATTATTTTTTTATTGTGTGCGTATGTGTGTGCATGCACATGTGCGTGCATGCGCACGTGTGTGTGTGTGTGTGTGTGTGTGTGTGCACTTGAGCTTATCTGTGTGGTTTGTGGAGAGGGCATTGGATTAGAGATGGAGTTCAGCTGCTTCTATAGCCACATGATGTGAGTTCTGGGAACCCAACACAGGTCTTCTGCAAGTGCAGCCATTTCTTTTAATCACTGGTTTGAATCTCTATCTCCTTGTCTCATATACTTTAAATGAACTCTAAATTATGCAATCTGCTAAACACTTGTAAAAGTCCATAGTTATTATGCTATAGAGTATATGAACAAGAACAGAGAATATATGTATTTAGTTCAGAGATCATTTTCCTGATATATTCCTGATCCATGGTTGGTTAAATGTATAGATGAGCAATCTGTAGACATGAAGAATAGACTGTTTATGGTTTCTTCTTAGTCATTAAATTAAGCCATGTCTATGTTATATACTGTATTAAAAATTTCAGTTTTAGGCACTAGAGTATATCAGCAAAGTCAAATAAATATCAAGTCTCCCTTGTAAATATTTAGCATGCTTGTTAGGACAATGACTGACTAACTTCTGTCAGTAAGTGAGAAGTGATTTATGAACAGTAGGTTCCTGAGGATCCTCTTCAACAATCTATTGCTTTTGGGGGCCCACAATTCTGAAACTTTTTTTCTTATTTAGAAATAATGAATTGACCTTCGAGATATGACGATGAACTATACAGATGGTCCTCATTTTCTAAAGATAATGAAGTTCAGTCATTAGTATAAGAGTACAGGGGAGTGGTATAGAGGGCTGTGACATTTTGAAGATATATGAGCTACTGACAGTTGTTCTCTGAAATGTGCACCAAATGTGGCTTGAGCATGATGAGGGTCATGCTACAGGCAAACTGCATGAGATAAACTGAGACACAATTCAGCATGGAAAACCTCAAGAGAGTGTGCTAAAAGGTAAGCTTCTAGACGCTTCTAGATGAGAGACACATTTTTGTTTGTGTGAGTTTTTGCTTTGTTTTCTAAATATAAGGATCAATAGCTGTTCAGTCATGTTTTATTTCCGCACAGTGTGATCAGTGTCCACAGTGACGACAGTCTATCTCTAGTAACGTCTCTAGGTTTAATTGCGAATGTCCTTGAGATATGAGAAGCAATGACTTGGCTATAGCAATGTCTATGACCTGATTTGAACCTGCAGCTGAGAACCACAGCCAAGACTGGCTGGGTGAACATCAAAATGCTTAGTGGGTTTTGTATCACTTTCACTACTTAGCACAGCGTCCTGCTTTAGATATTTTCTCAGCAAACATCTTATGTGCTTTTAGATGGAAAAACCGTACTTCTCCAAATAAACAAATATTAAAGGGAGTGTTTTTTAAATACTTTCTCCATAGATCTTTATGGATAAAGAGTTTAGCCAATTTCAACAGCTACTGCAAGCCCCAAAAATATTAGACTCCTTTTCAAAGTAAATAAATCCAAATTATATGGAATAAGACTGGTTAAGTTAAACTGTTATTCTGGAATCAGTGGGCATTGGCCATGAACTACTGAGAGCAAACAGTTCTTCTAAAATGTTTTCTGAGATTCAAATGCATTTAAGTGAGTTCTGAAAGGTTGGAAGATAAATAGAAACCACATAACTTTGCAAGACTGCCAAAGTACTTTCTCCAGTTAAATTGGCTAAATGAGTCTACAGCATTAGCATAGGAAGACCTCAGCTATGTCCACAGCAATAATGACCTTGAAAAGCAGGCTGTGCATATTTTGATGCAGGAAAAAAAAAAGAAACCAATGGTAGTTCCCTCTTATAAAGAGATCACAAATACTGAAAATGATGTACAGAGCCTACAAATATTGTCAAATCCCTTCAGCTTTCCATATCCTTGTCCTATACATTCAGTATGTTCTTGTATATGCCAATATGCATGGGATATAAATGACCATCTAGCCCTATATACAGTGTCTGTATTTCCAAAGAGCATAAAAAGTAAAAACTTTAAAATAAATGTAGTGAAAAAAATTACTGAAAGATTTTTGCACATTTCTCAGGTAGAGCTATCTACCAAATTTTCACTCTTCTGCCTGAAGGAATGGAATCAGATGACCTAAATAATGCAAAACCTGCCAAAGAAGGCTGGTTCCCAAGGTTCCAGAAGTGTGAAAATTTCCCCTCTCAATGTTTTCCTAAGGATTCTTTACTTTATTGTCATTCTCAAACATCTATATGGAGGAGGACTGGAGTCACATTATTCCTGTGTCATGGAAGAAAATAACTGAACCACAGAGACACTAGATTTTATAGACGTTAGTTCTATAATATGAAATCTAAAAACTAAGCATTTCCAATCCCCTCTGCCAACTATCAACTATCCTGGGGCAGAGTGGAGCCTCATTCTCAGAATTATTGCTTGGGCACTGATTAGGTCCTTTCTATAATTTGCATCTAGTAGAATAAATTACCTTTATGCATTTGAGTTTTGGGACCATAATTAATTGTTTTAAAGGTCCACAAGGATGATTGTGTCTAGCTATCAGATGCAACAGCAAGGAAAGGATGTTTTAGCAATACTGTGTGATGTGAAAAGCAGCCAAGGCTGGAAATAGCTTCAAGTGAGACAGGATATAACAAAAGATGCCTAGGTTACAGTGGATGCTGTAGGCCCAGGTAGACACTGTATTTACATGGTGTATATTCTTGAGTATGAACACACTGTATCATAGTGTCCTTTAATTACAGTGCCATTTTTTTAAAAAACATTTTACAGCATTTATATTCTTATAAATTACTGCCATTTCAACCAACCACAGAAGTTTGTTTTAAAAGAAAATTAAATCAACAGTAAATTCTTTACAATAACATCTTTCATAAACACAGGTGGAAAATACAGTCAACACATGGTTATTTAAAGCAATGCTGTACTGACAAGCTCGATTTTGAGAATGTGTATACAGTACTAATTGAGTATATATTCTTGTGACAGAATAATTTATGCTGTAATTTGGAGATAGAGTTGGCCTTAGGCAGATCATCAAGAGTTTTTATATTATAAAATGGAAAGATGATACTAAGTCAAGGAAGTACTGTATACTTTAGCAGATGTATAGCAAGCCATGTTTTTAGTCCAACAGATGAAACCATTTTTTTATGTTTTCCAACTTCACTCTGCACTCTATGATGAAGTGAGCAAAAACAGTAATCACCTGAACACAGCAACAGACAAAGAAGTGTTCAACACACATGAGAAAGATACTCTCTATTCCTGCATCATCCTTTTAATCCTGTAAGTGCCCCCTGTACAAAAGTACCATGAAAACTAGTGTACACTGCTGTTTCCTTTACTTGGTACTTGGAGTCTTTAAAAAATTGAATGACTGAGAAGTAGTGACGTTGATGAAACTCAGTCTTTAAGACACATGTTAATGAAGATTCCAAGAAATGCTTTCAACATGGCTAGTGATCTAGCAACTATATGCCCCCTTCTCAGTTTTGAGTGTTTTTGGAATCCCATTGACTACACTGATGTTAGTGACTATGCATCAAACTTTCTAATGCCTTAAGAAAACTACTTAGAACTCACCGAATTCAGCGACATCAACTGAACAGTTTCATCATATAAGTCTCTTGGGCTTTTAATGTTTATTTGGTAAGATATTTCATGTATAATTCACTGTTTATGCATACACATATGTAGGAAACACATGCTACCACCATATTATTTATGTGTATAGTAGAAACATATATGTATATATATATATATAATTTATTTTTATTTTTACATTTACTTTTTTGTAGTTCAGGGGTTGAAACCAGGGTCTTCTACGTGATACTATTGAGACACAACACAACCCCATTCATTTTTGTTTCAATAACTATATACATTTTCAGATATTTTTCATAGAACATAATAGTAAAGCTATGAATTTATGAAAAAAATCTTTATTACTTTAAATGTGTATACTAAGTATAGTATATGTACTCTACCAAAGGACCTATGGTTTTCATTATGTAAATAATATATTCTTATGATATCTTTAAAAGTACAAAACATATAAATAAATAGGAAATAGAAACAAAGAACTATTTTTTAGACAGTTTTTTCCACTCAGGATGTTTAAGAAAACTAGGAATTAAATGCATTTCAATGAACCATTTTATAATGCTTCATGCAGCTATACATATATCAAAGATCTCTAGGAATGATTAAACATAGAACTTTATGACTTTATCTTTTGTCAGTATCTTTACCCAGCACTCCCAGTGAAATCTAGCAGCTTTAATAGACAGAGGCGAACTGAAGTGAAAATCATAATAGACTTAAAAAGAGCAACTAACCTTTTTCCACCTCATTCAGATTAGCAGCTGGCAGCAACAGAGACAGAAGAGACAAAAGACATTTTACATTGCAATGCCACAGTAGCACACAGGAAGCCAATGCACAGCATTAACAACAGAGGAGCTGGGGGGGGGGGGATGTGGGGGAGGGTGGAGCAAACTCAAGCTGGGTTTAGACTTCTTACCTACAGCTGGCCCAACACACAAACATGGAGAAGGACAGGGTCAAAGTAAAAGCAATCAGAGTGAGCTAGACATTGGCATCTAAGTGGGGTGATTGACATCTGCAGCTTTACTGGAATAGATGGGAAGCGAACATTTGTGTAGAGGCCCAGAGAGAAAATAAGAAAGTTAAAAAAAATTCTTTATAATTTCTATAAGACTGCCTCTGAGAATATACATGCCCAGCTAACATGGACACTACCATTGTACCAAATAATTCTATTCAATAAAAAAATCTTAAAGATGAACAAGTACATACTTCTATGTGACCCTGCAAGAGTAAGATTATCAAAGACACATATTTTGATAAAAAAGATCCAGAAATAGGACAAGTTTAAAACATCTTCCAGTCTAATTGCAAAACTATTTTTTCCCCTAGATCAGCTCCAAATCTAATATTATCTAAGAATAGTTTTCCTGAGATTCACAATTGTAGGTATACCATAGTCTTAAATTTCAATTTATAAATTTTTAATTAATCTAACTTCAGGAATTTCTTGACAACTTTCTTATAAATAATGTTTTGTTTTATGAAAATTATACATTAATAAAAAATATATTTTAATAATCAAGAAAAGACAAAAAAATAAAATCCCAAATCTCTGAAGCTAAATTTTAAAATACAAAATTATTTTTAAGCAATTTAATATCTCCAAGTCTTTATTTTCCCCATAGTTCACATACCAATTTTAATATAGAATCATAGGAAAGTAAATTTCCAAAAATTAACCTTTCCTGAATAATACTAATATTGAGGAGGTATCTTCCAGTTAGGAGCAGAAAGTGGTCTTAGTATGTAGAGAATAATACATCTGATTATTAAAGTGGGGAGGGTCCAGTGAAACATAGACAGTAGAAAACACTATTGGTTCACACAATTTATATCTTTTTAGCAGAGGAGGGCGGGGAATAATTCATCAGTTACATGCTATGATTTTTAGTTACTTGGCTTTAACTTTGCCTCTATACATTTGGTCATTTCGAGTATTTCTAGTTCAGATTTAAAGGCTGCTAGTCGTTTCCTGATTTCTTTGTCAGATTCATTTCAGCTCTCTGAATTTTCTCCACTGACAATTGTCAGTCTTGACATAGATGTTAAATGCAAGCATAGTCACTGTGATGATTTACAAGCTTTCCTGGTGAAGCCTTATTTGCTGCTATCAAATAGAATGCACATTTTCATTGTAGGCCTTTGAGACACAGAGTAAAAAATAAAAATGAAAGAAAAAGACAACTGGAAGCTTAGAAAATTTTTAAGACAATGGCTACATTATTATATTCTGTGAATACAGAAGGTTTTTCATTCTCATAACTCACACTCATTAGTCAAATTCCATCTTAAATGTATGACAACAGAGTCATATTATAAGGAAATCCCTTTGTAGAAGCAGACATGGTTTAAAATTCTAGATTCCGATTTAATCTTCACTGTAAGCAAAGTCACCTATATGCCACAAATCTCAGAATCTAAAGATGGTGTTTGACATTTTATAAAGGCACCTATTTCAGATGTGCACAGAACTCTACAGTTAAAAGATGAGTTATGAGTTCATCCCACTTAGATATCTTCTCCAGTGCCAAGTTGTCAAGTCCTTCATGACCCAGGGGACCCAGTCCAATGTAATAATAAAGGTATGATCTCTGCTCTATGTTGTGCACAGTCTCTAGTTCAATATTTGTCTTGATCCTTTGCCCAAATTAAGGCAAAGCAATATTTGTAATAGCTACAAATAAAAGGAGCAATGTTGTCTAGGTTCCATTTCAGAGCCAAATGCTTTTGACAGATATATATGGTGGTGGTGGTCATTCATGATAACTTTGATGAATGTCATATTTTGCCAACGTCTAAGCTTTGAGTTCTTGTTATACAGTGCAAAGAATGGAAGCTGACATTGGAAAGGGAGGTTGCATCACACTTCTCAGAGGAGAGCTCCCAGAAATGAGTTCCTTAGGATACACACGTGCTTTAGAACAGAAGGACAGCAGGTAAGAAAGAGAAACACTCAAGCATTGCTGGGAATCATCAGAATAAGAATTAGGAAACTGGACGCCAGTGGAGTGGGGCCTGCTCCAATAAACTTGGATGTGCTTATACCTTATGCAAATTATCATAGAAATAGATATATGGACCTTAGCACATATGTGATATCAAGCCTCAGTTACACCAGGAAGAAAGTATATATAAATCCCTGGTTTTAGTACTCAGAAATACATACAGAACTTTAATAATCTTACAAAGCTTTGGAGCCAAACTTCTTTGGTGGAATCAAATAGAGTGGGTTGATAGACATTCTAGCAATGAGTGGGTTCATAAGCCTTCTGTGTGAGTTGAACAGTGATGGAAATACGAAGCAGTTCTATTCAAGGTATGACTGAAAAATGGATTCTTGTCTAACAGTAAACATTTTAAACATTTACAAATAGCCAACCAATATATCTCAGACATTTAGGCTATGTATAAGGGACTTAAATCTATGGTCGTAAGCTAATGAAAGATATCTGAAATGTGATACAATGACAGAAATGGTTGAACAAACCTGTGCAAAGCAAAAGTCTTTCTGGCACACACCTGCTATACTTTGTGAATTCAAAACTGAGGAATGATCAAATCCTGACTCTTCGCATAATAGCTATGCATGTATGTATGTATGTATGTATGTATGTATGTATGTATGTATGTATGTATGTATCTATTTATCTAATTATCATGTCTGTTTATCATCCACTTATCTATCATCTACTTAACTATCCATCTGTCTATATCCAGTGCTTCACTGTTGTGACTCCATGGAAAGGGTAACATCTAAACACGTCTAGGTTGTTAAAACTGAACCTCATTATTTGGGGAGATGTTGCATTTTCCCAAAATAAAATATACTTTCTTATCAAGAAAGACATTTATTAAAATGCAAATTTTTATATTTTCAATAACAAGAAATTTCAAAGACTAATTCTTCTAAGCTCTGGGAAAATTAATTATATAGATATGGTTGTATTTCATACTTAGAAATATTAATCTTAGCTTCCTAGATAATTGTTTTACTATTTGAAATCATTAACTATGTACTATCATATGAAAATAAATACACAAATGAAAACACTAAATAAAAGGAAAATGGTAGATCCCAAAACAGTGGCAGGCTCTACTTTTGTATTAATCTTTAGAAATAACACAAATCCCATTATTTTCTTTTATCCCTTTTGGATGCTTTGTTAAAGGAAAAGCTGACTATGACATGTCTTATGCACAGTCATACAAACACAGAAAAGCCATTCTTTCAAAACAGACAAGGCAGAAATTTGATGGCGACTTCAATGAAAATTTATCTTAATTGAGAAGAAAGTTTAGCAATTTGAGTAATCTGATCAGGTTTACCAACCAGAGAAGAAGTGTCGGTTAAAAAAAAAAGTGATAGTTTTTCAAAAATGATAGACTTTCAAAGAGCTCATCTTCCTGATTAAGCAACAAGTGAAAGTCACAGATTACTGGAGTTAAATTTTTCATACTGAAGATATAGCCTGGACATTATTAATTTCAAGTGCTGAATCATTTTTTTTATGTAAAGAAATGCACAAAATATATATGGGCAAAATAGTCTGTAGAGAGAAACTAGCTTGAATGGAAATGTCATTGAGTCATGGGTTACAAAGTTTCCACCTGATAGAAACCTTTTTTGTTCTTCTAGAGATCATACCCTTACAAGAAGAGTGGGTTGAACTTAGCTTGCTGAATCTTTTATTGGTGGGATGGAACGCTCCCTATGCATTTCTGTTACTGCCATTAAATTTCCCAATTATTGAATAAGAATGGCTTAGTAAATAAATAAGATAGTGCAATGATGCTTTCAAACTGATAACACGGTTTGGTGACATAACATTTCCTATTCTGCATACCTGTGTATTCTGGTGGGCAAAGGCACGTGTAGTTGTTAATTCCATCAACACATGTAGAATTATTTTCACAGTCATTATCTTCACAATCGTCAATATTGACTTCACAGTTTTCTCCTTCAAACCCATCAGCACAGGTACACCTAAGCATCGTGGGAAAAAAGATACAAAACTTTTGTAGCATTTTAAAACATTGTGGTCAAAATATTTTTAAAAAGCATAAATATACTAAATGTACACACAGATTACAAAGCTTTTAACTACACACAATTGATTTTTAAAATGCTTTGAAATTGTATATTATAAGGGACTAGATAACAGGGCAAGCAAAATTTCCATCACTGTCTTAGATATGCTTATTCTCAAGGTGATATAATTCACACTCTTTTTTATAAATAAATAAGAACTGGTTCTGATATTTTAACTACTTTTTTATTTTTTGAGAAGTTCATACTTAGATATAACATACTTTGATTGAATCCATCCCCTTTGCTCCCTATTAATTTTACCCCTTATCAGCCCATCATACTACCTGCCCTTTTATGTGCTTTCTCTTAGATTGTAATCCACTGAATCCAATTACTGCTGCTTATATGTGCATGAGTGAAGACACACCAATTAAAACCTAGGTAGCCTCTCAAAGGCTACAACCTTGAAGGAAACTGAATCTCACTCTAGAGCAGCCATCAGTCATCAACAGTTTCAGCTATGGGTGGATTTGCTCTTCCAGGTTTGTTCCTAACACCCACATCAGGCAGTTATAGGCAGTTACGTGTAACTCCAACTATGAGAAACTCAGACACTTCTGCTTCTGTAAGTCAACTGCACTCAGATGCATAGATGCACACACACACACACACACACACACACACACACACACACATGCACACACACAGAGGATTAAGATTAAAAGTGTGAATCTGATTTTCAAAATTGTATCATCTGTAATTCTATGTGTAAAGTCATTGATGGTTTGCAATAATAGATAAATGTTGGATTTACTTTTTTGCAACTATAATATATGAACATTTGCTAAGTGAATACATGGAATCTGTACACTAACACTCTTCTTGAAACATGTTCTTATCTAAAAAGGATTATGAAATTTTTTAGTTTCTTTTGGTACAGTACTTCAGACAAAGGAGATCACAACCAGGCTACTTACCAGAACCCATCATTCTCTCCTTCTTTTAAATGGCAAGTTCCTCCATGTTTACATGGGTTACTGATACAGGCATGAATGGGAACATCACAGTCCTGCCCCTGGAGAATAAATGCACATGTTAAGGAAAATACAAATAAAACAAGCTAGCTCTTAGGACACAGGGAAAGTTCAGTAGAAAGAAAACACACAGAGGGAATTTCTGTCTCCCAAGTGTGGTTTCTACTTACCTTAAAACCATATGGACAGGTGCATCTATAAAAATCAACTGGGTCATTGTTACAGGTGCCATCATTTTTACATGGATTTGATAGACAGGGGTTACACTTGGCTTGAATAGCAATATCCACAGGACCTATAAATTGATACACAAATAAGAAAAAGGGATGTGTTCCTTTTTGTCATCACCTAAATTCATTTATATTCCTTAATAGAACAGCAAGATTTGTGTAAAATTATTTCTCATTCAACTTTACATGATTCTTTTCTTTGATGGTACCAAAAATTAGTATTATCACATCATGCACAGGAATGCCAGTGGAGACCTTTTAACTGTGAGGAATATGAGACTTCTGAGTAACAAAGGGACTCTGGGCTCACAACTTAAGATAGTTAGGAGCTGGAATTAATGACACCACTGTCATGATATGAATCCCATTAAGCACTGTATAGTATTTTTGGACACTATCCAGGGCAATGATCACAGTCAGCTTAATGGAAACTCCAGCACTATTTTATGTATATGACAATATCTGTAAAATGTAGTCTTTTTCATATTCTCCTTTGTGTATTTTTGAGTCATTTAGTTCATTAGTACAAGATGTGGCAGGTGATATTTCCAGTTTGTCTTCTCTGCATTAAGATACCGCTGAAAAGAACCTATCACTCTCAGATTCTATAACACAGTTTATAGACACCTTGTGATCTGTGAAAAGTATGATTAATACAGATCAGCCTCAGAAAGTTCCTACCCTCCACACTATATGACCTGTGGCTCAAAATGTGAAAATTAAACTGTTCTCTGCAAATTCACGTCCCATTGATGCTAACTTCTGTATTATTGGTAAGATTCCCTTAGTTTCCCTTTCATTTCCCTTTCATCAAATACCAAATTAATATATTTAAATAGAAAGTACAAATACTTTGAAATATGAACACCCATCATACTTTTACCAGTAGAAATCTCTGCATTTGATTTTATATTCATTGGAATAAGCAATGGCCAATTCAATTCCACATTTCATTGCACACAATTTCTAGGAAAATTACTAGGATATTTGCTTTTGTGATATTTGCATACCACGCCCCCCAAACCATTATTAACCTGTCAGCTTGATAAGCTCCTCAGGGTAACTTCACTCAACAGATCTCCCATATTTCCCCATTTCGTGTCCCCTCCGTAGAAGAATCTCTCACAGCAAATGCTCTGGTTCTTCTCCAGCTCTCATATTCTTTTCTCCCCTCTTCTTGAATGTTCCCCAAGACTTAAATGTAGGCATTGAAATATATTAATTGGAAGTTGACAGTTGATCTTTTTATTATGATTATTGTGACTTTCTGCAATGGTCTTCACGTGCAGTACAGAGAAGCTACCCTCGTATGTGGATATAAGAGTAAATATTCAGAATGCAGTTAGAAATTATATGGGTTTAGGAAAAGTGTCGATAGTAAATTCTCCTCTAGTTCCCATGACTTCACCAAACCAGAGGCAGTTCATTTAGGTAGGTATTGGTTATCTCCACAATATAGGTACCACTATTGAACCCTTTGGAATATCTTTCCTTGCTGGGCATTGTTTGGTTTCTTGGCATTTCAGTTAGAGAGGAATATTGATTGCTTTTCTCCACTGGAAGCTTTCATAGCCCTTTTTACATCTCCCCGATTTCATCAGCTTTGCTTTTCTCTCTATTTCAAACCTTTAGAATTATTTTCCTGGCACCTTGATGGTTTTCTTTTTGTTTTCCTATTTATACTTCAGTATTTTAAGTTATATCATCTATCTTTTATTTGACTCCAATCTGTAATTCATTTTCTGTCCACACTCTCTCACTATCTTCTCCTGATGTCCTTTAATTCAAGGGGGAAAATAACTGGATCCTGTCTTAAGGTTACTATAAAGACTATTATAGTGATCATAAAGAATTGAGCTGAAGATAAAATGGTAATTATTAATTAGATTAATAATAGTCAACTAATAATTTCATGTTTTTACAAACAAAAGTCTGATTTGGAAATCTGTTGTGGACCATGAAAAATAGAAATAATAGGACAATGGCAAGAAGCAGTGAGCATGCTCTCCCCTGCCCCCTTCCCTCCTTGAAAAGCGAATATACCCTTCAGGTTTTCATGCTTGAAGCTAACTGTTTCCAAGGGATATTTCCTGCCAACAAATTAGCCCCCGTTAGATGTGTACCACCAAGAAAGACATCTCAACTCATGGAGATAGATATTTTCTAGTGGCAGTGAAAAGGAGATAGATGTATGCTAGCTTATTTGATTTAAGATTAACTTAACTTAAGAAAGCACTCCAGTACTATATGAACAAATGTGTATTTGGCTAAATAATTCAAAGTGAAAATGAGAAGTAACTTTGGTTAGCACTCTGTTACCTGCTTTAATCAAGAGAGTGCTGAGCTTGGAATCCAATGGCGTCTAAAGATAGGCTGGCTTACATGACTCCAACCACTAGCTACGCATCTTACCCTAGTGCTGCCACTCCTGAGAATTCTATCTCATTTTCATCCATTACCAATAGCACCTGACAAAAGAAGTTCTAACTATATTCCAGAATCTGCCTTTATTCTCTGATTTGTTGGAAACAATAGTCCAATAACAAACTCCGGTCCAAAGTACATGAAAGAGAACTCCAGAAGCACATGGATATTTTTGATATCAGGCAATTGACTGAAAGGAGATCTTGTTTAAAAGCAAGACTTTATGAATTTAAGAATTTTCTAAGCACACTGTCAAAGGCATATTTATCATTCATCAAATATTTATGGGCATCTACTTTGTGTAAGATGCTAGGCTTCAGATGATCAAATCCAAATTAAGTGCCTGACTGTCTTCAAAACAGTTCAGCAATAGAAATATGCATATGTCAATTAGAGAAAACATATTAACAAAGAAGCAAAGACAGCACATTGATGAAATGCACATTTTAAGTTTGTGCAAGCTGTTAAGGGAGACAATTTATGAAAGAAACTGAAATAGGGTCCTGGATTACATCAGGAAATTCGTGTCCAGTTATTTGTGGCTATTGGTGGAAATCCACTTAGAGTTTAATAAGACAAAGAACTGAACCCCCTCAACAGCAAAGAAAGAATCTAGTACCAGAAAAAAATGTAAAGAAAGAGGCAAAGAACACATAAAAGAAGGAACTGTGGCTAGATGAGACCATTGAAATGACTTCATTAGATTCAGCAGGACAGAAGTCATTGCTCTAGCATCCCTCCAGCACAGCAAGGAAAATGGCAGCTCACGAATGGCGATTAAAATGTCTTCTGAGACCACTGGACTTTCTCTTTGGCTATTTATATGTAACTTTGGCCAGCAAAGAACTTCTTGAGCCATAATATATTAGAAAATGGTAAACACTCCATATATTTAGTGTCACCATGGAGAATATGGTTATAAAATATTCTAGGATAGATAATAAATAATGGTTCTGTGTGTATATTTAAATAAATTCACGTTAAAACTTTCTCAGTTACATATGTTAAGAGTGATGGAAAATTTATTTACCCCCTTTTATTTTTATGAGTGATGCCTTTTGCAGAAAACTATCTATATATCCATATTTTTCACAGGTGACAAATTAAAAATTCTCCAAACTAAATTTGTTTCAAATAGCTACAAGTTAGTGATATAAGATATATATATATAAAATGTTTGGATTAAATTTGAATAATGCTTGAGAGCTGATCTAACCAGCGTATAGTTCAAATTATTTAACCATCCTTACCTTGGTTTGTGACTAATGCTAATATTCAATAACAAATTTGCATCCCAAAGCCAGAGACTTCACTCAAGCATGTCAAAATTTCTCCCCCAAAGGAAAATGTGAGTCTCCTTACCACTACTACATCAATTTCATTATGGAGAGCTATATATCATCCTGTACAATTCTAGAATGTACAGAATGATTTATATATAAAATTAGGTGAAAGATTGTAACACACCAGATTATGGTGTAGTGTTGATGTTTGAGGTTTTAAGAAGTTCCTTGGATTCCTTGATGCTTGAGTTTTTCTATATAAAGTAGTGCAGCAAGGAAGTAATGAAGATGATCCTCCTCCTCTTCCTCACTGTCTCTCTCCTCCTTTCTCTTCTCCCTTTTCTCTGCTCCTCCTCCTCATACTGCCCTTTACTGAGGACTGAAACTAGGATTCCAAGCATCCTAGGCAATCAACCTAACATCCTCAGTTCTGTTTTTATATTTCTTTTCTTGAGAAAGGAAATCACTATTTGTCTCAGTGCCTTGTAGCTCAGGCAAGGCTGAAATCTCCTTACCTCAGCATCTGGAGTAAACAGGATTATAAGTGTGTACCACTAGGTCCTGATGAAGTAATTGTCTTTTGGAGTCTCCCTGCCTAGTTTGAACTTCTAGCTGTGAAACTCCATCAGTCTCAGCCTTGTCCATTTCCCTGTGTCCTACTCTCCGGTTTCCGGGCCACCTTGTATAAACCTCCTGAAGGACTTCCAGTGTCATTAAAATTCCATCATTGCTTGATCTAGTTAGATATTATTTGTGTATTTCCATGTAACAACTATTTCTGACACTGAGATTCTATATTATTTTAGAATTATCTGTGTAAAAACCTAAGCTTCACACACGTAGAGTTTAATTATCATTTACTGGCTTGTCAACATGTTGAAAGATTGCTTTATAATTTGTAGAAACTCCAACAATATTTTTAAATGGATGAAAGAAGATATCATAAATTTACAATAGAATTCTCACTGTTTAGTCCATTTGAGCTACTAATGAACGTTTCTCAAATGAAAGAAGTGAGTAATTAAGCTGTGTGCCTAGTGAAATCTTAACACAGCTTTACAAATGGTGTTGGAAGTCAACAATTACAATAAACCACATTGGCTTTTTCAGTGAAAGACCAGAAATAGAAAAAGCAAAAATCTCATATTTTCTGATTGGAAACTACATCATGCCAGTGTTAATGAGAAGACAAGCATGGCTACAAAGAAAGCTGATGATCCCTCACACCCTTTTCCCACTCAAATGTGCTCTTACTTGGAGTGCTAACTAAATATGTCATGCCATGTACTTCACCCCATTCTTTTTTATTTTTTCATATCATAAAACATGATCTGCCATGTAGAAAATATAATGGAAATGGGGAATACATACTTTAACAAAATTCAATTACACAAAATAAAATATAGATGTCTAAATATAAAAGTTACATTTACACATGACAATACAATTATGTCTTTAAATAAAGGGGTTTGCTTACCTGTTGTGATTTGACTGCATATGGATAACATGAGGTTGTATTTAGTTAACTCTTATGAATAAAATAAAAACATTTTACACTGATATAAGTAATGTGGGAGTTAAGTTAAAATATGAAAATATAAAATTATAAAATATTTAAGGCCACATCATTTTACTGCTTTCAAGATCATAAAGCATGAATGCTCAGAGGATAGGACTCAAGAGATTTCCCTGAGTGGATTGCTCCAATAATAGATTAGAATACATTGCCTTGAGCCAAACACGCCATCACTGGGGGAGGATTCACAGCCCTTGGTTATACCGTTGTATGAAGACTGTAAGCTTATTAATATTAGTGGTTCATGTAAAAACCTTTCTATTGAAACTTCTAAGAGATACAGTAGTGTGTTATGATGTCAGATGTTTACGATTCAGACTGTAGCTCCTTTACTCAGAACTAATTTTTGTAACTATAGTTTTGGTATCTCAAGTGGGCAGTGCACGGTTCATACACAGGAATCATGGGAAGACAAGTTACAAAGGAGAGAGATAAATACCCCAGTTGAGTGAAAAGTAATTTTTATTATTACTCTTATAGAACAATGCACTGCACTAAGTGGAATCTTACTTTTGCTATCGTTAAAATTAGCCCACCTTTCTAGATTTTTTAATAAAAATATTACTCCAACTAGGGTATGTTATATAATGGTATCTTGGTGTCTCAGAATGTTAGAGTAACGCAAGTGACTACACAGATATACTGGGTGCTTTCTCTGTTGAAGGCAGTGTGGCTTGTATATTCCCAGTCATTTAATTTTTGTAAAATGTGTGCGTGTGTATGTGTGTGTGCACATAAGTGAGAAGTGGAGACAAGCATTGTTGAGTATGCAAGTGTATAAATAATGAATACAATCATAGTTGTTTCTCAAGCACTGTACACCTTCTTTTGTGTGTGAGAATGACTGTGCATATTGTATATGGATGCAGTTATGTTTATGTGTGTGCATGTGCCTCTGGAGACCACTGTCCAAAGCTCATTGTCCTAAATCACTCTGCGTGTATTTTTTAAAAGACAGATGCTCTCACTGTCGTAGTCAGGGTTTCTATTCCTGTGACAAAACACCATGACCAAAAAGCATTTTGGGGAAGAAAATGTTTATCTGGCTTATACTTTTACATTGTGGTTCATACCAGAAGGAAGTCAGGATAGAAACTGAAACAGGACAGGAGCCTGGAAGCAGGAACTGATACCAAGACCATGGAGGGATGCTGCTTACTGGCTTGCTTCCCCTGCCTATTTCAGTCGTCTTTCTTCTAAAATGCACGACACTAGCTCAGATATGGCATCACCCACCATGGGCTGGACACGCCCCCATTGATCACTAATTAAGAAAATACCTGCGACTGGATCTCAAGAAGACATTTTCTCAACCAAGGCTCTCTTCTCTGATGGTTCATGTCTGTGTCAAGTTGACACAAATCTAGTCAGTACTCAGTGAGCTGGAAGTTCACTGATTCAGCTAGGCTAGCTGGCTGGTGAGTTCCAAGGGTCTGGCTATCTCCACCCAGACAGAGGTGAGCTTATTAATGTGTACCACCATGTCTAGATTTTACTGAAATACTAAGAATTAAAACTCTGGTTCTCATGTTTATGCATCAAGCATTTATCATGAAGATACTATCGAATATAGTGGCTGGGCTATTTCCCCAATCCTCCATCTGTTTTCTTTGAAAGGGTCTCTCACAAGCCTGTAATTTGTCAAGTGTACAATGAGATGACCACTGAGCTTCAGGGCTCTATCTCATTAATTCTAGGAATTATGATCAAGTGCTACTGTCTAGTTTTGGTCTTTGTTTGTTGGGGTTTTCTTGGTTCTTGAGATTGAACAAGTCTTTATTCTTGCAAGGCAAACATTTGACTAACCAAGCTACCAATTTATCTAATCTTAAATTCTTTTACCCTATTACTAGCATGTCTATTGACACATGAGGAAACTGAGGCACAGATCAGTTACGTCATGAAATTGGGTTTTGCTAAATCCTGGACAATTAAGCCGTGGATTTAACCAGGTAGACTTGGGTTCACAGTGCATGAGGTGAGCCACTCACTACACAGTGTTGCTTACGTCAAAATGTTTTTTCTTTGTTTGTTTTGTTTTGTTCATAAATGGCCATGTTTTAGAAGATTTTTTGTTTTTTGTCAGTGCATGCAAAACAATGTAGGAGAAAAAACAATCACACCACAAACTGCTCTGTATTCCTTAATATCTAGTCTATATTTTCTTACTTTACATATAACTTTCAATATTTTTTTCTTCTCTAGTAATTTTGAGTGGGTTTTTTAAGATATGAAGTTAAAAACAATGACAAAAATTGTCAACTAAATCCACATATTTGGTTTCCCTGAATGAAATTGTGTATGAAATGTGTCCAATAGTGATTATATTTATATATTGTGAATAACAGCTAATTTATTTATTCTTGAAATTTTTTATTATTGTTTGTGTTTCTCTATTTAGATTTTCCTATTTATATTACAAATGTTTGCATTTACTATTGTTGGGATAAGAAAATAAATTAACATTTATTATGAAGACACTATTTAGAATGTACAGGTGCATTAACAAAGGGGTATGTAAGGGACGAGGCAGGAGAAAAAGCAAGCAAGTGGGGCACCCACACAGGAAATCTCAGTACGGGGGAGAGCAGAGGGAATGCCTGGCTGGAACACTAGGAAGCTGGGCTCAGTTCTGCTTACCTGGAACTTGGATGCCACAGGGCCCTGGCAGCCCTGAAAGTGGGAGGGGCACATTCAGACAGAGCAAAAGTAAAACATTTTATTGGTTAGAGATGAAGAAAGTCATTTCCAATTTGTGCATTTTCAAGAAAATCTATCCATTCTAGGGAATCTAAGATGGATTTGAAAAGCCCAGTTTTTAAATTAGGAATCACAGGAAATGGCCTTCCTTGTTCAAGCAGATGGACAGAGAGAATAAACTCTTTCCAACTAGACCTTTTAAGTTCACTCACAAGAGATTGCCATTTCTGTGGTGATTAATGTAGGGAATTTTTCTAAAGGATTACAAATAATTAAAAGCCATACCTTGACATGTAAATTTTTTGGAGGGTGTTGTGAGTAACAATTTATCTGCCATTTCTCCAGGACCAGCACAGCGAGCAATTCCAGGTTCCTTATATTCCGACTTCACCCAGTCGGATAACCACTGCATGTTACAATCACAGTAAAGAGGGTTGGCTCCAATCGCTCTGGAAAAAGAACACCACAAAAGCACACATACACACACACACAAGTATGGAAGTATTGTTATTTCCTAACGGAACAGGTTCACAGTGATGCTCAGTAGAAAATCCCTATGGTTTTCTTGATGCCACCAATTCAGAAGAAAAAGAAGAAACTGCAGTTTACCAGTTTTCTTATTTTCGTGAAGCTGGGATAAATAAAAATAACAGTATTTTGGGCTCCATGCTTGGAGAGGCACATGTACCTCGGATGTTAGTACATTCTAAGAGCAAGTTAGCACTCTTTGAATTCTCTACTTATTTAATGAGAATTCAGGTATCATGCAAGATTCTGAGAACTCCAGTAAGAAGAGGAAGTCATTCTTGACCCCCAAAGAACTCCCTTTTCTAAAGAGACAAGAATATGGACAAACACAAGTAATCCTTAGTAGTAGTTACATAGGAGAAGCATTTACAAGATGTATGTAATGAGGAGGCTGACTTCTCTGGGAGACAACAGTAGGTATGAAATTTCTACACTATTTGGGGTAACTAATTAGCTGGAAAAGGTTAGGGATGCTACTTCTGGTAAAGGACCATCATAAAGACAAATGAAGCTCATTCTCCACCTTCATTGGTCTGTCGTTCTGTGATTTTTGATTTTATAATCCTGGATTTAGTTACACAATCAATAATAATAATAGAGGAGTCTTGAGAATAGCAGGTAGCATTTCTGACATCATTACAATTTGCAGAAGCTGGGATAATCCATTTATGTAAATTATCTGATTTTATTTAAAATAGTGATATGTGAGGCCAATATTAATAGCAAGTTATTATCATTAATTATTGGGTTAAATAGTAGATTCAGAAACCCATATTGCATGGAGACAGGAGTTATGGTATTTAACATAATTTAAGAATACAATTATTTTATGATTAGTAACAGGTTTACAGTTTAATCATAATCTACCTCATTCATTTTTAGGAAATTCTCTACAATATGCTTGCAAAATTACAATGCCTTATATTGAACAAATAAATGAATCCAGCATCACAATACAGTGTTTCTTTTGCATATATGTCAGCCTGAAACAGTTCAAATCAAAACAGGAGCATAATGGTGTTTTTAATTAATTTGTTCTCATGTCTTTTACATTTTCAAATATCCTTCTGAATGAGAGGAGAGAGGGGAAGAAGTGAATGAGAACTAGTGACAGCCTTCACAGGGAGAGAAACGTGCGTGAATGAGAAGCAAGCTTATATCACAGACAGGACAAAGAAACTTTGAAGTGGATCACTGTTGTGGGTAGTTACATAATGAACATTTTGCTCAGGTCAAATATTATAGCCTATTCTCATGAATGACAGGATTATTATTCTTTCACTGTCTCTCTGAATTTTCTAAATGTCTAATCATTTTAGAATTTGTGAATTCTGCTGAGGTCATATTGGCTTAGACATTGAAGAAGAACCAGATAATGGCTACTGGTTGGCCCCAAACTTAGCATCACATGAGAAGGCTTTGCATGCTTGGACAGACCTTTCTTTCCTTCTAGCTTTGAGATATCTTAATACTACAACTAGTAACAGATTATAGACAGAAATCAACAGTGCTATTTTTTTTTTTTTGGCCTGAATTTTACATAGATATTTTTCTTTACAGGTATGTGTATATATGATCCATTTATACTTCTATATTTATTTCAAATATAACATTTACTAAAAGTATATTACAAGATGGAAATAGATTGCAGAAAGAGCACATACAAGGAAACAAGTCACAAAGCAATATCAGAACATAAGATATCTAGTTGTATCAATGTCAGTATTGCACAGCACCTTGGTCAATGCTAAGCATTATTTGTGCGGTAAATGAATCTAGTTTGCATCCACTGGTGTATGATTCATAGAGGAAGTGGTATGTGGGACACAGCTTTGGGAAGTTGAGATGGGTAAGATTCAGAGAGCAATGAGAAAAAGGAGAGTGAAGCTGGGAATCTGTGTTCATAGAAAAGACACTTTTAGCTCAGCAGAGCCCACCTAACTGATCGAGACTGCCAGCTCAAAGAATAAACTAATAATAAACAAAAATTTCCTTATAGGTGGCAAAGTATTCAATTTGTAACTCTGTACATTTTCTTTAACGATGAAATCAAGCATGGCTTATAGACATAACAAAGGACTATTGTAGAGGGATTATGTTGTTACATTGCAAATAATTGTCTTGCCTACTGGCTTAATAAAAATATTGATTGGCTGAATGCAGACAGGAAGTGTGGGTAGGGCTACCAGACTAAAAATACTCCAAAAACAAGAAGAATAGAGCAGAAAAGCCTTAGAGACACCATGAGACAGCAAATGAGATACCAGCAGATACAGAGGAAAGAAGTTGAAATGCTGCTCTGAGAAAAGGTACTGAACCGCATGGTTGAACAAGATAAGAATCATGGGTTAGTTTAAGAGCAAGAGCTAGCTAGCAATATGCCAGAGCCACAGGCTGATCAGCATAAAATTGATAGAAGTGTCTGTGTTTCTGTGGGACTGTGGGTAAGAACCTCAGGGCTAGGTTGGAAAGGCTTGGCCAGAAACATAACATTATAAATGGCAGCCCAACATGGGTGATATACACCCACATAAAAATGGAGAGAGATTAAAAAGGGTTCTAGAGCACAGAAACAGAGCCCAAAGCAGCTTCTGAGTTGTGTCTCTCACATGAGTGTGGGGATATTTTTAAATATATTAAAACATCCGGAGATTATCAGAGGGATCTACCCATAGTCAGTCTAGGAGGATCAGACAGTGGTAACTCACACTTTTAATCCCAGGAGAGGGAATATCCCGGGAATGGTGACCTACGCCCTTAATTCAATCTGAGTTTGAGGTCATTTTAGTTCCAGGCTCCCAGGCAGGCAGTGGTAGTGCCACGCCTTAACTGAGAGGAAGAAAGTATTTAAGGCAGGCATAGAAAGACAGAGCAGGCAGAAGCCAGGAGGAGCAAAGCTGAGGAAGCTGGAAGACAGCTGGGTAAGATCTGATTGTGGTGTTTACTCTCTGTGATATTTCCACCTTTCCCAGAGATCTGGCCTTGAGTTTCCTTTTTTGTGCAACACATGAGCCTTGGAGTGGCGTGTGGGTTTGAATTAAAAATGTCAGGCTTTTGGAGTGCAGTTTAAGTTGCAAAATGACCAGTTCCTGAAGTCTCACAGAAGCATAGATGTAAGCAACAAGCTGTAAATGATGTATTTAAGCTTTCTGTTTGTATAGACAAAAAAAATGAAAAAAGAAAAAAGGAAAAATTAGAGAAATAAACAGAGTCAATAACTGCTTCCTAGTAGCAGTAGCATTTTCTTGGGTCAGCTGTTTTCTAGAGGCAAGCAGAGGCGCAGCTTTTTAAAGAGAAGCTTCCTGACTCAGTGTTAGCAGCTAAACACTTAAATGGAGTTCATGAGCAGGAGACTACAGTGCTTTACTTGGAGATTCCCTAGAGTGGTAACTGTGGGTCTTACCAGTACCTCTGCTAATAAGCTAAATTCCGTGAATCTAGACAAGGAGCTGGGTGGAGATGGCCAGCCTTCCTAGCCAAGTTTTTAATCCTTAGCTGCATCTCAACAGATTAAAGGTGTGGTCAGAAATGGAAAGAAATAGAGGGAGCTGGGTCTAACCTCCCTAACCAAGCAAAGGTAAAGTCAGAGACAGAAAAAGGTAAGAAATAAGAGATATACAGGAAAGACAGATTTAAAAAAAAAAACAACAAACTCTGAATGGTTTAGAATGTGCTTAAAATATATGTAGGCTTGAAAGAGAAAAGAAAAAGGGAAAAGGACAAAGTTTAAAAAACAGAGTAAATACTACTAATAATAAGTCACATAACGGTGTAAAATACAAAGAGTGTCTGGATACTGTATGTTATCGTCTTGTCTTTAAGGCTTTTGACTATAAATGAAGTAGTAAAAGCTGCTAAAAGTCATTTGATTATCAATGCTTCTGGATTAATCCAACCTATATATTTTGTAAATGAGTTGACTTCAAAATTGAAATCCAAAGATATACTACTTTAGAGAAGAGCTTTTCTTTTTATTTCCACAGAAAATGAGAGGCTGTGGATTTATTCCTTACTAAAAAAAATTATGTTTGATAGAGGAAGACCCCCTGAAAAGTCTCCAGTGAAAACAGATGGCCTAGATGATTCAGCATTTCAGAGCACCTCTGTTGCAGTTTCTTCTGAGCTCTGCATCCAAAACAACTTCAAGAAGGACTGGCTGAGATGACTCAATCTTACAGCCTGCTCCACTAAAGACTTGCCCATAATCCTAATATTTCTTTGGGTCCCCATGGGATTACCAGCACTCCCATTCAGCAAGAAGAAGCCTAGAGGATTATGTTCACATTCCCTAAAAATGGATTGTGGATGTTTGTTTACAGTGTTGGTTATAAGTCATTATAGATAATGGGAAGAAATAGGATATTAGAATTGGGGTTCTTCTTGTTTTAAAAAGAAAAAAAGGGGAAATGTGGTGGGATTATGCTGATACATTGTAAATAAGTATCCCGCCTACTGGCTTAATAAAAATGCTGATTGGTTGAAGGCAGACAGGAAGTGTGGGTGGGACTACTAGACTAAGGAAACTCTGAGAACAGGAAGAACAAAGCAGAGAAGCCAGAGGGAAACCATGGAAACAGCAAGATGAGAAGTCAGCAGATGCAGAGAGAAGAGGTTAAAATGCTGCTCTGAGAAAAGTTTAAGAGCAAGAGCTAGCTAGCAATATGTCATTGCTCAGCATAAAATTAATATAAGTGTCTGTGTGTTTCTGTGGGACTGTGGGTCTGCGGGTCTGAGGGTCAGAACCTCAGGGCTTGGCTGGAAAGTCTTGGCCAGAAACATAATACTACAGATTATCCCAAACTTTGTTTATTAGAGAACATATGACCCCAGCACCACATCCATAAACCAGGTACTCACAAGTGTGATAATGCTGAAAGGTCATTGAAGGCACCTTCTGGCACAACAGAAACATCATTTCCATGTAGAGACCTAAAAGTGAGAAATAAACTTTAGAAGAATATTCCTACATGTACAAAGACTTTATTTTTATTAAATACAAGTGAGCAGAAGAAGGTGATCTATTCCATAAACTATATTTGAACAACATATATCTATGAAAAAAAAAAGTCAGCCTGTACCTAACATTCTCTGCACAGAATAAATTACAGATTGGAGAGTTAAATGTAAAATTAAAATTAGCAATCCTTAAATGAAAGTATACTGTTTGTACAAATTTAGAATGGGAAAAACTTTCAACAGTACAATATAAATCTCAGAAACCATAAAGAGTATTAAATATTACATAAAATAAAATGTTTAAGGGCTGTGTGCAAGAAACTACAGGGTAAATATCATAACCTTAAAAAAGAAAACATTTAATTCCTTAATTAAAAGGTGTAAAACCAATAGTAACAGAATAGATGTCTATGCTCATAATAAAAGGTATCTAATAGATCATGGTTAATGAAGGCATTAGGCTTCCTTAGAGCACACACCAAAAATGTTCAACAAACATACAAATACTCAGACACTACAGTCAATAGGAATGCTAACTGAAACAGCAAAGAAAAATAATTTTTAGTCTGTCATAGAAATGTAAAAGGATTCATAACTCTCTAATAATCAAAGTTCACAAATGTGCTTGGCAAACAGTAATTTATTAAACTGTTTGTGGAAAAATAGAATTGTTAATTAAAATATTGTTTGGGAGGCAAGTTGATAGTTCTGGAACCACTCTAATACCATGAACACAACTGCTTTTTAAATCACTGCTTTCATGTTAGAGCATCTGTACCACACGAAAAATATTGATGGCTCATTTGAGTGTTTTGAGAAATAGGGTTAATTTGTCTTAGTCTTAATGATTGTGAGGATACAGATGGTTAAGAATATTATTTTCTACAATCTAAGGAAACCCTGTACCTTCTAAACATGTGAGAAACAGTTACACAGGGTAGAAGAGAATCATACTGCAGTGTTAAATAAAAGTAGCTCATGGAAAAGCAAAAAAAGGATCCTACAGAGGGCTGCTAAGAGTTACATAGCTGTGGGGACACATGTATTAGGATATAAGATTATATACAAAGAAGAAAGCCCAGGAAAATACATCCAGCAAATACATTTCATGGAAAAAGTAACCAAGTATAATTTCTAAAGAAATTAAGTTTTCTTCTTTTAATCATAAGTTATTTAGAGCCATGTGAAATGTACGTGTTAGTATTACAGATTATCAATAAATAACTATGACAACAAAGACTACAGAAGAGAAGGCTATGCTGTCTTTATCAAAGTGGTTGCACAATGATACTATATGAGACACCTGTCCCGATTTCAAACTCACAGTCAACTGGGACACATGTATGATAAAATAACCAATGATGAATGATGACATCACTCAAAAGATAGCTTAGAAGATTCCCCAGAAAGGTGACTGTTAACACGGGATGCTTACAGTAGCCGAAGAGACTTCAACCCATCAAAGGTTCTTGGAGGGATACATCTCAAACGGTTGTAACTGAGAATTCTGAAATCAGACACATGCCAGTTTATTAACTTGAGAATCTAATAATATACAAATGCTATTTAAAAGCAAAGGAGTTCAGAAAGTAGCTGTTTGGGCAGTTTACATATTGAATATATGTATGCATCATTTACATTGCTCATCTATGTGTTCGAATCTTAATGCAACACATTTCCTAAATATAACTTAAAAACTTTCTCTACTGTGTACACTTGTCTCACTTACTCTCTGGCTGAGATATCAGGCCCTGGGTGGTGGTTTGAATGATAATGGCCCCCATAGGCTTCTAGATTTACATACTTGATCATCTGGGAGTGGCACTATTTAAAAGGATTAGGAGGTACCCCTATGGAAGAAGTGTATCACTGGCTTTGAAGTTTCCAGAAGCCCATTCCAAACCCAAAGTCTCTCTTTTCCTGCTACCTGCATATCCAGATGTGCAACTTTCAGCTACTTCTCCAGGACTATGTCTGCTTGCTTGCCACCATGCTCCTGCCATAATGGCAATGAATTAAACGTCTGAAACTCTAAGCAAGTCTCAATTACATGCTTTCTTTTATAAAAGTTGCCATAGTCATGGTGTCTCTTCACAAGAAGAGGACAATTACCAAGACATCCTGAAATCTTAATTTGAGGATTTATAATGACTGTGTCATGAACTTAAAAATATTTTTTTTTGGTGTGTTTTATACTAAACCAACATTTTGAGTAACTTTTCTCTTTGTTGTTTATAGGAGCTTTGTCTGTTTCTCTAGATGGCATTTACACTCTATACGATCAGACTCTTGTTCATCAGGAACCATCTAGTAAATTCTTCTTGCCCTATGGACAAGTGAATATCTGTACCACACTTTTACACTCACAAGGTGAGAAGCTGGGTCATGTTGCTGAAGCTTTGATTGGAAAGGGTGCTTATTCGGTTGTTACTTAAGTCTCTGAAAGAAAAAAAGGAAAGACATGGAGTTTTCTATTAACTAGTGTAACAGAGCATTCATTTTCAGTGTTAGTAATAAACCACCAGTTTTTACAGTCCCATTAGCTCTCCGTTCTCTACCTCCATTGACATACATATCCACTAATACACATATTCAAATTTTATAATCAAGACAGTTCCCAAGTTAACTATATTCAAATTGTCATCATAAAAGCACCCTTTTTGCTCTTGGTGGAGTCACTGATTCTCAGAAGGTCTTCAATAAATATTTATTTAGTGAATAAATAAAGATGTTGAATGTCTCTTAATGGCTATTTCAGAATGTGTTTTGTGTTTTTAACTATAAGATATATTACATGGATATTATCATATTCCCATTATATGATCACATTATACATTTATAGATATATTTGTTAACATATATTTCATATATGTAATCATTATAAGTAGTTTTAATCATCCTACTACAAAATCCAACACATGAATACATTGAAGATAATTAAGAGATAGAGTCATCTATTTATGTATTTAGGCTCTAAAATACAAGTAAAAAAGACACATAGGTATGAAAATTATAGGAACACTATAGGAGCTCCATTATTTATATTTTGGATGTATAAATTCTATGCCAAAATTTAAAAAGACACATGTATTTATTAAAACATATTTATATAATAGATCAGTAATAATAAACATTTCTGGGTCTACAGATCTCATTTTAAATTTGTTCTAAGTAACTATACATTCAACACAAATGACCTAAAGCTGTTAAAATTACCTTCTGAAAGTCAGAGCTAGTTATGGTTCATTTAAATAGGTCAGGTCTTCCTATAAATAGGATAACTCAAAGTAGAGGAAGGCATGGTCAAAGTAGGTTTTTTTTTTTTTTGTTTGTTTGTTTTTGTTTTTGTTTTTTTTTTAAGTTAAGCCATTTGTTATTTACATGGTCCTATAATATTTCTCTTTAAATTTTTTATATTTTATGAACAATGAAACCAATAACATCTCCATTTGTCTCAAGCCACCTGGATAAAGTTTATGTTGTATCATGTAATAAATTCTTTTCTTGAACTTTCTGGAACTCACTAATTAGGAATAATTCTTGTTCTAGGAAATTAACAATCTGTCCCCCAGATTAGCAAATAAATAAAATAATACTAATGCTAATGTATACCTGTTAAATTTTCTTATATTTTGGCAATTTATCTGTATTCTATGAAGGTTTGCCACCAAAGCTACGCTAAAGTGTAAAGTTATATGTAACAGGATTATATCTGTTTTGAAATATGTGTTTAACTAGATCAATTTGTTTATGGATTTAAGTGCCTCCTTTCTTTTATATCTTAAATTAAAATTGTCACCAGAATATTATTTCATTCTCATAAAAATAAGGTATTTTACAAAAACAGAAATCTAAACTGAATACAAAATTAGTATTTTGTAATTTATACTCAGAATGCTGGGACCATTGTCTTGCTTCATTAGATAAGTTGTAAATCTATATGTATGTATAAAATGAACCTTAATATTTGTAGCCTCTGCATTACTTTAACATCAAGCAAAATATGCTTTGTTTATCATATAAGATAAAATATTTCCCACTCTATGACTTATAACAAGTATTTCTTATTAATAAAGCATTCAGCTTTACTGTTTGAATATTTTTTTACTGCCTAGACATTTTTACATCTTTGTTTCTTTGATTAGAGATGCTTTTCCTAAGACACTGCATCACCTGATTGATACCCCATTGAGATGTAGCTAGTGATCCTGAACCACAGTGATCTAAGAGAAGGGCATGTTGCCTCCAGTGATTTATATTATGTCAAACGCTTGCTAAATCTTCTGCCATTCGTAATTTGCTTTTTAATGAAATAAAATAAGTTAAAGGTGTAAAAATATTCTACTCACATAAGTGTTAAATGTTTGTAGTTGGAGAGCTCCTTGGGGACCAGTGTAAACTGGTTCCCATCCAGATACCTAAAAACAAGGGCATAACAAGGTCGTTTTACAAAGTCACAATGAGAGATCACAAAGCAAATGAACAATATTTACTTTGAAGAGCTATGAGGTGCAATTTGGCAGTCTTCTTGAGAGATCGTGTTCCAAGCTGAGCTCATTACTCACACAGTTGTTCCATCTAGTGGAACTCTTTATGGCTCACTTAGGCTAACACATAAAACTAAGGGCAGAATAGTGAGTTCAGTTCTTTGTGGTTTAGCAAGGGAAGCAAGCCAGGTGTCTAGCCACTTTTGTCTTAGCAAGACGATCCAGCCAATGACTTTTTTTTTAAAAATGTGGCCCCAGATTTACTAGTATTTATGTAGAGATAGCACCATAAATAAAATTGAAAAATTATTAGCTAACCCCAGCTATTGAGTCTGACCACTCTCTTCATTACCTGCATATATATTGACATTTTTGCTAAATGATGAGATATCTGATAGAAAAAATCAACATGACTTCAAAGTAGATTTAGCATCACATCTTTGCTTGCTGATAGTGGTCTCAAGAGCTTTCATGGAATAACATAAAACTTTTCAAGTACAAAAAAGGGGCTTGTGAATGCAAAAGCATTTTTCAAATAAAAATACACCTTTGTCTTTCTTATTTGGGTCAGAATATAGACAAGTAACAAAGAGATAACCTAACTGACAGAATGCAAAATAAATGAATGATGAGAGTTATATCCATGATGCCTCAAAAAGAAAAAAAAAAAATCTTTTTCTTCTCAAAGTTTTCTTTTCCTAGACATAGACCCTGGTAGAAGAATCTCCAGCACCTTGGGTCATCTGGCCAGAGATGGAGCTGATAACAACTCTGACTCATTGGAGATGTAGCTTTTCCTGCTCCAATGCTGTAGCCCAAATCTCAGGTTGAAGTTACAATTGTAATTTTTATAGGCAAAGTCAGGTAGTTGCCTGAGGTAAAGATCTATAATATTTCAAAATGCAAGCAGATCTCTAAAATGCATGGGCTATAAGTGTATGTGATCAATGTGAGATTACAAGTCACATTATGACTTCAGAGTGAGTACTCAAATTTCTGGTACCTGTTTATACATTTCTTTGCCTGTTTCCCTATTTTGTCAAAGTTTTGTTGCACTTTGGTTTTGCTACCACTAGAGGGAAGCAGCATTCCAGGAACTTCAACACTAAAGGATAAAGGATCCCAGGAATGTTGCTTCAGGACAAAAAAGACCCAGAAGAACCTTCTACATGTCTACATGGACAGCAGTATAAGGGGGGAGATACAGGGCAATGATTAAAACCAGTGGGTATCAGGTGTTCAAGCTTTTCTACCAATACATTGTAATTTTGCCACTTTCTTCATAATTTAGTGTAATACACAGGCACATATATATGAGTCTCGAGAAGGATGTTGCCTTTGTAAGATTCTAAGAATAATCTCTCTAGTAGGTATAATGTGAATTTCAATAAATGAGTTTGTATTCTCCTGATCTATAGAGAGAAATTTTATTTATACAAAAGAAATTAGAACTATTTTAAAACGAGCTTTAGTGTGGTGCAGACTGAAGGAAGGTCCAACTTAATTGAAGAAATACAATATGGCATTGATAGGGCGAATCAAGAAATGGAGGTTAATAACCCATTAAAGAATATTTAATTTTTTTCAATGATATGAAGACAAAAGGCCAGTTAAAATGGAAGAAAAGTATTTAGTATCATAGAAGATGTGAATGCCATGTTCCACACTGGGCTATTTATAAAATTGCACTTTGCATATAGAATATAGGTTTATAGAAATAGGAAGTTGGGAAGGGTTGTGGGCCCATATCATTTTCTGAAAAATATTAAAACAACAGTTTTTTAATTAAACACACAAAACACGGTGCTTACAATCAATTAACTCCAGTGTTTGTTAGCAATAGGAACTGAACATTTAATAGCATTTTGAATCCAGCAAACATATTTTCCAATATGCTAAGACTGTGTCTTCTTCTCTGAGTGTCCTATTTAGGACCAAAATAGGGCCAACAAACGGAACATTACTTGAAAAATGAGATCCTTGAAAACTGAAGAGACATGTTTTTCACTTGATCCCAGCTGAAAGCTTAAAAGGCAATAGATGACATATTCTTTGAACTTCACTACCTATGTTGCACGCTGCCCAAATGCTGATGAGAGCTGATCATGTTGAGTCCTTGCATGCACCTCCATAAATCATAGGCACATGCCTGCAGAAGCCACATGTGCACTTAAATATTATTGATCTATAATTCCATATGAACAAAAATTGAATAAATACTAAATGACTCACTTTGATTCAGACAAAATGTTTTTTTCCATCAAATTCTACTTTAGACATAAAGAAATGGAATGGATGGGGTGTAATTGGATCTTTATATTTGCATCTGATTTTCTGTCTTATCACAATCTGAATATATGACATGGATGCAGCTGTAAGACTTTGAGCTGAAGGACCTGACTTCTAAAGTCTTGATATATGGATATTGGTCATGCAATTTATATTTAAGTATCAGTTATGCAAGCTTCACAAATAGTTGGTCACATGTTCTTTTGGACCTAAAGTATACTGATGAGTCCAAAAAGACAATGCCCTTTAAAAGACAAAGATTATGATAGTTTCTTCTAATTATCAGATAATTATTATTCTATATGGTTAAGTATTCTCCTAGGAGTTAAGTATAGAGTATACTTGACATTGCAAATAAATTAACTATGCAACATTTCCAAAATGTTATTTACTAGATGGAACACAAATCTAGTAAAATGGTTCATGAACAATGAGGGTCTAGAGAAGCCATAAGTGTAGGATTTATAAATATTTGACTATTCTTATTGGTGCTTAGCTGGTACAAAAGAAAACACACACACAATAAATGGACTGAGCAATCTTATTGTGGTAAAAGGACAACGCGTTGAACCAGTAATCCCCAAGTTCTCTGAAGTGGCCTTTGAATTATTGCTTTGTAATTTTTCTTAATATTCATTAAGCAGGCATAAAATGTGACCTGCAAACAGGATCCTAGGGATCCCATTGATGTATAATATATATTAGTTATGTAGGAAAAAGAAAAACAACTGAGGACATTAATTTTAAAAGTCAGTTTGACACAATTTACAATACACTGGGATTAAAATTTTAAGGTGAGATTTTTCTAGATCACATTTGTCTTAATTACATTAATTGTGGTGGAAATGCCAAGCCCACTGTGAGTGGTATCATACCCTAGATTTTGTTCTCAGACGTTATTTAGTATAGAGAGTGGCCTGGGCACAAATAAACATGCACACATTTATTCTCTCTACTCTCAACTATTGATGTGACTAGCTGCTTCTAGTTCCTGTCTTCATTTTCATGTAATCATCGACTAGGAGCTTAAGAAAAATCATTTCTCTTGTAATATTGGTTTTTCACAGCATTTATTCCCAGAAACAGAGATGAGAGAAGGGCAAGAAACTGTACTTACAGCTCTGTGACATCTCTGGGAATACCTTTAGGCAAGAACTTGAGACCCTTGTTGCTACATCGGACCACTGTATCCAAGCAAGTACATTCCGAAGGACAACGCGAGAGTGGAGAGCAACTGTTGTCATCATTTCCTAGGTCCCCACGAAAAACACAGACAAACACACATTTGCAGGCTTTATGTAACTAACATAAGTTTAACAGTTACTTATTTGTTCGATTATATGGCTTCAAATAAGGACATCCCAATACAAACTGGATAAGGAGAAATTGTAAAGTGATGACATTAAGAGTCAGATTCCTTAACATGTTTAGAAGAATTGTATGAACACCCCATGTTAAAAGTATAGAATTCAAATTAGCTACCTTCTTGCTGGCAATAATAACATGACTTGTTATTCCCATCTCATAGGACCATAATGAGAATGAAAAGCAATGACAGAGAGCATTAAAAAAGGGAGACGGTGACTTTTGTTGATCAGAGTAGGACTTCTTTGTTATAATATTTTTTGTTTTGTTTTGTTTATCATGCACGGTACCTTCTCAAAGACATGCTGAGAAAAAGTTGGAATTTGCCCTATGAGTAAAAGTTGGGAGCAGGGAAGTCTTCTAGAACATTTATAACCAGGCAGGAAGTAGACTTAAATGTGAAAGGACTATCTGAGAATAAGTGCTTTGCTGCTAAGAACAAAGAACTGAGCAAAACAGAACACAGCACAGTCCTTAGGTCAGAACTGGACTGTGACATAAGAGCTGTTTTTGTAAACATTCTTGCCAGATCATAAGCCCTGCTTGTTAACTTGTCCTACTGTACTAAAGGAAGTACACTCCCTCAGACAATAGAGCATCTCCTTTGTCCTCTGAATGAGGTTCTAATGACCTATGTATGGTTTGCCATGCATTTCTTACCATCATCACAGGTGAAGTCCTGAATGGCTACATCCTGGATTGGGATTTCCTTGAGGAAGTAGGGTTTTTGGCACCGAGGATTTCCTGTGACAATTCTTTTCTTCCTGAGCCAGTCTCCCAGCCATGCCAGGTGACAGTTACAGTTGAAAGGATTGGCCAAGAGGTTTCTAAGCACCATATGCAAACAATGCACAATTCAGTTTGTAGTTCATTTTCTTATCTTTCTAAATCTTAGATGACTGTTTTTCCACACAATTTTGGCTACAGTGATATATTTAGTTGGTCTTTGAATGCCCATTTCCTTATATGCATACAATCATATACAAAATATGCCATGCATATTTTTCCTAAAAGTGTATGTCAGGAACCAAGAGAAAATACATTTTCATAAGAGAATTTTTCAAATAACTTGATGCAAAAAATAGTAAAGGCAGCAAATTAGGGTTTATGCAATAAATCCTTATATATACCTTACTTAAGAAATAATTTAAACTTGTCAGAGATCTAACTTACTGTCAAACTCTCCTGCGCTGATAAAGCAGTAATTTACTATAAAGATGAAGGCTGATTACCTTATATTATTGAGTTTAACCTGACAACAGCTATTCCCTTAATTCATCATCTCAAGATTTCCATCTCTTGTTTGCTCCAGAGAATAGCTTTCCCGTCTAAACTGACAGCTGAGTTGATTAAATGCCAGTTATAAAAATGAATTTACTTCTACAAATCTCAATACTCTTGGCAACTCATACTTAAGCACAAATCTATCAACAATCCCATTATTTATAAACATGTCATCTTTAATAGGCACAAATTAGTCACTCAATGTAAAATGTCACACTTCATGTGGAAAAGGGATAAAGTGCTTTTCTTATGGATGCTTACTTCACACTTTCCCCAGTGACTTGAGCATAGTCAAATACCCTATTTGTTCTAACTACCTTTATTCCACCTTCTGCTGGATTAGTTTAGGATATCTAGAAACTGCTATGACCAGGATATCATTAATTACGAGAGCTGTAATAGCAAACGTTGTGTTCAGAAACTGAAATTCAAAAGGCCTGAAATTCATTGTTCAAAGTTTATTTTTAAAGGGTTTCAGAGTTCTGTTTGTACACCTAGAAGTATTCTCAAGTTTTAAGTTGTTTACATAAAATATTATCTTAGACTAGCTAAACTCATTCCTTTCATATTTTTGCAAAGTCACACTAAATGATCTCTCCTCTTTTTAACACTTTTATTGTTGGTTTGTTTATTTTTAGGTACTTCTTATCAACATGAATGATCCTTGTAGAGTGTGTGGTTGGTAATAACTATCAATTCTATTTTTATGATACTATGATGAATACATTCATTATTTAGAAGATGAGAAGATATCTGTGACATTTACTTACAGTATTTATCAAGTTAGAATAATTTATAATTCTAAATTTAAGCTACATCATTGATCCCACTGTTATAAAGTAAATAGCTGAAGAATAATACATATATCAAATTTTATCTAATAAAGGTGGCAATAATTTTAAAAAAAAATAAAGCAAGTTTAACATATTTGTCATTTTTAAAAATATCCAAATTCATGGAATAGTTAGCAATTAATCAAAAGAAGACTAAAAAAGATAAGAATTATAACACACTATCATAAGTCACAGATAAAGGCAGGAGTTATCAACTTGTGGGTTGCAAACCCTTTAGAGGTTGAAAGATCTTTTCACAAGGGTTGCCTAAGACCATTGTAAAACAGATATTTACATTAAGAATCATAACAGTAGCGAAGTTATAGGTATGAAGTAGCAACAAAAATAATTTTAAGGTTAATTCCCCATAACATAAAGAACTATTAAAAAGTCACAGTATTAGAAAGGTTGCAACCCATTAGGGAAGAAAAGGTAATGCTTTTCTACTTACAGTGTAGATAAAGAATGGAGAGTATCAAATGCTCCTGGTGCAATTGTAGTAATTTGATTGTCATATAAAGAAAGCAGACGCACAGAACCGAGACCTATGAAACTGTCGTTCCCAACACAGCTTATTCGATTACTTCTCAGCATCCTGGGGGAAGGAAGAGAACATTATTATGGGGATAAAATATCAGACATTCAATTTTGCCTCTCTGAGAATCAAAATCATTTCCTTTAGCAAATATGTAGCATTCATTGCTAATTTGAATATCTATTTCTTTAGGATGGGTATACTCTGAATACTCTCCTTCAGGAACAAAGTGCATAGGATAATCAGTGCCTAAATTAAGCCACAGAAGGCATCGTGAGCCTGTGTGGATTTACAGTCCAATGATGAGGGTAACATGTTTTCTTCTGATGGTATAATTATGTTTGCCTGATCACATAATGTCCTAAGTCACCTACTTGAGTCCTTGGAGCCCAATGATTTATGTATTCAGAATAGTGTGACATTCGAGATAGAAGAAAGGGAGAGAGAAGAGAATCAATAGACACTGCAGATGGAGAGCTGAGGGCATCTCAGGGACCTAGTGAGTCACTGTCTGACAGGAGCAGAGGGAGTCAAGCGTGACTGAACATCCACAAAGCCTGCATCCGATTGTTTTATTTATGAAAAATCTGTTCATAGCTTCAAGTTCAGAACTCCCAAAAGGAGTAAGTGTAATATACAACAGAGGTTAAATAGGTTTACCTTGAATAAACTCCTTTTTTTTTTTTTTTTTTTTTTTGACACTGTCATTAACAGGATTAACACTGTTGTTACTTCCTCACCACTGCCAAAACACTGGCTGCGTTCTCAATTCCTTTCTTCTTGAACTGTTTATTTGGAGGTTTTCAAAAGGAAGAAAAATCTCATATGCAAATTTGTAGTTGCATTACTCATGAAAAATTAATTTAGTAATCTTTCTATACCCAGTTACCACCCTGCCAATATAATATAAACAGGGAAAGATAATGTGGTCACAAGTTTTATGTCACCTTGACACAAGAGAGTCATTTTTAAAGACAGAGCCCCAATTGAGAAAATGCCCCTATGGTGTTGGTGTATGGAAAAGTCTGTGGTGTGTTTCCTTGACTTGTGATTGATATGGGAGAACCCAGTGATGTGGGCAGTGCTACCCATTGGTTGGAGAATCTAGGCACTAGAAGAAAGGAGATTGAACAGGTCATGAAGAGCAAGACCAGCAAGAAGAATCCATTCATGGCTTCTGCAGCAGTTCCTGCCTCCAGATACCTTCCTCAAGTTTCTCCCATAATTCCCTTTGATGATGAACCATGATGTGGAAGTGTAAGAAGAAATAAAACTTTTCCTCTCTCAGTTGCTTGATCATGGAATTTTATCACAGCACTATAAACACTAACTAAGACAGATGTTGAAAAAGTTCTTACTTTAAAATTCTGTGTTTGATAGTAAAAAAATAAATATTTTCTTTCTGCAAAACTGTAGATAAGAAGAAAGATGATGTCTTTTTATCCAGGCATCACTGAATCGTCAGAAACAAATGCACAACAACAGAATATCCTTATCAGCACTTTCCTTTGTTATGAATAATGGAGATCTGTGGTCTTAATCTTGATGGAGTTAAAAGACCCTGGAAGGAGCTGAAGAAAACTCCTCTCTTGATAAACACAAAAAACAGAAACAAAACAAAACCCCAAACCAAAAGCAAACAAACATCAGTGCATGCATACATCAAATTTTGTCTGATGTCTCAGGATATTTTATCACTAGCTGAAATATGCACATGCATTACTAGCTATCTGACTAGTGCTGAGGAGTTAAGACGTTTAGGGTAGGGTGTAGTTTCTAATATTCAGAACACAAAACCTTAGAGACCATGTGGAAGGATAGATAGATGGATCCAGACACATGCATTCTAGTAGCTCAGCTCCCCAAGTATTAGTCTCAATTGCTCCATTTCCCTGGATCAACTGTATGGAGGCAAATTGTGGGTGCTTTATTCAGGCCTTATAGCACCAAGAGCAGTAACTCATCAGTAGAAATGAAATGGAGAAAGCTGATTCCAGAAAATGCTTAGGCGGTGCCGTTTGTTTGCATCTAGTCTAAGCAAATATCTTGATATGTTGTCTAGGGTAATACAATTGACGGAACCGTGACCCCCCTAATTCACATCTCAAGGGTTTTACCACCTATGTGGCTGCCTTTGGAGAAGATATTTACAGTTTTATAAACTTATATATAAGAGAAGACACACCTAAGATCTCATACATCTCGTTCTTCCTTTCTCTATCTACATGAGAATATAGACCAGAGGTCATATGTGTTTACAGCATGAAACCCACCAAGAAGAAAGCCTGTGGCCTAGAAGCAGGGCTAAAACACAAATTCAACTTCATGGTGAATGTCTATGTCCAGAAGCATGAGAAATATATGCATATTATTCAGTCTGCAGTATCCCACTGTGGCAGCATAGATGAGCTGTTATGGGTGAAGTTCTAATCTATGCCCTCGGCCTTCTCCATAGTACTGCTGTGTGAAATAAGCCTAACATTAACAGTAAATAGGCCCTCACCTTGTGTGTAAGAAGGGAGGCATTGCCATTTGTTTAGAAACCTGAGACAGCCTAGGAAAGTGCAGATACAGGTGCTATGGCATATTTTCTTTGCTACCCTTCTATACATGCTCAGTATACCACCCACAAATATGTTCAGCAACTGCTTGCATACCATTTTAGAGTGATTTAAAATTAGTCCTTGAGAAAGGTCTATGACTGACATGCTTGCCATGCTGGATTGTTGGATTTCAGGCTAGCTGTGCAAAATTTTAGCATATCTATTCCTATATTCACGGGATCACACACACAGTCAGACTTAAATATAAATTTGGGGTTATATTAACACATTCCACTGACTACAGAACTACCTTTCTCTGTAGTCCTCTTATAAAGAACATGGGACTTCCCCCGTGCCCATTATACATAGATTCTAGGGTCAGGTGTGATGCTATTGCTTGACCATGTGTTTACTGTACCACCAAGGACAACTTCTTTGTTGCAAAGAGATTCTTTTATGTGCTCCCACAATGGCTGTGGATTTTCTCTCTTCTGGTTTATGAACCACTACTTTCAGCAAACATTATGTGCAAGGATGCACTGAAATAATTCAAAGAAGACAACCTGTTGCATTTACTGTTTGGTCTAAGTCACATCTTCTCTACCTAAACAACCTTTGGGAGACACAAATAATTTATTCTTCCCAAACTTCCCATCATTAACCAAGTAGACAAAACTCTTAGCATGTTTTATTAGCAATAGATAGTGAAGAATTTATCACAAATATTGCTTCTTTTCTACTGAATCATTACAGAGACAAAGAAACAAAGCCTCTGCATGAACACAGTTTTTCTGTTTAAATGCTTATGTCTGAAAATGTGAGTCACTGGGTTAGGAGGGGAGAGGAATTGACCTGTCTCTGCAGATGATAATGAGCAATGAAGTCGAACCCACTGTAATGCGAATCAGAAATACTTACAATGTTTTGAGGCCTTCCAACCCTTTGAACATCTTATGCTGAACATTTTCCAAGCGATTACTGGTGAGAAGAATCTCATTCACACCAGATGCGCCTTCGAATGCTCCCTCCTCAATATCAGTGATCTTATTGTTGCTGAAGTTGCTAGACAAACAGGGTTGAGACACAGATTGTAAGTGCCTGCTCACCAACACAAGGCATGCCAAAATATATAGATGGTCATTTTTAATCGACTGAATACAGGTCTACCACAATTTCCAAGATTTTCACTGCAAGGATTGCAGAAACTTGTAGAAGGTGTTTTGTTTATTGTGGTTTGTTTTTAATCCACAAAGTCAAGATGATAATAACACTGAGAATAGCCATTGAAGAGAAATACTAGCCTAATAATGGTCAAAGTGAAATGTGATAATCTCTAGGAATCTAAAATCATAAAGGCTAATTATTTCATTACATAAACGTCTTATGTGACCCAGTAGGCTGGGCCAGGCCCCAAGACCCACTTGTCACTATCTCCATAGCACTGGGACAGCAGGCCACTATATTTGGATTTCCTTACCTGAGGAGCAAACCCATGCCTTTGTGCCATCAAAACAAACACTTTAGCAAGGAAGCAACCTCATTATTTTGTTTTGTGATTCGTTTGCTCTGCTTATAAAGCGCTGCTCGTAGTAAATTTCTCAGTAAATGTCCGTGACATGGAACCTCATATTATTAAAAAGATGGAATAGTTAGTGGCATAAAGGAAAATAATTAAGAAATTAAAAGGTACTCTCATTTCTAAATTAGGACACAGGCATAGGTTTGGTCTCCTCTGCTAAAAACACTGTCAGTGGCTGGGGTAGCTATACATATGACAAGTGCCATGGGATAAGGTTTCGGCCTCCTCCTCATGTGAATAGGGCATTCCTGAGTCCTTGCACACTGGACTTTGACCCTCCTTTCATACAAGGGCATGGGAGACTGATGGAATGTTGATGAAAATGCTGAGCTTACAAGTTTACTCTGAAATATGGGCTGTGGACATGAAGTAACACAGATGATCAGTCTAGTCAGTTTACTAGTCATTAATTTTGACTATCTCCTAATGAGAACTTAATGAAGCCAACGTCAAAGAGTTGACATGAATGTGCTGAAAGAGAAACAGCATCATGGTTTGGGGAACAGTAAAGGAAGTTACGAAACATCACTGAATCCATTTTAATTTGCTTAGATTGCTGTATTCCTGCTGCGGACGCATTATAAACCAGCTGTCTGCTTTAGAGGAAGATGCTAAGGGTTATCTTGGTATTGTGTGAACACATGGAAAAGTACCTTTTAAACAGTACCCTAAATTCATGCCCCATGTAGTCATTACATGGAAATTTCCCTCGACTTTTTAATATATTTTTTTCTGTTTCAAAGGAAACAGATGAAATGGAAAGAATTATAAAATTCAAAAGAAAAACACATGGCAGAGAGTCAATGTATAGCTAACAAATGACTCACATTTTACGTAACTGAGGAAGTTTCTTAAATATTCCTGTGGCTTCTAACACTGTGAATTCATTATTATTGAGACGCCTGGGGAAAAATAAAAAAGAAAGAAGATGAAAATTTTTTTCAGAGGTAGGAAAGGTTTAGATTGTATTTGTTACATTAAGTTATAATATTTAATGATAACTGAAGGTTTTGCTTTATTTTCAATTATGTCATTTTGTGTGGGCAACTTTGAAACACACCATAGATACAGCAGAAGTTTCATAACATTTACTTAAGTTTTCTATCATTTCATCAAAATTTTAAAAATGAAAAATTATTAATATATATTTAAACATTACAAAAGACAAATATACTCAAAACCAACACATATATAGTAATTTCTAGACCAAAATATCCAAGCCTTTTTTTCCCTAATGGTCAACCTAGTATGCATTTTTTCCATCGCTCACAGATTAATTTTTACACAATTCAAATATTATAAAGTACCTAAAGTATAGTGTTTCAGTATATTTGTAAAATGGCTAGCCAGGAGAATTAATTCAGGCATGTACTCTCAGCACCCAAGAGACAAAGATGGAGGACCAGAACACAAGTCCAAGGCCAGTGTGGTACATCTGGTGACCTCCATGAAATAAAAAACAGAAACGACTGTTACAAATAAAAACAAACAAAACCTAGCACAACAATCTTTATCAATCCATTATACTTTCATCACCCAAAGCTTCCCAAAATCAATACTAATCATTGGCAACACAATGTTTTGACGGCAGTCAACTCTCTACCACCATCCCTCATTCAGGCCACACTACACTTGTTCTCTTATGCTGGACATTTTGTTTAAATAGAACCCTATAGAAAATATCTTTTGCTTCATCTTGTAGAATGTTCTGAAGATTTTTTTTTTTAATTTTCAATTATGTATTACGTGTAGGCATGTGTATCTTCTTATGGGTAGATACATAAATATAGGTGCCTATAGGTGCCAGAGCAGAGATTTCGATCCCTGAAGCTGAGAAGCAGGTGATTATGACCCATCTAGCACTAGTGCTGTAAATTAAACTTGGGTCCTCTTGTAGAAGCCATATGGTACATGTTCTTAAACGCTAAACTATATCCCAGCCACTTTAAAATGTTTAATTTTGATTCATGTTATGGTGCTATTAGTATTTTATTGATTTTGATAACTGAGTAACAGAACGGGTATCCCACATTCATTTAGCCATTTATTGTTTAGTGAACACTTGTTTTGCTCTGTATTTTGTAAACTGCGAAAGTGCTTGCTGAACATGGCATGCATGTTTTCATGTGAATATATCTTTTAAAGTTTTGACTATATACATAGAAGTAGCCTTTGTTGGATTGAATGATAGACCTATGCATACTACATTGAAGAACACAATGTTTTCTCAAGGCTATACTATTTTATTCTTCAATTAATACTGTATATTTTTTCTTCCATATATCATTGTCTTTCCCCCCTCCACACACACAGATTTTCAAGTTGTCATAATGAGTGTTTTTTCCCCATAAGTATTTGAAAACTTGGTCTCATGTTGATGGTGCTGTTTGAGGAGGTCCTTTCATGTTGGAGAAAGTGTATCACTGGGGGCAGGTTTGAAAAGTTTATCGCCTCACCTCACTTTCTGTGTGTCTATGAAATGAGACCCATCAACCACTTTCCTGCTTCTGTTACCTGGTGCCATGATTTCCAATTCACGATGAAATTCCATTCAGAAACCTAAGTCAAAATAAGCTCCTCTGTAATTTGCTTTTCTTCGTGGTGTTTATATGTTGTGCAATTAGTGCATAAAGAAATATAAAATGTGAAGCATGGAGAGGGAAACAATACAGCAACAGAGAAGAAATGGATATAGAAGATTTTACTAAGAAGTTGGGTTGTTGCTACAAAGAACATGGCAATTTTAATGTTTTGGAGAGGTTTGTAAGACTTTGGAACTCTGGACTAGAAAAGTAGTTGACTGTTTTAGGCAGAACTTAATTAACCATTCTAGGAAGACTTGGGATGAATATGATCCTGAGATTAATGCAGATATTGTAGATCCAGCTCATTAGTTAAGACAGTAATAAAAATCTACATTAATAACTGGGCTAAAGAACATTCATTTGTATGATGTTTTGGAAAAGGCTATGAATTTATTCTGCACATGTCCTCAGAATTTTCCCAAGTACATTAAAAAGCCATGGATTAGTTTTTTTTTTAATTCCATGATTTCAAGGTAAGCTAACACTAAGTCTCTGGAATGGATATTACTGATTACTGTTATGCATATCTATCATCATAAAAAGTTAAGTGCTGAATTAAAACTACAAAATGTACATCATGGAGAGGAAAACAGCACCAGAAGTCTTAAGGTTATCTCCAAAGCATGGGCTGCAAAGGAAACTGTAATTGTTAAGGAGTTTAATGGCTTAAAAGAAAAGCTTCTTCATCTCCTCTGGAGTAAGAGACTGGTTCTCAGGGCCAGACTCCACCCAGCTAGAGTTTAAATATACAAAGTAAAAGAGATTTAAAAATTTCTTGATCCTAGAAAGCAACAGCAAATAAAAATGGCTAATACCAATGGTATAGATGTCCATGCCAAGCTGTCAACTGAATTTGGCATTATCATCAGCATGGTATCAGTTTTGAGGACACAACTCATAAAAGATTGAGGAAACTGTAAGCTGTGTGGAATCAGAGAAGTGATTATGTCTGTGGTATCAGACAGAAGATAAGTTCAGGCACTCGTGACAGAGTTGGGGTCCCTGTAAGGAGGTCCCAAACAGACATAAAAAAACTTATAGAAAACTTAAGTTTTCCATTGTTGTAGAGAGAAGAACCATAAAGCATTTTCCAAGAAGAGCTGTGCACAGAAAGTGGAAGTGGCTCAAGAGAGATATTTATGACATAGGCAGCAGATCTGCAAGGAGGGATGCCATCAGAATCCTTTGAAACGGAAGCTCCAGATACTAGACATGGAGCTACAGGCTTTTATATTTGCCCTGTTGTGTTTACCTTTGCTTTTGTCCACTCTCTCCTCAGTATATCGCCACTGCACCTTGAATGATAATGTATATAATAATGTGCTACTGTATGTGGAATATATTTTTTAAGTATTGTTACTTTGAGTCTCAAAAGATACTAATACTCTTGAATAGTGTTGAGACTGTCAAAGACCAGTGGTACTTTTGAAGTTGGATTAAATGTATTTTGAATCATGGGATGGCAGTGAGTTTGAATCATGATATGGCAGTGAGTCTATTGGTACCAGGTTGAGTAATTTGGCAGTTTGAAGGAGGAATATTTTCTATAGTTTCACTCATGTATTATGGTACTTGGTTACCAGTTGATGGCATTACTTGTGAAGGTTATAGAGTTTTTAGGAGTCATGGCTAGAAGAAGTATGCTATGAGTTTGAGAATATAAGCCCTTTACTTCCTTCAATCTCTGCTTTTTGTTGGCTTATCAAATAAATGTGTCCAGACAGTCTCATTGTTTCTTGTTTTTGTGGACTCTTCTGTAACATAAAATAGACTCTTTATTATAAAAGATGCTTTTGTTTCTGGTATTTTACCACAGCAGCAGAAAAATAATAGTTTTGCATTTTCTAATGACCATTTTTAATATGGTTATTGGCCAGGCATATGGATAACTTGGCCATCTTTTAGGCAACATGACCTTTATATTGTTGAATTTTAAGAGATTTTTAATATGTTATGGTTATAAATTCATTGTCAATATATAACTAATAAAAATTATAAATCTAAATCCTTTACTGAGTGCTTGATTTGCAGACATGTATCTATTGAGTATTTATTTTCTGTTCATTATTTAAAAAGTACTAAACTTTAAAAACATACCAATTTTTTTCTTAATCTTACATTAGAAACTAGGTTGTAATACAATTCTTGATTGGAGAATAATCTTATTTAGCTCACTATTACCACCCCTCATTGGACCCTCTAGCTTATAATCCCAATTTTATCCCCCAAACCCACAACTGTTCCCTGAGACACAGAGTCCAGTGGCTCCAATTTCTAATTGCACTAAGAGCACCTATTGGACCAAAAGCAGCTCATTTAAACACTTACAATGCTTACACCTATCAGAGGAAGAGATAAATAGACACCATGGCAAAATACATCCGACAACATAAAGAACAACATGTAATTCTCCAACAGCAAGACCTGAACGTTCCAATATAGAAGATGCAGTGGAAACAATCTTACAAATAACTTTAGAAGATGAGAGAGGACTTTAAAGGGGAAGTTAAAAACAAACAAACAAATATCTCACTTAAAGAAAAACAGGAAAATACAAACAAAATATTATTAGAAATCAATAAATCCCTATAAAAAGCCACCCCACACTAAAAACAAACAGGTGAAGGAAACAACACAATACTTAAACACTGAAATAGAAGCAATAAAAAAGACCCTAACTAAGGGAATGCTGAAAACGGAAAATCTGAATATATGAACAGAAACTACAAATTAAAAGCATAAATAACAGAGTGCAGGAAATGAAAGAGAGACTCTCTGGTGTGGAAGATACAATAGAAGAAACAGATTCCTCAGTCGAAGCAAACAATAAAGTCAAATGTCATAACACAAAACATCCAGGAAATCTGGGACACCATTCAAAGACTAAACCTAATAATAACATGAATAGAAGAAGAATACCAGCTCAAAGGTACAGAAAACATATTCAACAAAATCATAGAAAAAACTTTCCCATCTTAAAAAAAGAAATGACTATGAAGATACAAAAAGCTTACAGAACACCAAATAGCCTAGATTATTATGACTCACCACATAATAATCAAAAATATTAAGAAATTTGAAAATAAGTATAGTGGTTCCTCAGAACTGGGAATCAATCTACCCAATGATCCAAGAATACCACTCAAAGGACATATACTCAAAGGACACACATTCTTACCACAAGGATATTGGTTCAATCATGCTCATAACAGTACTATTCATAATATCCAGAACCTGGAAACAACCTAGATGCTCCTTAGCTGAAGAATATGTTTTTAAAATGTGGTACATTTACACAATAAATAGAATAGAAAGCAGAAAGAAAAATGACATCTTAAAATTTGCAGGCAAATAAACGTAACTAGAAAAAAAAAAATCATCCTGAGTTAGGTAACTCAGACCCGGAAAGGCAAACAGGGTATCTGCTTAAGTGGATTTTAAACATAACGCAAAATATAATCAAGACACAATTCACAACCCCTGAGCAGCTAGGTAACAATGAGGAAGCTAAGAGAGACATCTATGGACCTCCCTGTTAAAGGGTAATAGAGAAGATCTCCTCAGTAAATTGGGACCATATGGGAAAGGGGGTAAGGGGAGGTGTGAAGAGCACATGAGGGAATAAGATGGTTGAGTTGAGGAGTGACAGAGAGGAAGAACAAAGAAGTAGACATTTTTATAGAGGGAACCATTTTAGGTTTAGGGAAAAACCTGGTGCTGGGGAATTACCCAAGAACGGACAAATATGACCCCAGTCAAGACCCCAAGCCATAGTGGAGAGAGTGCCTAAATTAACCTTCCCCTATAATCAAATTGATGACCACCATAATTATCATTTCTAGAACCTCCATCCAGCAACTGGATGCAGATGCAGAGATCCACAGCTAAGCGCTGGGTCAAGCTCCCAGGTGAACCGAAGAAAGGGAGGAGGGATTATATAAGCTAAGGGGGTTAAGATCATGATGGAGATACCCACAGCGATGGCTGACTCAAGCTACTGGGAGGTCACTGACTATGAACTGACAGCTGGGGAACCTACATCAGACAGTCTAGGCCCTCTGAATTTGGATGGTCGCTGAGTGGTGTGGGCAGTTTATGGGACATCTGGCAGTAGGACCATAATTTATTCCTAGTGCATAACCGGCTTCTTGGAGTCCATTTTCTATAGAGGAACACCTTGCTGATCCTTGATACTGGGGGGAGGGGTGGGACTTGGTCCTACCTCAACTGGCCAAGCCAGACTGTATTCTGGGAATCCTTACCCTCTCTGAGGAATGGATGGGAGGGTGGAGCAGGAAGAGGCAGGGGGATAACTGGGAAGACCGTTGGGAGAAGGTAGGTAGGTAGGAAAAACAAACTTTTAAATAAAATAAATAAAAAAATCAATTACCAGAACCACAAAGAAACTAGTTATTGTCAACCTTTTGAAAGACATTATTTCTAATTTAAACTGCTTTAAATTCATTAAGTAACAGGCATGAGTATAGATACAGTGGGACAGAAGTGATCACACAATCCTTGCAATCAAGAGGCTACAAGCTAGTTGAAGAGGGAGGATTATGCATACACACAGGGACAAGCAACTTTGGAAAGCAATGAATGGCACATAGCAGATGGTGCTATAAATAAACACAGCGAAGATGTTCAGACTTCACTAATGTCTTTATGGGTCTCAGAAAACTAACATTGTACATCTTCCTATTATAACCAGGAAAAGTGAACTGCACATGAGCATAGAATATACAAATATTTCCAAAATTTTATTTTTTCCATACTCTGGATCCTATGCTAAATTTTTAAATATAAATTTGATCATGTCTGAGTTTTTAGCTTTCCTTCATCTGCTGTTCACTGTTTATAAACAAATAAACAAGCAAACAATTATTGCTTACATTCACTGCGTTCTTTCACTTGTACCAAAGACGTAGCCAAATAATAAGGAAATAACCCCACAATAGATCCGGTCAGTATCAAATTATTTTGGGGGGCTGTTTTAAGAATTAAATGTCTTGAAAATTTATGAGGTGCTTATAAATATGTTGCCATAATGAAGATCCAATAATAATCAGATATCCCTGTTATTATAAACATTAATGAATTATGACTGAATTTTGAGTTATAATTTGTTCCATTGTAGCTCTGCCTGAAAATTGAACTAAGATAGTTTCCAACATATTCTTGAACAAAGAAGAGGGCCTCTCAGTTGAATGTGTATTAATTAAGTGAATTCAATTGTGGAGAATTAAAACATCACGAAAAAATTCCAGCGTTTTTATACAGTCTCTCTCTGTCCCTTGCTCTCTCCCAGCCAGGATTTTGTAGTCAGACAAACTTACAGCTCTGCTGTGTACTGGGGAATGTGGTCTGGGATTTTGTTGAGTTTCTGATTGGAGCAGTCTACTGTGGTCCCTTCACAGCGACACTTTTCAGGACAAGCCAAGTCTGCAAAGCAGTCTCCACTTAATTTTGATCGATAATCTTCTGTACCTATTGAGGATTCAAACCAAAAATAAGATTCTGAGTCTGAATGTCAGAACAGTCGTTAATATATAGGAAGAAAAGTAGCAGGATAACTATAGATTATGCAGCAGGGAGACAACTTGGGGAATTTTGGTCAATGGATGTCAGGAGAGGATTAAAAGAAAGGCTTGGAATTTTCTGGAAGAAAGAGTGACCAGATTCACATGACAGGAAAACATTAATAAAATTTAGCTTTTCACAGCTGTACTTTCTGCTGATCCGGTTCTGAGCTGTGCTAGTCTATTTCACAGCTAATGAATTGTTTACAAAGTTTACTTTTGTGAGTCAAAAGTTGAAAACATATGTAGTAGTAAACATATTCCTGTATATTATTACAAAGCAGGGCTTTTAAGGAAAATTGTATACTTAGGATTTAAATTTTTTTCTATGGACTTTGGTTATTCTCTCCCTCTCACATAATCCTCAGAAACACCCCAAAAGCCCTCATTTTTTCATTTTGACTCTATAAAAAAGACAAGTAAGTCCTGCCTTGAGCCTCAGCAGCTTGCCATGCTGTAGAAAGCTGCGTGACGTTCCATGGTGCTTGACGGAACCATGTTTTACTCATACCTCGCAAGCACATGGTTAGATCAAGCACAACAGAAAATCTCGCTCCATTATCACTACACCAACCACTAGGCCAGAGGGAAGACCGAGAGGAAAAATAAAGGGAAGAGAGAAGGTACGGACGGTCTGGAAGCATCATACTGTTTACATGACATGCACTCTTCCCGTAGAATGTGTATGACCATAGAGCATAACTACCGAAGGATGCCTGGAAACACAAAGAAGGGGCTATATGGAAAGGTGCCTTCCGAGTTCCTCAGAACTGCAGAGCGGAAACCACAGCTTTCGGGAAGAACATCCAGGAAGAAGCTGAAGGAAAGCTACAAGGACAACAGAGAAGCTCAAGAGATCTGTGGTTTCTTCACGGAAAATAGGCGCAAAACATCAAGACTAGAAGAAGGTACATCGAGGATTGAAAAGAGGGTATGTTACATTTCAGATGAGACACTTTTACTTACAGGCCACATGGTGAATTCCTGCAAAAGAAAAGATCACCAAAGAGGAAAGAAAGACAGAATCATACCAGTTAAGGTTACTAAGCACACACGTATGTATCAAACTATTTTCCATTCCTAGCTTTTTTGTTTTTTTTTTTAATACAACAGGCATGGAATGTGTCATGTGTTTGTCATGCTTTGCAAAATTTATAGCACTTTGAAGTATGGATTACAGAATATGCAATGGCATAAAAGATGTGCAATGAAAATTAAAGGCTTGTGGGTTCCTTTAATGGATGAACTGTCCGTGAGACAGAGTTTCTATTATATTATCACCAGAATGTTTAGAATGTCATACAGAAGAGCAATCGATGAATGCACATATAAAATAAATGAAAGGCCAACAATGGAATGTTACAAAGACTATAGATAGACTATATGCATTAATAGTAGGAGGTAGGTCACATGCTTCATAATGACCTCCAGGTTTTAAAGCTTATTACAGCATGGAAATATAATCAGAATTCCAACAAGATTTTGAATTTTCAAATACAACAATATGTGTCACATTCCATTATAGCAACAACAGCCATGCTATTTATTGAAGAATCTGGTTTTTTCCTGTCTTCAAAGATTAAGCTACAGAAAACCTAACAGTAATCAGATAACAGTACTGATAATAGATTCACTGAGTGCATTAAAAATATATAATCAATATGATAACATTGTTTATTTTAAAACCATCTATTAGGAAGACACAAATCATAATTAGTATTTGTGGTAGAAGATAGAGAAAAATGAGGAACAAGCAATCTATGTGCCATCACTTCTGCAAGTAATTTTAAAATGTAAACTGAACGATCAAACCTTAAAAATTAAGATGTATCTTTGATATAGAAATTATTTTCTAAAACAAATCTGGGGCCCTATATTTTAGCAAACACAGAAAACATAACTATCACAACATGAGTTTTTTTGTATTGCATTGAGTTGTACTGGGGTTTTTGCATAGTTAATAAATTGTATTGAATAATTTGGTGATTAGTAGACGAATGACTACAATCTTGAGATTCAAATCATATTGTTGTGCTATTCTGTGGACACTCTGGTTTTCAGAGTATCCATTTTTTTTTTCAGTTAAGTCTCGATTTTTAGGAGATTTTGCATTCAGTTGTCTAAAAATAACAAAATTTATACATTGACAATGAAGAGTATTTGCTCATTTGCTGGGTGACTTTGCACTTAGTTGGCAAAAAAAAAAAAACAAAAAAAAAACAAAAAAACAAAAAAACAAAAACCCAAAATCTACAAAGTTTATACATTGACAATGAAGATCAATGGCTCTTTTTCAGCACATTACTGGTTATGCATATAGACACAATACATAGACTATTAGCTGAACATTGAAATTCAAATTAAGCAAAATACTTAAGTTCATTAAATATATACAATTAATTAGGTGATAAGAGTAAGTAATAAATACCTCTTTAAAAATCAAGACAATCAATACCTTATATATATTTTAATATATGGTGTTTTAAAGCAAACTAATCAAGAGACATTTACACAGTTGGCAGGCAAGAACTAAGTAAGTAGTAAGGGACACATTTTAAAGAGCTAGCTCTAGACTCATCAGTTTGGAGGTGTTGCATGGAAACAAATGTATGAAACATCGCAACTGCATCCTTAGAAACATGTCCTCCTTCTCCATATGTCACTCAAGGCATTTAGTGCCCATTAGCTGCTAATGACTTCAAGATAGATGTGAATATCCTTTCTGTAGAGTAATAATCTGACTCCAGACAGGCAACAACATACAATTACAAATAAATTAATAATTAAAACACAAGTGCAGCTAAATCAGCACAAAACAGCTGTTTTATATTTAAAATCTAAGCAAAAAATAGTCTTTGCAAACCAATAAGCTTTTGAAAAGTAATTCTTTTGTAAAAAATGCAGTTTTGCATGTTTATTCCTGATTTTATGTAGAACTAGCTCTTTGACAATAGAGAGGCGGCTGTCTTTAAAACTAGCCTAGTAAGCTACATTTTAAAAACAGGCTGAAGATTAGATATTCAACTTAGAGAGAGAGAAGAAAAAAACGACATGATTTAAGTAGCGAGCCATAGGTTCAAACATTTAGGCTACTGTGAAAAATTGCAGATATGTGCAAAGGGGAAGGAAAGAAGGTGGGATTTTAATAGATTTTCAACATCAGAAGCTGCATGCAGAGGTGGGGCATTGAGGATATGGCTACAAATGATCTATGCGTAAGTCATTCTATCTATGGAGTGTTCACTGTACTTCCAAAAACATGCACATCAATGTTTAGAAGCTATAGAAGTTGAGGAAAGGGTATCTGCAGTTAGTCCTACCACCAAGCATAACCTACCTGGAATGAAATACTGCTCTTTAGCTAAATAAAAAAAGAGAAAAAAAATAGAAGATGTACCTGAATGTCAGCAAGCAGAGATATGAGTTATATTAGATTAAGAATGGGCTAAAGTTACTATAGATAACTAAGTGACAAAGCATATTCACAGAACTAAAACAATACACAATGAGTGATAAACTTTTAAGGATGGACAATAACAAAACAGTTTTTATATTAGATGCTTAGCATGAATTAACTACACAATGGGAATGTGCCCAGAAGAGTTAGATAGCACACTCCCCAAATGATAGTAAATGTTTCAGAACACATATAACAGTAGGCCAACATGAACAATGGATCAAGCTTCCCAGTTAACAGGTATACAATAATTTTTGTTGGGTAAATGCAATAGTTCCCAAAAGTGAAAAGATAGTCTAAAAATATGTGGCTTCACACGTACTCCTATAAAAAAATGAGGCGTCAGGAGAGACCTATCTCCTCCACTTCTGAGTTTGAAAAACAAACAAACAAACATGTAATCTTATTTTGATTTGTGAATGAATGAAAGCATGTCTGACTATTTGGTGTTGGTCAATAGAGACCAGAACAGCAAACGGCAGGAGTAGCACCACATTTTGGCAGCATTTCAAGTTATCTGAAAGGTCCTGGCTACATCTGAACCCTAAGGACAAACTCTGAGGGATTCAGGCATCGTTTTCATTTAATTGATATTCATTTTGCCAGATATGTTATTTGGATTGTGTCCGCATTTCTTCCGCTTTCCCCCCTCCCCAGACAGAAGAAAAAGAAATGAAGATTGTCCAATGCTTGGTAATCAGCAGCTGCTGTTGCTAATTCTCAAGGAAGCATAGCTTTCAGTCCTCAGGGAAATGTTTCATGAAGTGAGAAATTACCTGAACAACGGAATTTCTTGCTTTTGATCTGTCCAATTCTTTTGTTGGCTAGGCGGCGGGGGCTAGTGCAACGGGCACCGCTGGTCTCAATTGGGTTGGTATGGAGATAATCCGCTAGCCACTTGAGATGGCAGTCACAAATGAAAGGGTTCTGGGCCAAATGCCTTTCGGAAACACAGCAGGAGAGCTTTAGACACAACTTGCTTATGACTCGACTTTCACATTCACAGTGAAAGGACATCATCATTATTACTCAGTTCAAATTGTGCATACATACATAGTTTGGATGGCTCGGAGAGCTGAGAAGGTGCCCTTGGCAACAGTCTGAAGCTTGTTGTCATATAAAGAGAGAAGGTTCAAGTTGTGTAGGTCCTGAAAGGCGTCTACTCTAAGGCAGCTTATCTTGTTGGCATTCAATAACCTGTCGGGTCAAACGGTTGCAAAATTAAAGTGTGGCATCTCATTAACTCACCTGAAATTTAGCCGTTCTGTAGAAAGCCCAATTAACAAAATGCATTTAATCTTAACAGTGACATTGTAAATTTAATAACAGAATAGGCACCATGAAAGGGAGATTGCAGTTCACATTTAAAAAACAAGAGTCAAATGTTGAAATGGAGTCGTTCTCATAAATGCATTCCCTAAAAATGATCAAGACTATTAAGAATGACCTAGAGGTAAAACCATATGCAAAGGTTGGTGAGGGTTAGCTTCTGATGGCATGATCAAACTAAAAACAATTTAAAATATTAGTGCCTCCAGCCACTTTGGAGTAGGTCAGTCTCCTTCTAAAACAGCATGACATACCCCCCAGGACCATGTAAATGCTCTGGTCTAAGTAAAAATCTAGGCAGAGAACATCCTTCGGAATTAACATCCAAAAGGGTCTAGAGTTCACTCTTGGAACTCCTAAGTCTCATTCAGTTCCCCCTCCCCATTGTGGCTGCTCCAGTTGACACCTTACTTTTTCCCATTCAGATCCCATTCCGTCATCTTCTATTCAGAAATTTCTTCAAGATGCATGGCTTGCTAGCCACATTGTTTTTCTGGATTCTGCTAAACATAAACATGCTCCTCTTCAACCCTATACTGCCTGACATACTTTCTGAGTTTCTGCCCCTTTACAATCTTTAGGTCTTTCAATTCACTATATTCCGTCTACCTTATTTTTCTGAGGTATACACCTACATCTATCTATTTATGTATTTATCTTTGTATCATATATGTATCATATATATCACAGTTCTACAGATAAAGTGCATATAAAGTAACGTCTTTTGTTGTTATTGATGTTACCAGCGACTGTCATTGGTACCCAGAATGTCACACATATTTTCTATTTTGTTCCTTCATATTTCACACACTACATGCTCAAACATATCTGCTGCCATGCGACTACCTGATAACTCTCCTGGATAGGAAAATCATACTATCACATTCAAGGCTCTAGTTGCAGTATAAATACCTACCTAACCCAATATCCTACAATCTCACTCTTACTCTACGCTACATCAATACACTATGAAAACATGCTTTAGAGATCAGACTCTGGCAAGCATCATTCATGTAGGTTAAATGAGATGGCTACATGTGACTGTGTCTTAGCATTGGTGCTATACAATTATATATACAGAATATAATTTGTCCCTAAGCATAAGTGTAATGGGTTGATGTTACATTGTAAATAATTGTCCCACCTACTAGTTTAATAAAAATGCTAATTGGCTGAAGGCAGACAGGAAGTGTGGGTGGAGCTACCAGACTGGGAAAACTCTGGGAATAGGAAGAACAGAACAGAGATGCCACATACACACCAGAGAAGCAGATAAGAGGACAACTATGCTACTCTGTGAAAAGGTACCGAGCCACATGGCTGAACAGACAAGAATCATGGGTTAGTTCAAGGATAAAGTGTTAGCAAGTTTTATGCCTGAGCCTCAGGTCAATCAGCTTACAATTAATATAAGTGTCTGGGACTATGGGACTGTGGGTCTGTGGGTCCAGGCTATGAGGCTAGGTCAGAAAGTCTGGGCATGAGGCTAGGTGGGAAAGTCCAGGCCAGAAACCCAATACAACACATAAGCTGCCCTCTCTATGATTCTTTCTAAGAAGAGTGGGTAATGCTACATTGTTTCCTTACCTGTTTCAAGATGAGTGGCACATTCCTCTAAATACAGCTTAGCCATTCTTCTAGTACTTGTTCAATGTTATCAGTGTCTACAGTTTTTTGTTTTTTTTTTTTTTAATTTTATTTAGACATTTAATAGCTCAAAATTGCCTGCTATGAGCTTTGGTTAATTCTCGTCATGTAACACAATGAATAAGTTTTCTCATTTGACAATGGGAAACAGAAATGTCTGAGCCAATGATGTTTTGGAGGTCACATTTTACATTCTTTATAAATATGTGAAACTATGTTCTTTCCATAATAATCCTGTTTTCTGGGCTTTGAGTCAACCATCAGAACCTGAAGTTTTACGTTTCTTTATGATACATCTAAAAATATCCCAAAAATCTTGTTTTTTTTTTGTTTTTGTTTTTGTCATTTTATAAGTAAGGTTTACTTACATGCAGATCCCCGTGCCCTACTCACACATGTGTTACACTAACCACAAATAACTGATTTTTGAGTGTTGATGTTAAATAGTGCTACTGTGGTAAGAACAATTGAGGATACTTGGCATGGAGAGTACTCTTGAAATTAGAGGTCATCAGTAATATGGTAACTCCTTAGAAGTATTTGACTATAGCATGATGATATATCTACAACGTGCATATATATATATATATGTACATATATATATGCACACACATATATATGGTGATTTTGTCAAGTAAAAATATTTATAAGGTAATATCAAAGATATGTTTAAAATATCATTACTTCACAAAAGCAGTATGTAGTATCATTCACTAAATATCATAAGTTGATTATATTGTACCATGAAGAGAATAGGTGACTGACAAATAGTATGAGATTTTGTTTGTTTGTTTGTTTGTATCTGGCGTTCTGCAAATTTGTATTTGGATGTGATACAAACTACAATTGTACAGAATGGTGGAAAGAGATTAACACAAGGAAAACTGGATATAAGAGTGACAATAAGTTTCTTAAGAAAGGAATAATAGCTACACTAAGAAGACTGTGGGGTTACTAATAAGTTTGGAATAACATAATTGCCAATGAATGAATACCATTGAAAGAGAAAACAGTATCTGAAAATCAAGAATTGTGAGAGAGACTGGTTGCAAGCAAGGTGAGGAAAAGCATCAAATCATGATTATCTCCTTATACAAAGTTTCCAGAGCAGGGTCTGCTATGAATGAAATTACTAGGTAATAGAGGCCAAAGACTAAATTCAAACTTTACACTGCCTTCCTACTCTCTCTCTTTAACAAACTTACTTTGCAAAGGATCAGGCACTAAGATACATGGCATCAAATCTTGTATCTGCAAACAGAGTGGATTTTTCTTTCAATATAAATGAGGGCAGCTGTAGTCTGAGCAATTTGGTCTTTAATGCAACGGAGGAATTTAGAGACAACTCACTAACAGACGATGAGGAGATTGCCACCATGGTATTGCTCACTGAACCCCATGACTATGTTTGCAGAAGTCAGTCTGGATTTTTACTGTTGGATATTCTGTGGTGAATGGATTGTAACACGTATTATCTCTATGGACCCATCCTAGCTGCTGGCAATATCAGAAATGAGGTGTTTTATGGTATGCATTTCACTACCCAACCTCTGCACAAAGGTGCAACCAGAACACAATAATGCATTTTATTGTTGGGAGAAACATTGTTGGACAGTTCTCAAGAGTTGTGTCTTTATATAAGTAGCTATTATCAATTTTAGCACTGTTTCATAAATCATTTTTATCTCATTAAGTTGGGCCATTTGTGTTGAAACCTTCAGATAATTAAGAAATGATGTGTAAAAAATGTTAATATTAAGTTCCATAGATCCATAGCAATAAAATACTTACAGTAGCTGTAAGGAAAATAGTCCTTCAAATAAACTTTTTGGGAGTTCTGTGATTTTATTTCCATACAGGACACTAAAAAAAATCACATAAAATATAAAAATTAGAACTAAACAAGATTATCTAGCATAAGGATATTAGTAGGCATTTAATATAGCATCTAAGTGAAAATTGAATGAAATAACATAGTCTGATTATAGATACTATACAAGCTTACTGTATATAATTTGGGCTATACTGAAAACAGAAGACTTCACAGCTCATTTGACCTTATATAAAAACAGCACTTGTCAAACTGTAATGTTTTACACATACACCTCCACACATATGCACACACATAATCTGTAGGCAATCATAGCACAATACATGCAGCAAATAATATCAGTATAGAATCTGTCATTCATTAAATGAGTGATTTCATGCTCAAAACACTGGCATAAGGGCAAAGACAAAATATAAAAAGTCTAATTTGTATGTATGAGAAACATAAGATCATATGAATATGAATTAAAATATTTGGACATGTATTTCCCCTCCATCAAGTGTGAGGTAGAATGAACCATCAGGATGCTGATTTCTGATTGCACAGAGAGTGAAAATATTAAAGGAAAGGACTTTGACTTAATCAAACCAGATCGTAAGCCACATCGCACAGGTCTTATCACATAGTGAGATTCTGTTCCTAGATTGACATGTGAAATGAAGGTAAATTAGCTGAGAATGATGAAGGAATAGATTTCCACCTGGTGTAACAATGGTGTAAGAGCAAATGAGCTGCATGGAAATGACAGAAAGACAATGTAAGTGTTAAAATAGGTTCACAATAAGTTCTAATTATAGTCATTGAAGTGAAAGAAAAACACGTAGAAGTTAAAAAATATATTCTTTGGGGGCATTTGACTGCATTATAAAATCCATAGACACATCTGTATAAGTTTTAAGGGTATGGTATAAGTCACTCTTGGGATGTCTGGTTAAGAAAATAACCCCAGATAACATATTTTCTGTAAAAAACCTTAACCATGCATAATTTTAAACATAAGAAAATTAAACTCAAATAACTGCCCTAAGTACCAGAATAATTATTTGTGATTATATACTTTATAAGACTGAGAAACAAAATTAAAAAGATATTTACTAGCATGGAAATATTTATAATACAATTTATATATTTTCAATGCAGGATATTTTATTAACAATGTCATATACATTTTCTTTGGGAATCTAGGCATACACATTTACAACCAAAGTAGAAAGTGCTTTGCCCTTTAAAGGTTATTTGGATGTGTCTATTTTTTATATTTGCACATTACCTACAATAAAAATATTTTCAGAACCAGAAATATATTCATAGAGAAAAGGATAGATGAGTGTCATGGCATCCAAAGAAAAAACTGAAAAGTATTTGCAGTAAGTAAATTTCTTGACACCAGTAAATGATTCCATTGTATGAAGGATGAACATCCAATGGGGGAAAAAAATTGCCAGAGTAAAAGGAATGCTCTTTCCCTTTTAAGATGACACAGGGAGGTGGGATGTATTACAAGCAGGAAGAAAACATTCCAAGGAATAAATAAAACAAGGTGCTACACAGCAGAGGGAGACAGCCCATTTGTTCAGGCTTCAGTGCTTCAGGTTTAAAGGAAAAAGTCACTTACATAGAATATGGGTAGAAAATTTTCTTTAGAGAATCAAACTAACCAGTTAGAGAAGAATTGATTTAAGAACAGAAGGAAAATGCTGCATTGTCAGAGAGAGAGAGAGAGGGCAAAGTACAGATCAAGGAACAATAAAGGGTAAATGAATGCTTTGAGGTCAGGATTAAAAGAAAGCAGAAGAGTATAGAATTGGGCAGATTAACACGACACTAGATCCTAATATTTATTTAAATCAAATCATCCAACAGTACCCACTGTACCTTTGCATGTGTCAGCAAGTTTGCTAGACTATAAGCATGGTACCCACTTCAGTTAAACTCAACAAGTAGTGAATGTTTGTCATTTGCCAGTACACAATTGATATGGCCTAGATGAATGGGCTGTATGTGCAAGGAACATTCACAAGTGTGATTTTTAAAATAAATTTTATAATACACTGATATTTAAAAATCCACAAGGACATTCATAAATCATGTGAGGCCCACTTTAAAAAAATCAAAGAGTGAATGATTTACTGATCAGTTCACTTAGGAGAATCATCTAAGGTGGTCTGGTTAGGAAAAAATGTCATAAATTTACCATAGAACCATTTTTTCCCAAAATATTATTTGGGTTGTGAAATGATCATGTTACAAAATTACTAAATTAACATTGTTAGTGTCAGACAATGGGAAAATACAAAATAAAATAAAAACAACGAAAGGAGGAAACTGTTCAGGGACCCAGAAAACACCTGATCTATGGCCTCCCAAGTGAATAACAATGCCACTCAACATATACTAAATAACCTGGGAAGGGGATTTCTTTACCAAATGTACAGCCGTTGGAGGCCATGATAGAGTGTTTGTGTTGTGTTGTGTATGTGTGTGTGTTCATGTGGTTGCGTGAGTTTCAGCCCAGAGACCAACATCAAGTGTCCTCAATCACTTCCACACCTTAGGTTTTGAGACCCAGTAGCTCAGTGAACCAGGTCCTCATCCATAGAGTAGATGGATGATTCTGTCAGCACCAGGGATCCTGCTGTGTCTACCTATACAAAGCTGGAATACAGAGAAAATCTCCTTTCATCACAAGACAGTGGTGTGAAGATGGTAACAGCACAGAAACGAGTCAAAATTATCCAAAGCCAAATTAGTGTCAAGGAAAGAAGATAAACAATATATAAATGAGAAAAAGCAAAATCTAAAACTATAAAGGGTAAGCAAGATCAGCGAGGATTTGTGCTACGTATTTTGCAATGTTTTATTAGTTCCTTGAGAATTATATATGATGTATTTGGGTCACATTTGCCCCTCCCACGAGTCTTCCCAGACTCCCTCTCTACTTCCTACACACACAACTTTGTGTCCTTGTTTGTTTTAAAGACTTCAAACTCATCAAGTTCAACCGATGTTGTTTGTGCACTTTGGATGCGTGACCTCCACTGGAGCCTGGAGAACCCACCAGGAGCCATAAACTGTAATAAAATGGACTCATTTTCTCCCAGCAGCTATACTTTATAAGTAATTAAATAATAAAAGACCCCCCCCCCAAACTGTAAGACATAAATGATCTTCTCTGAAAAGGAAGTTGGATCAAATTTAAATATGACTAATAAAACACTGAGTAGTGTCTTTACTTTTCTTCTTCGAGACTTACATCCAATGTGCTCCACAGAAGCACAGTTATTTGGAAGGAGGGACTTTTTTGATCCTTCATAACAATACAGGGACAATAAGAAGGTTTCTATTTGTGACATTAGCAGCAAAGCAAAGGACGCAAGTCTATCTTATTTTGCTTTTTAATTTTTTATTTAAAAGGCTTTTTATATATTCACCACTGTTTCCCCCACCCCTCCTCTTATCCCAGTCCTCTCCCAGATTTCCCCCAATTCCTCCACCCATCTATTCCTTCGAGAAGGTAAGGACTCCCAGGGAAGAGTCCATGCAGTCTAGCATATCCACTTGAGGTGGGACGGAGCCTTAACCATCAGTATCAAGGCTGAGCAAGGTCTTTCTCTGTAGGGAATGGGTTCCCAGAAGCCAGTTCATGCACTAGGAATAAACTCTGTTCCAACTTCCTGGCTTCACAAACTGTCTATGTATTAGACTGCCATCCATATTCAGGGGGGCCTCATTCAGTCCCATGCAGGTTCCTGAGTCATCATTTCATTATGAATTTGGACTGAGGGACAATGGGCCATAGCAGCTACTGTTGGCCAGTTTGAATTCTGCCCTACTGAAAGCTGGCAACCAATAAAGTTCCTACAGCATCAAAAATATATCAGCGCAGGAAAATGTACAGCCTATTGCAAAGGATTTACTATCAACTAACTTAATCATAAAAGGACATGTCCAAAGAGCTAATCCTGTAAATTAAAAGAATAATGTTAACTTCATGAATTGTATTAGTGAACAGTTTTGGGAACTCAGAGTAAGAAGAAAGCAAAGAATAAATGGAGATCATAGATTTTCATTGTCATGGAAAATGTGGTAGTGAAATCTGCAATCCAGGCAGTAGAGTCAGCCACAGTCCAAAAAAATACTATAGAAATTCAAAAATGAGCAGTTGAGCACTGGACTGTAGCTTCTACGGATTTGGGAATGAGGTGATAAAGACTCAAAGCTATAGTAAATGAAATTAAAAACTATGTTTTACTTTATTATGTACATGAATGTATGGGAGTATGCGCATGTGAGTGCTGGTGTCCACATTTGACATGTGTTGATGTGAATGTGTTTATGTATGCTGTGAATCTCAATCTTTAAATAAAGGAGCTGTTTTGGGCTATGACAGGCACCATAGGAGAAGTAGGAGGAGGAATCAGAATAGGTAGGAAAAGAAGGGCAGAGTCAGAAGCAGACCTGAGCAAGTGGCCCAAGGAGCAACATGTAAGGAACACAGGTGAGCCACGGGCCAGGTGGCAGACAGATTAATAGAAATGGGTTGATTTAAGATGTAAGAGCTAGCTAGCAATGTGCCTGGGCCATAGACCAAACAGCATAAAGTTAATATAAGCATCTGAGTCATTTCTGGGGACCTGAACAGATGGGCATCTAAGGTGTCTAGCGCTGCAGGTCTGTGGGTCCAGGTCCCTGGCTGCCCGAGACCAGGAAACCGCCCATTGCAATATGTACTGGGACATAAACTGCCGTCTTCTGTAAGAGTAGTACAAGCTGGTATACACGTAGCTGTCCTCCAGCCCTGCCAGTGAATTTTGATAGTTTTCAATGTATTAACATAAAATGATGAAAATAAGGTGCTCATATGTTAAGGATTTGTGGATGGACACCTTCTGGAATACTTAAAATCCAGAAACATCCAAACTGATGTTCAGTAAGTGAAGAATCTACCATGGACATACCTCTTGCCTCTAGCAGTTTGCTCTCTGCTTCTGCAAAGCCAGCCAGAGAACGCCCATTTTAGAGAGAGGAAAACTGAGACACATGTAAATCAGTAACTTTCTCAGTCATGCACAAAGAAGGGGTAGAGCTAAGACTGAACACAAAACATCACAGGATTTAAATTATAAGTTTGATATTATGTTATTCTGCTGAGCACTTTTTTTTTTTTTAAAGTATGACAGGAAGATTCTGAGTCCGAGTAAAACAATAAAGTGATAAAAATTTTTAGAGTAATGAAATTGCAGATATGCAGAGAGATAAACTTTATGGCTAAAAGCACCTGCTATGGTGCTGCGTAGGTCAGTGCTTCTATGACATGAGGGCCAGAAGAACAGGAATGTGCAGAAGCCCACAGGCCAGCTAGCCTAAAGTGTCCACACTCAAACAGGGAGACACCTGTGTTTCCACCCACAAGATTAAAAGAAGAATCCAAGTGCAGAGAGCAGTAGTACCCTAGTCTGCTAACCTCCCAAATAACTTTTAAACATTATAGACATTTTGTAGTTGTTACAGTGAGAAAAACAAAAAAAACCCCACTAGGTAGGCAGTGAGATGTATCGCTCAGCAAGTAAGGTACCTGCACAAACTCTGAACAGGAGTTCAATCCCTGGGGTCTATAGCGAAAAGGAATGAGTGAACTCCTGCATTTGGTCCTCTGTTCTCCACAAAATCATACAAGCACATAAACACACCACACCACACCACACCACACCACACCACACCACACCACACCACACCACACCACACCACACCACACACACACACACACACACACACACACACACACACACACACACATCTACCCTTAAAACCGGCTGGTGTTAGTAATAGATAGCAGGCCTTTAGAAGATGATGAGATTAACCACTGTAGTTAAGTACTCATATTCCATCACAGAAAGACAAGAATTTTATTTTTTCATTTACTAATATAAAAACTTAAAACCCCTTGGCTGTGGAGAAAATTTTGGTTTCCCTCAGAAAAACATCCGTGTCTACTCACAGTGAATTCAGAGAGCGCAGTCCTTGGAAGGCATCCGGGGCAAGCTCAGAGATCTGATTATTGCTCAGGTCACTACAATCAGAGACAGCGTAAGGTTAAATGAATTAAGAAGCCAAGGACATTGGCTACATGAAAAGAGGATTTACTTGAATATGTTTTATATGAAAAAATGTATGAAAACATGTACAACTTTCAACATGAAACACCAAATAATTCTAAAAGTTAAAGATAAATTTCATCCTTTCATATAGTTACTATCCATTTCCTTAAGTATTAGAATGGCATGTCTTAAAGAAACAATAGCATTCCAAAGACACCATGATCATTTTTGTGGGAATCAGTAAAGTAAATTACAGAGGACTTTAAAAATTATAAGGTCTCACTACTCAAATTAAAGAGCTGCTATGCAGCTGGTGATTAGACAGTCCATCTCTTCAATATTCATGCTTAGTTTTGGCTGCATAGTCTTGACCTACGCAATATAAAAAATGATATATCTGTACAACAGTATTAACTCACATTCTTCTGAGCTTTTTATATGGTGAGAAGGCTCCAGGAGGAATGGCCCTGATGGAGTTCTGTTCCAAACGTCTGCAATGATAATAATAAAAATCAATGTTTATCAGGAAAAGTTAGAAATCTAGACACATTTAATTCAGACTTAGGTTTCACATCAGCAAGGGAAGTTAGTGTTTTTTATTAGGAATCTTTTTTTTTTTTTTCCTAAAAAGTCAGCACTAAAATTACATGTGCTGTCCTTTAAACGTGAAACACGATTGGAGTAAAGAAGTGTAGTTGTAAAATGCCCAGTCATGGGTTAGGCTGGAACTTTACAGAGTAAGAAGCATTTATAGAAACAAATTTAGGTGTATATTATAATGAGCTACAAGCAAATTAAATATACACATAATCTGGATTTAGATGTACAATATATTTCAATGACAATTGTAAGTTCAAAAACAAAATTACTGCTCTACATTGAATTTTATAGATTCTTTTACTTCCTAAGACAGCACACTATCAGTTGAAGAAAATCGTACATCCACAAAATTAATCTTTAAGGCATTATGAGGCATAGTAACTTAGGGAGAAACGTACATCTGTTAACTTTATATGGGACCACTACAATATAAATCATGCTGGGAAGTGCAGTCAAGCACAGGCGGGATGTTTTATGATATGATAAAAACCAGAGAAAAATCAACTCTCAAGACACCATCTACTCTTCTATTGGAGAAAATTAAGAAATGTACATCCAACCAGTAAATACACAAAAGCATGGGTTTCATCAAGTGCCTTAGTAAATATTTTTGTTCACCAAAACAATGTTGTCTCTCACCTTTATTCTTTCCCACATCAGCCCTAAAAGTCACTTCACAGCCTTTATATTCAGTTTCTTTTGGATCCTTGAGATCTTATGCCAGTGAACCACAGGGTGAGGTTATACATTGGACGTTACTGACGAAAGATTGAAGCCTCCAGTAGGGAAAAATCAAGAGTCTGTTTTCCTCTATTTGGGGAACAGCTCCTAAGCCACCTCACTAGCACACAATCTCAGCTTCTTCTAGATGGACTTCCTTTTCTTTTCTTTTAACTTCTTCGGCTTTTGTAGACTTGAACTTAAGAAATTTTTTTTTTTTCTGTATTATCTTCTTAGAAATTTTAGGAAATTTTGCTATACTAAATTCTTATATTAAACTACTTGGAATAAATAGTATTTTGCTGTCTGGATTAAATATTGTATACAAATACGTGTGTACTCATAAAATATCTGTACCTATGTTCATATGCTTATACATACGTGCATACATGTTTTTCCACATATACACATACATAAATTGAAAATACACATAAATGCATATACATTTTTGTATTTGCATGTGCATATTTTCTCCTTATCTGGTTGCTGGATTCTGGGGCCAAATTTATCTTTGAAGACAGGAAACCATCCATATTAATAAATATGGATTGGAGACAGGGAAGAAAGCTCAGTGTGAAGTTCTCCACTATGCAAACATGACAACCTGAGTTTTGAGCCCTAGCACCTGTTTAAACAGTAGGGGCATATGTATACAACCTCAAGGCTGGAGCAGGAGAAATGGGTGGGACATCCGAGGTTCTTATTAATGAGTCATTTTAGTTGAACTGTGAATTCCAGATTGATTAATCATGTCTCAAAAATGAGTGGGCCAGGGCCTTGGAAGTTTGCTCGGTGATAAAAGTTATATACTGCTCTTGCCGAAGAGCTGTGTTGGGTTCCCAGTACCCATCTCAGAGAGCTCACAATGTTTATCACTCAAACTCCATGGATCTGACGCCTTCTTCTGGATTCTGTAGGTACATGCATTAACACTTGCACATACCTCCTACATACACACATAATTAAATATAGAATATTAAATAAGCGGTGAGTGACTGACAATGCATATGATAACAACTGACTGCTCACTCACACACAGACACACACACAGACACAGACACACACACACACGCAAATTCTATTTTTTAATAGGATGTAAGGTATTCCATGAGAAGCTTAATATTCATTTGCAGCTTTAAAGTTTCAGTTCCTAGAATACTTAAACATAACTGACAATTATTCCAGTGGCAATTAAGTATGTTTAAACACTTTTTTCAAAGTTACTATTTCCTTTAAAAGTGTACGATTGACTGCAAAAGTATATGCACATGGGCATATGGAAATGCTCATGCTTGTGTGCATGGGGCCAAAGAGAGTGCTGGATCCCCCCTGATATGGAGTTATGCATTTGTAAGATATCCAACTTGCTATATGCATTCTATGATTTGATCTCAGTTATTCAGGATTGTACAGCAAAGACTCTTAACTGCTGTGCCATCTCTCTTGCCCATAAGTACTTGTTTTTAAGGTAATATTTACTTTCATTGAAAATATCTCTATTTAAATCAATCAAGAAACAAGTTAAATGATAATATAATTTTTTAGAAATAGACTATTCAAAGTTATAAAAATTATAATACAAAGTGTATACAGGATGAAATTGGATTTTATATGGAAATACAATGCTTCACTTAAAACTTACACAATAGAACACTGAACAATGGCATGCTAGATGGACCTGATGGCTTTTCTTTCTTGCTTATTTTCAACATGACTAAAAATGGTATTTGAAAAAGCTTGTACTGTTATTTACACTCAGAATCTACTTGGTTATGTATTTATTTTTTCTGTTGGTTTTTCTTTTAATCGCACTGTCTCAGAAATCCATTAAGGATCAACATGATTGCATTTTTCCTTCAAAAACAATGATTCTCACATGAGAATACATACTAGCAGAGATGGATTCAAAGTAAACTTAAAACACTTCGTTCATACTTAATGGGAAAACAATGAACTACTATGCACTTCCCTTACACTTTCAGCTTTGTTGAATGAAATGTTCTCTTTTTTTTACTTTCTAAGAACTTAGAGTAAATTTGATAAACTAAACAAGATTCACCTCTAATGGTGTCTTCAAAATAAGAAAGAGAGAAAAAAAAAAAAAAGCATTTGACCAGATGATATAAATAAAAAGGAAACATATTAGCATCTTCAGGTTGAGAAAAAGGCAGACTATATTTACATTTCTTAACTCTGATAGCTTCTGATCTCTGCTTATTAACATAAAATCTGCTGAATCTCAAAGAGTGCACTTGAGTCCATTGTTCCATGAAGAATCTAATTAAAAACATTTCAAGATTATGGAAACAGATAGTGTAATGGATAAGACATATTTGCATGATTAGGATAGAACACACCACAAATGAAAGCTTTCCAAATGTCAGTCCTTTAGAGAATATGCTATGTCATGTTTAGAAAATAAAAACAGATTTAACAAAGGGGATATGGTAGAAATTCCACACCATCCATACTGCAAGGGTGATTCATTTCATGTAAACTTGCCTGATCTAATTTTATTCACAGGACCTATGTGACTGAATCCATATCTTATAACTATATTATATGCAAACAGACATAGCTATGTGTAAGTATTTATATATCAATATACTACACTTTATTATTATACATAGTATATGTAATAAAAGATATGGCTATATCACTTCTTTATAATTAGAAGGATGTCTTAGTTATTTGCTCCATGAGATAAAATATTTAACTCTATTGAATGAGGACAAGTCCCAAATCCTCACAAGGAGATTTAATCTCTCATTTTATCTAGCCCTGAATTTCTTTTTCTGTTTCTGCCATGAATCTCAGCACTTTTGTGCTTCCTAACAGCAACTGATCACAGGAACTTCAGGCTCTATTTCAAAGATTAAACAGACTGGAAGACTGAGCAATAGGAGGCCACGGTGCATGGGAACCACTTGTGGGTTTAGTTGTGAACACAGAGAAGTACTACTTGTGTCACTTGCTGATCTGCCCCTCTGTAGCAGAACGTACGATGAGATAAATGTTAGGCACACAAATGTTTACAAAACCTACCATGATACCAATTAAGAAATTGCCAAACATTTATGTGATAGTAGACAAATAGACATTCACTTCTTATCCATCTCTCTCAATATTTATTCATGTTATATTATTCTTTAAAAAACACAAGATATCATCCAGAGGCTAGAAGAGGCCTCTATAGCCAGTCATTATATAGGTCGGTATGAATAGATTTGAGACTTTTAAAATACTCACACTTTGTTAATGAGAGCATGAATTGTATGGATATAGACAGAGTTGCTGTGAATCTGAATCTTCCATCGTTAGCTTTATGGATTCTACAGAAGCCACTTTCATTCCTTGAATTTTAGCTTCAGTTTTTGCACAATCACGAGAAACAATAGCTTGGCAAGAAGTGAGGTATAAATAAAATATATGGTATTTCCTTATACAAAGGCATATAAAGCTATGATATATATATACATATTTTAGACAATAAAATGCCTACATTCCTGGTCATCAACACACATAACTTAAAACAATAAATCTGTCACCTGATAGGATCTCTAGTGTGAAACTAATATGTGGTGCTAAATAATATTTAAAAATCATTTAGTAATACATTTTCAGGTAGTTCTACAACTATAATATGCACATGTATATAATTCACATCGAAACTGAAAAAGGCTGGTGATAAGATTTATAATTACATTTAGTAATGTTTAGCTTTTTCTTTATTGTCTTAGCGACTACAAAAGATTTTTGATACTAAGTAAGATATGAAATTTGACTGTCAGTGCCAATAACATACAGGCCAGATGCTGATTATACATGGCCATAAAACTGACATGTTTGCGCATTTTCCACATCTGCTCTTAACATAAATGGCAAAAACAGCTGCCAGAGAATGGACCATGGGTTTAATGGGCGAAGGGAGGGAAAGTACAATGACTCTATCTTTGGAAAGTTAAATTGAGCAGTGCAGTCAAGGTAGTCCCCACACTCCATACTCCTCAGTATCTGGGGGCAGAAACAAAGTTTTCTTTAAACTGGGGAGTCTATCACCCATTACATGGTAATTTTAAATTGAGTACTTTATATCTATGTAAAGTACTTTCAACTTTTAACAATGGCTTCATTCGTGCGTAGCTACTAAAATCAACAAAGCATGTTTCAGACTCAAATATTATTTCTTTCTCACACGTATTGTCACTGGGGATTACTCAATTTAATAAACATCTCAGCAACTGCGTTAATATTGGCCTCTAGGTGTTCGAATTTTGTACATAACTAACACTTTTTTCCTTAGTGCTGTGTCTGTACTAATTGATTATCAGCTGTTTCTGGCTTGAGATAGGTTGTTCCTGAGAATTGTCCATTTCCTTAACTTTATTTGATGCCATTTTAGTATACATCCCCAACACACACACTCAACTCCAGTTTCCATAGAATGAAATAACCCCTGTGTTTGGTCTCTTACTCTAAACCAATACAAAAATATGTGGGAAGATGAAAACCTGTGTATCCATGTATATATGATCCTGTATCCTGAATGAATGATTAGTAGCTTGCATTCATTCATGTAGACACATATTGAAATGCAAAAGGTCACTCAGTATATAGTTAAATCAATTAAAAGAAAAATGGACTCAGTCAAACCTAGCAAAATTAGGTATTTGTGAGACAGAGTGAGATTCACAGTCAATAAATTAAAGTTCATCTCTATGTCTATCATTTATGTATCTATCTATCTGTCTATCTATCTATCTATCTATCTATCTATCTATCTATCTATCTATCTATCTATCATCTATCAATCATCTGTCTACCTAGCTATCATCTATTTGTCTATCATTCATCTATCTATTAGCTATCTTTCCATCTACCTAGCATTCACCTAATTGTGATCTATGTCCTTATCAATACAAGGAAGAAAGTCTGTTGTTTTAAAATAATAAATGAAGCTATTTGGAAACTTACCATGAATCAAAACTTGATGTCTCAAAATTGGCTAATTGCTTTCATTTGTAAATAACCATATAAACTCTTACAGCCCATCTCTGAAACTGATTAAGCACATATCCATAATATAACTGCTTTTAAAAGAAGCAGTTTTGATTCTTTTGAGAGTAAATAATACTTTGGGTCCCAGATATTCTCATTTTAAGTCAGATTTGGCATATCTTACATTTTTGTGTTCTCTATTTTGGTTTTGTGAAGTTAACTGGTTAATATAGCCAATCACATTAGTGCTAGTGTAATACACCGAGCTAACTTTCCATCACACCTGCTTCCAGACTTGCCTTTATCATCTTTTGTAGGTTCTGTTACAAAGGCATGTTTAGTCTCCTTTCTTTCTTCTATTTATGCCGCTTCCTTGCCTAAACCATTCTTCCAAGTGGTACAATTACAACCAGCTATTCCCCAAGCTTTGGTTTCTGCTGTACCCGTTGGCCATTGTAAACTTTTAGTTTCATTAAAAACACAAAGCTCTTTCACCTTCCTGAAGTTGTTACATGAGGTTTCCTTTGTATAAAAAAAATCTCCAATTTTCTCTACAGAAAAACACATCCTCATACCTGAAAAGGATGTGATTCTCCCAGGCAGATCAGGTGCTCTGCTCTGCTTGTTCAGAGAAGAGAATTTATGATTCTCACTTGGCTCTCAATTACTCTGCATACAGCTTCAACATTCTGCATTGTAAGCCACTTGAAGGCAGTAAATGTGTTCTTTCAACCGTAACATCTGACACAGGGTGCTGGTGTTCATACTGACCAAGTACACAGTATAAGGAAAGACTTGTGCAAGTACATCTTTCTTTTTAATAGGTCTACTCAAAGAATTTGGGAGATTTTAAAGGGGACCTCTTGGATTTACTGCTCTTTTGTTATTATATCCATCTCTTCTCATGTTTCTAACATTTCTTCTGATTTTCTTATAATTTCAGTATTATCTTTTAATTTATAAAGAAATGTGACAAAACATTTACATTTAAAAGATAATGACTCAGAATCTTTTGCAATTTTCTTTACCATTATTTTAACTATTAGACAAGGTGAGTTTAAAAAGTGTTATATTATATAAGTTTAACTATGGCTTTTGTATTAAAGTGTTATATTATATAAGTTTAACTATGGTTTTTGTATTAGATGCTCAATGAATACAAAATCACAATAACATAAAATGCAAAATTAAGTCATGTTATAGGCTAGTTGATCCAGTGTGTAGTCTACAACTCAAAACCCCAGAGAAGATAGGTAACATGGAGAACCCTAAGAGAGATATCCATGAATTCCCCTGAGAAGGGAAAATAGATAAGATCTCCGGAGTAGATTGGGAGCTTGAGGGGAGGGTGGGTTAGAGAAGGTGGGAAGAGAACATGAAGGATTATGGATGGTAGAGTTGGGAGAGGAACAGAGAGGGAGATAAAAGAAATAGCTATCTTGACAGAGGAAACAATGTGGGGGTTATGGAGAAATCTGATGCTAGGAAAACTCCCAGGAAGAGTGTGCCTGAACTGGCCTTTCACTGTAATTAAATTGGTGCTCACCATAATTGTTATCATAGAACCTTCATCCAGCAACTGATGGAAGCAGATGCAGAGGTCCAGAGCTAAGTACAGGGCCAAGCTCCCAATTCAGTATAGGAAAGGGAGGAGGGATTATATCATTGGTGCATGAACTGGCTTTTTGGAGCCCATTCCCTATAAAGAAAGACCTTGCTCGGCCTAGACACAGGGGAGAGGAGATTGGTCCTGCTTCAACTTTGTTGCCTCCCCATGGGAGACCTTGTCCTCTTTGAGGAGTGGATGTGGAAATGAGATGGCGGAAGCTGAGGAGTGAGTGGGAGGAGGGGAAGAAAAGGGAATTATAGCTGGTATGTAAAAAAAAAAAAAAAACCTTTTAAATATAAAAGTCAAATGTAAGCAAGCAAGAAATAAAAAAGAAAGAAGGAAAGAGAGACCTGTATATGACTCAGCCCAACACTTCATCATGGGTCGAGAGGGGCCCATGAATTCCCACCTCTTTCCAAAGAATAGTCAACTATTAAAAGCTGTTGGACAAATGGGTGTCATATTCTACATTGGACAAGGACCATGGACAAATTCCCCTTTGCCCTAGTACATAACCTCCCTCAGGTATGAGGGTATGAAACTGTAATTAATGAGTTATTTTATTTGCTAAGAAAGCCATGATAGTAGGCATAGGCCATAATGGGAAGAAGGCTCTCAGGGCAAGAGGAAGTGGCTGGGAAAAGAGAACAAGGTATTGCCAGAACTTGTAAAAGGACAGAATTTTTTTTTTTATTGTTTAGTAACCTTTCAAACTACATTGAAAAGTATACCTCAAAATGCTATCTAAGAAATTACTTCTTAAGATGTGATACACAAAGAACCAATTTGGTATTAATGATTCTTTTTCCAGAGATAGGATTCTGTATCAAGTTGATGAAGGCAGTGACATTCTTTAAAAACATGGTTTGTAACAGCAGAATCCAAAGCAGTGACGTTCTGAAGACTCCACACCGGCATCAGGCTTTCTTTTCCTCCGGATCTTTACTTCTCATAATCATTTTCTCTCCATTATTAGCCTCTCTTCACTGATCTATATATTGCTGCTCCTTTTTGTTACAAAATTGATGTCTAGGACATTTGCCACAATATGTGCTCCATACTTTAGCCGACACAATCTCTCTTTTTAACCTCACAGGCTAAATATTTAGACAGAATTGGTAGGGCAAGAAAGACATGGTTTGTCGTCACTGGTCTTGCAGTCTAACAGGAGAGAAGGATGTCAGTCATAATAAACCAAACCACTTGGTACTAGTGCCCATGAAGTTTGGGAGATATGAGACTACTGAACAGGAGAAACGAGAGGATGTCAGAGATAATGATGTTCACCTATAGTGCCAGCTACTCAGAATGCTGATGCTTAAAGGTTTGAAAGTGTGAGGACACCTCGAATGAGAGGGTGATCCATGTCCAAAATACAATATGGAATAAAGCTAAATTGAACAGGGAAGCTAACGTTAGAAGAGATTATGAACATAATCCATGAAAGTGGACTCATTTGTGCGCATTCCCATGTCTCTTAACCCCCCTCCACCCTGTTTTCTTTAACCTCTTCAGAAGGATGTATCTACTGCTCCTGTTGTCTTTGTTCCTCAGTACTCATCAGTTTCTCTTCCTGACTATCCAGTTTTCTTTTCTGCCACAACCTAGTAAGCGAAGCTTTCAGAGCTTTATAAGGGCAACAGTTAGCTTTACACTTAGGTAAGAAGAAAGTTAAAACTACGTAAGCTGCGTTCATGGTTAAATTTTTCTAGTAAGTTTCTTTAACTTATCTTTATTTTTTCTTTCCTATCTATGGCACAAAATGAAATGCCAGTCTTTGAAGGATTAAATATCTATGTCCTGGCATTAGAAAACAAATATGACTGCAGAAAAAAAGTGTCCATGCATTATCTTTAAAGTGATGTATTCACCCATCTCTCAAGAAGAAAAGCAATTACAACATGTTTGCTTGGTTATCAAAGAATGCAGCAAAGGGAGATATAACACGGTTGACTTCAAGACAGTATATGTAAGAAGGCAATTTCACTGATGTATCCTATGCTAGTAAATGTTTTATTAAATCAAATTTATTCAGCTTTTTGGATTTTATGCTTTTAAGCCTTCATTTTGTCAACAAGGAAACACAACTATCTTGTAGTTATATTTATTAATCTTGGTAAAATAGCTTCCTCATAGGTAAGTCAGCATTAGCAGCTTGATTGATTCTGAATTGCGTATACACTCACTTCTTAAAACTATCTCTAGCAGGCTAACTATCTTAGCAGGCTCTTTAGAGTGTACAATATTAGATTTCTTATAGGCCACTCATTGGTAGCTTTAATAGAATCGATTCTTCCCTTTTTAGAACTCAAACTGCTAAAGAAATTTCACAACCTGTAGTCGTCCTCTTTCCTCAAGGGATGGCGTCCTTCACTGCACAAAACATTTTAGCTTCAGGTGATCTCAATGGTCAAGTGTTAGTCCTAACACCAGAGGAGATGGGAACAGTGCTGCGGTAGGAGAAGGACAGGTGTTTTTTCCTAACAGTCTAGCTGCCGAGAAGTTGAACATGGTTCAGTAAAGGATAGTAGAGCCAAGAATATTTGCATAGTACAAATTGGTCTCAAGGGATTTAAAATAAAAGTCACCAAGTTGGTTGGGTGAAAAATGATGCAGATTTGTGAAAAATTGGCATAAGGGTGGTGGCACTGATAAAAACATGTTATTTGAAATTCAAAACTCTCAATATATTAATAAAAATAAAATATATGCATAGAATAACATGTGATCAGTAGATACGGTCAGAATTTATTTCCAGTCCATAAATGGGAATGCAGACCACTGGCTGTGATAAAATTATTGTGTAGTTGGGTTTCCTCAGGAGAGTTTACCCAAGATTTTCTGAACATGTCTCTGAAGTATGTTTTCTACTTCATTTATTTGATAAAATTCATCTCACAAGTCAATGAAAATTCAAATTATATGTTTGAATTTTAATTTTAATAAATTATAAGCACTTAAGAGTTTATATAGGTGTTAATGCATTTCTACTTTCTACTTCTACAAATAATTTACTTTATTTTAAAATGTTTTGTGTCCTCAAAAATAAATGGTTCATAAAACTTTAAAGTATGACTTTTTTTTACAAAAACAAAGCAGAAAATAGAATATTCGTATATTTTTTAGTAATCTAGATTACAGGCAGGTTTGTCGCTCTTATACAGAGCATACATACTTTGTCTTTTTTACAATTATGAATCTGTTACAATAAAGACGAATCATAGCCTAAGAAAATGTCAACATTACCTCAATCTGAAATAAAGATTTTTGCACAGATAACTATAATGAATCTTGTTTTGAAATATTTGAGTAATATGAATAAATATTTGAATAATAAAATGATAATAGTGATAATAATACTATTGAATAAAGTTATATAAAAATTAAAAACTATGTTTTATTGAGCACTATTTTCACACTTTATCAATAATACCAATATTCTTTATTTTTAATAGATTAAAAACATGTCACTAAGCTAGTATGTTATACCACTGAATAATAATGCAACAATCAGAGAAATAAAATTCACCTACAACCTGACACTAGTTTTTATGCCTATGCATAAATTTAAGTTATTGTACTACAAAATGACCCATAACCTCTTGAATATAGGTAAACCCAATGGGATGCATTGTTATGGGATGTATAACTTCAATGTTACTAAACTCCAACATTATGTGAAATATATAGAGCATGAAAGGAGAGGCAAAGTGCTAAAATGAAAATAAAAATGATTAATAGAACAAACAATTTAAAATGTCTGACACCATTGTATTTCTTTTGATGTATTTTTGCCTCTAGCTTCCTCTTGTATAACATATTAGTCCCTCTTAGCTCTTAGCAGATCTGACTGCTTTCTTCCTGTGTGCACATATACATTCCTTAACTCCTGTCCTTCCACACATGTTTTATTCATCTTTATTTTTCACAAAGATATTATTTCATTATAATTTACTAATAATTTCAGGCCTTTGGATGCTAAAATCAGTTATCTGTGAATAACAGACCTTATGCTATCTTTATACTCACACAAGCCCTTTGAACCACTCCTATATACTCCTTGGTATTCCCATGCTTAACACTGATATGTGGCTTTTGTAATGACCACTGACAAAATTGGATCCTTTTATATAAATAGTTTAAAGCCTAGACTGCATTTGGACTTCAGCTGGCTCATAGGCAGCAATATTTGCCTGAGCAGACCTCTTTGTCTGGAGGCTCCTTCTTGCTTTCAGTAAACTAGCCTCCTGCTAGGGTTCTCTTGCCTCTTCTCTCCTTCCCTGGGTTACTTGATGAAATTACCTTTTCAATAGGTATTTTGTTGGATCAATTATTTCAAAATCCTTATATCAGGTAAGTTATTTCCTTGCTTAAAAATTATTATGACCTGATTTAGACTCGTTCCTGTATTGTTCTATTGTTACTTCCTATTTAGTGATAGAATCAGTCTCTCAACTGCTTATGCTTAAGACTGGCATTTTTTTTTCTTTTTGCTGCATTTTCCCGTAAATACTTACAAAGCCCCTTTATTAAACCACATCTCTTTCCATGTCCTTTCCTCATTATTGTCCAACATTTCCTGCTTTTCTAACATCCCCGAAGGCTAATGAAATAGATTCCTAGTTATTTTCTGCTTTGAAAGCCCACTGAGATACAGCTCTAAGACTATTTCTTTAGGAAGGTTCAATTAAAAACACCTGTTTCCAGATGCGTTTCAAATAAAGTTCAAGATTTTTATAGCATTGAGTCCTTCTCTGAAGTTGCTTGTCCCATTTTTTTTTTCAATTTCTTTTCCTTAGTTCTTTACATTCTGACTTGTCATCCAAGCAGTTTTCCTATATTCTGTCTTTGTTGTGAAGGTTCACAATGTTTTGATAACTCAAGGGTTCCTTTGCATTCACTACCTTCCTATGGGGTGTAGTCAGGTATGACTTTTACCCCTTGGTTTCCATGTTTGTGGTGTCATTCATGGAATGATTAGAACACACTAAGTGTACATAGTTCTACATGTGTTATTTAATTTCCTACTGACAACAACACTTCTCAGTTTCCAAAAATGATGAAATCATAGAAGAGAAGTCACTTGATCTGGAACTCAGAGTCAGTAACTAACAGCTAAACCCGAGACTCCAAGCAAAATACACCATCTTTCCTTATGTACTATCTTGGTCTCTCCTTTCTACCCTCTATAATGTCTCCAGCCTCCAGCTTCTGTATGTGTTCAACTATGTAACAAAGGATATTTACTTCCTCATTTTATAGCTATTAACCATTATTACTAAATCGTTAGTCATTAATCAAAAGAAAAATCTCTTGAAATTTGATAATGATTTTATTTGCTTAATATATATTTATATCTGGATAGGTCAGTATGCTGTTTTCCTGTAAATAAAAGAACCTGTGAACGTATTCCATACATCTCAGAGATACTTGTACATGCTGATCTCTTATGGCAACGCTATTCCAAATAGCTAGGTTATGAGTTCAGTATAGGTAGCTGTCAGCAAATGAAAGGATAAATAAAATGTGGTCTGCACGTAAACACAACGGAATTATACTTGTCTCTAAAGGAGAAATGCATACTTAGTTTTCTGGAAGGTGAATGCGACTGAAAATCAACTTATCAAAAACTAAATCAGACACAGAAAAAAGAAAAATATTGCTTATTTTATGTCTTCTCATATTTTTGGGTCCTAAATTTTTTTTACAGAAATCTAAAACCAATTATGTACACATATACACACATGTAAACACAGAACACATACATGTAAAGCATGAAAACAGAAGAGAGACTGGGGTAAGGAAGGAGAGGCTAGCAGAGGGCAATTATACGTTGGCAGAGGAGGAGACTGAACTGGGGGAAATATGACTATAGTCCTGAATATATTGAAAAATGCTTTTATGAAATCCAATTCTGTATAGGAATATATCACTAAAATTACAGTACGCTGATGCAAATTTTTAAAGAAGCTGAATTATCGATTGCATGCCTCTGCAGTCAATTGTCTCTACTGTACTACTGTATTGTCAATCTCTCTATTGTATACTCTTCATGTGTCTCTAATAACAAATCCAGTGGAGACTAAATGATTCTTGTGGTTTTCTTTTCAGAACCTACTTCAGACTGTCTTCTATGTTCTAACCAAGCTCATACAACGTCGTCGAACATGGCTTCAATGATATATAGGACTTATTATCATACTATTTTTTATAATGTCTCAAAATATCATCCTCAGAGTCAACTCTATCATCTCTGTAGCCTACCATCCACTTCCACCTCTCTCACTAGTCCCAAGTGTTTCTTTTTTACAGAATCTGACCTGGCACTTCCCAAATTGCATCTTACTCTTCTTGCAGTACACAGTTAACAAATAAATCCATGGAAACTGTCAGATATTATTTGCAAGCTAAAACTTGGATAATGACACTATTGTACATATGCATGATTTTGGTGCTTGTGCCAAATCTCAATATATTTTGGTGCTCTGTAGAAGATCATGTCTCTTAAGCCAATTTCTAAACACATTATTAAGTTCATATTATACCTGCAAGCAACAAGTACAGACTTTCTGAATAAGAATATTCTCATACACAGGAAACTGAAGCAGTTAAATTATAGCAATTAAACAAATAGGTTGAAAAGAGTGGTTTTTGAAAATAAAAGTTCTTTTTGCTTTTTATGAGAAATTATTCCTATTTTAGGAATTTAAGCAAATAATCAAAAACTGACTATGGTGTTATAATTTAGAGTTGGTCTATAAAACAGTAACATGATGGTCTAGGCAATTAGAATTATTTTCTTAATAGAAACTGGGATGAAGATTTTCCTTGATACTTTCTATGATACAGATTGCTATGGGATTATGCTCTTGCACACTGTAAATATCTGTCCCTCCTACTGTCTTAATAAAACTCTGATTGGCCAGAAGGGAGACAGCAAGTATGGGTGGGGATACTAGACTAAGAAAACTCTGGAAGGAGGAAGAACAGAGATGTCAGGCAGATGCAGAGGAAAGAAAATTATTAAGCTGCTATGAGAAAAGGCACTAAGCCACTTTGCTAATCTTGGGCTAGTTTAAGAGTAAGAGTTAGCAAGTAATACACCCGAGCTGTAGGCCAAACAGCATGCAATTACTATAAGACTTTGTGTAATTATTTGGTTCTGATGATCCAGATCTCAGGACTAGGCCAGGCCATAAACTTTTTACTACAGCTAACATTCTGAATTGCATTGTATATACATTTAATTTATGCCTATGACTTAGATTTCACAAGGACATTAACACTCAATCATCAGTGTCATGAGAAGAAGGTCTATAACAGTCAAGAGAACGGAGATTATGAAGGAGGTAGTGACCATGTCACAAACCTTAAAATGTTTTCTACCTAAGTAATAAAGTTGAATCTACAGTCTAGCACATTCTATACATGCTATATCCATGTAGACAGGATTATGAGACTTCAATCTAACCTGAGGTTTTGAGAAGGCAGCAACCCTCAAGTTGTGACTTACTTATTACTGTTGACCACCTCTCTGTGCTCTACCACTTAAGCCAGAATCCAATATGGCAAAGCCTACAGCCCCTAAAGTTAAGGTGAGCTGCACAGATTGTCTATAAAAAAGCCCAAATGCTTATTCAAAGACAATTTTCTATAAATGTACTTCTTTTAATTTTCCTTATGATAAAATCAAAATCATAACCACTTTAACAATGTACTTAATTGAACAGAGGAATGGTCACTACACTTCTTTAAAAAATGATTTGCCTAAGGCAACTAATTAGAGGTGCCTGATAAACCCAAATTTTCTGAAAGCAAATGGTTTGGATTAATAGGGAGGCAGAAGGAAAATGAGAAAAGTCAGGGCACATACATTTCTGTGATGGTCTCAGGAAGATTTGTGGGGATCTCAGTGAGACCTTTGCCTCGGCAGTCTACAATATTGTTGCTACAGGTACAGGCAGCAGGGCAGTGCAAAACACTGCACGAGGGAGCCATGAATGACTGGTGACCTAAAAAAAAAACAAAAGAATGAATAGCAGTTAGATTTTTTTCTCTTGAATTTCACAATAGAGAGACATGCAGACCATGCTCATCTAAGAATTCAGGGGACAAAGGTCAAGGTCTCTCACACTCATTCATTAATAAGTATCCTTAATATTTCTAGAATATATTTCGGAAAGCATGCAGTTGTATCTTGAGAACTTAAAATAAAAAAGTCATCAAAGTTGTTAACATTTTTAGAAACTGAATTCTATTCAAAAAGTAACAGCAGTTCCCAAAAAATCAGGTATTTAAAAATGATCTATATCATTTCTTGTAAGCCTAAGAGAAGCTTTCTTTTTCATCAAACTGATATAGTATAATTTGCTTCTGAGAAACAAAAAACTAAAAACGTACAGATGACTTCCATCTTGGTTGACAAAACTGTTAATCAGATTAAGTTTTCTTGAGCCAGCAAATGAAGGAAAAAACTAGATAATGGAAGTTTGATGTCTGTATAGATTCAAAATTGCTTTCTTTGAAGTTACTATAGTAATTTGTGAGAGATCATTTTGTAATTGTTCATCCAAATGATTCTTTTCAGAGCTTCATCTGATAGAAATCTTTGCTATGAGCAGTCACCTGCAGATGTGTAATTTCACTATTTGGTGTTTGAAAACAAAAGTAACTTGAAATAAGACTTCCCAGTATGAGTAAAAAAAAAAACAAAACAAAACAAAAAAAACCAAACACCCCCCCCCCCCCAAAACGGAACATCATCAGTCAGGCTGCACCAAAGAGGCATCTGCTGAGCTTGGTGTCTGGAGAGGACCAGGACAACCACTGGGATCCCAGTGGAAGAGAAGTACCAGGATGAGACTGTGGGCTAGCTGCTAAACATATCCCTACACAGAAGCTCTCAAACCACAACATTCTAAGTCTAATAAATGCAGGGAGGGAGAGCACACACACACACACAAAACAGAAACTTGCCTTCTTCCTCATCTAGAAGGCAGCAAGGAAAAAGCAAAAAAAGAGAAAACCAATGGTTAGTAGAGAATTGTTAGTCATTTACTTGGATTTTGAAAGAGCAATCAAACATACTGAAAACATTTCATGGCATTATAAGAGATCTGTAATTAGAACACTAAGTGTAGAAAATACATTAAGCTCTCTTTAAATGTCCATGGATGAGCTGGTAATTTCCTCTCAGTTATTTAAAAACGTAAACTTCTTTTGATGCATGGTAATCCTCTCTTGTTTTCTAGGACCTCCAGAGATACCATAACAAGTGGCTGTACAAATCTTTTCTATAAAATGGGACTGTATTTTAATATAGCCTATGCAAATAAATCCTATACTATTAACTATTTTTAAATTACCTAGATAAACGAACACAAAATAAATGAAATGTGAATATTTGTTAAATTAGTGCATTGCCTACAGACTAAAGACAAGAAAATGATGATAAAGTTTCCCATACAGATATTTGTTTTAGAAATGTTTTGATCCTTGGATGATTGAATCCATATATGTGCAATTTATAAACATGAAAAGCTAAGTATACAGTGATTTCAAACTTTGTTTTAAGCCTGGTGGTATACATACATACATATATATTCTGTTTGCATATATGTATGCAGGGCTGAAGAGGGTGCCATATCTCATTACAGATGGTTGTGAGCCAACATGTAGTTACTGGGAATTAAACTCAAGATCTCTGGAAGAGCAGCCATTGCTCTTAACCAGTGAGCTATTTCTTTAGCCCAAATGTTTCATTATATTTAATCAAACTGTTTTGAATTACTCTTAGCCATATATTCATAAAATATAGAGTGATATATATTATATTTCTGAGTATATATATGTGTGTATGTAATACACACTATATAGGTCAATATATTTGTATCTGAACATATAAAATTGGGAAAGCTTATTATTTTACACTATATTTTCATTTCCCATTGAGATTAACTTATTTTGTGTATAGAGTTGTTTCAAAAGAGGTAAAATGAGGCAGCTATATGTGACATATTTACATTACTATTTAGACATACAGATACAGCAAATGTTAGCTATTGATTAATTTGATTTGCAGGTATTTTGATCTTAAGTCAGTTATATATTTATTTTAAGTAAAATTGAATTATTAGATGTATAATATTTATAAAGATATATCCCGTCATTTTATAATTACAGTTGAGTTATACTGAATTTTAGAGTAAGTATCCATGACTATTATTCATTTTTTACTAGTTAGTATTGAAGTAGATAACAATCATTGATAAAACAGAAAATAACATTTTATAAGTATTGTTACAGTCCAAGAATTTCCAATATTCCCATGGGTAGCAAAAGGAAATATCTTATATACAAGTAATCAGTAATTGCCCAGGTACAAATATCCTAGAATTAGCATTCTTCTCAATGCAAAATAGAGTCTTCATGGTGATACGTGCATAATGAGAGCAAACCTGAACCTTTGAAATTTGAATTCCAAACACCCGTTATGCTATAGTTAAAAAAAAAAAAAAAAAGTACTGTAACCTCACTGATCTTACCACTGCAGACAAATTCTCGTTTTTGAACTTCTGCTACATTATGTCCCCTCAGGTGGGATGGGCCCATACACTGAGTGTACAAGCCCACCCGCGGCCTTTGACGAAGCCAGTCCGAGAGCCAGGCCAGGTGGCAGTCACAGTACAGGTTGTTCGAATGGAGTCGGCTAAATAAGAGGGAGGAGTTCAAAGCAAGAAAATAGGAGACGGTTAATTCAAACTCTGTTAGCAAAAAAATACACCATAAAAATTGCACACAATCACAGACACATCTTAGGGAGATTTTATACATTTTTCTCAAATAATTAAACTCATTCACAAATATGAGTCAGTTTTCTTCCTTTACCGAGCTGGCCCAAAGTCCGAAGAAATAGAACCATGAAATTATATTGCCTATATTTACTCAAAAGGGCAATGAGAAAAAAAAAAAAAAGCATCAGCTCAGGGCAAATTATTGTGCCTCCCCAACATAACAAAAGCCAGTGGAGATGGTCCAAGGCTGTGGGCAAAGAAGGATGGTGGGCAAGTGTGTAGAACAAAATGTGTGGCTTACAGGTCAAACATCAGCAAAGTCCTATCATTATTAGTTTCTATAGCAATGGTTTACAAAGTCCTTTTAGCACAGCACTATTTTGCTAAGTGTGACAAATAATGATTCAAAATAAGACAGTCTGTTTTTAATATACCTCTTCTAATTTCTCCCATCTCTCCCTTCTTCTCCCCCCCTCCACACTGCCAAGTCTCTCAGAAAACAGGATTAGTTAAATTTGGTTTTTAGGATCTAGCTTCAAACAGCAAAGAGTAAAATTAAAAGGCAAAAGTTGCTGGGAGGGAAGAAATTAAATAAGACCCCGATATGTTGCCAGGATCAGTGCAATATCATGGATTCCCTCCAAACTGCAAATAGTACTTCTCCATTAATAAAATAGGAAACAAATGTATCTACTAAATTAGGTAAATGACTTTAAACTGGCTTTTAAGTTTGCTCAAACTAAAGAAAGGGGCACCTAATGCTATAAATCAAAACATTATTTCTAGAATTGTTTATGACACAGTGAAACAATTTTATCCCCTTTTAGCTGATGTGTTCAATTCTAACTCAATAATGATAATGGATAGTAAAACATAGAACTCATCCTAGGAAGATAATCAGAATATAAAAATGGAATTTTTAAGTACCGGTGATGTTTTAGAAAAAAAAATATATCAACCAAAAAAAGGGGGGGGGGACTTAAAGTTAATGATGGCTTTATTCTCCTTGACTGTGTGTATAAGAACCAGGGTGCCCTGTATCAAAACTAGAAGGGATAGCCTGAGGTCAAACAGTAGATTTGGGGAAAGGAGAGTGTGATGAGAATTAGGAACACTGCCTTCGATAGCCATTGGTATCTCTTCCATACCTCCTTCCCAAATATGTCCATCTAAACACACTGTTACCAGGCCCACAGAAAGTTAGAAGTGAGGAAAAAAACCCAAACATTTATAACTTGCTTGGAAGACAATCTAGTATATGGCTACCAGAATATAAAGGCATCACATTCAATAATATATTGTTTTACAGTTTTAAAAGATTTCTTTTTACAGAAATTAAAATCATGGTATTTCTTTTCATGCACATTACATAAAGTTAACATTAAATGGATTCTTTCAAATATGGCTGAACAAATGAAACCATTAATCTCATTCTCATAGGGAGATGAGTTGAGTTACTAAATTCGTTTTGTCAAGGTATTAAAAGACTTATAATTGGATGTACTTTTATTTTATTTTTCAGATAAGGTTGCAGCATGCAATCCTTGTCTAGTGTAGAACTCTCTACAGAGAGAAGACTAGCCTTGGACTCATGGCTCTGCCTGCCTCTGACAACTTAATATTGGAATTAATGGCCTTGTCACCACACACAAATCAGTGTGTATTTATTTAAGAAATAAAGTGAATATTTTTAAGTGCCAGGTATTTGGCTGCTTATTTATTCATTTTTATAAGGGAGGGTCTCTTGTAAGTCACCCGGCTTTGACCTCCCTATGTAGCAAAGGCCAGCCTTCAATGCCTGAACTTCCTATTTTGCTTCTTAAATGATTGGAAGACAGCTGTGCATTCCCATGCTTAGCTTAGTTATCTGCTAAACTGATATATTTTTTTAAATTTTAAAATGATAAATACTTTGAAAATTTAATCAAAGTAGACTTAACTGATTAAAAAACACATTTTCCCGTGCTAAGTCCGAATCTTTGGTTTGGTCTCATTTTCCAGTAATTTAGTTTTTAGGTCTAGGTGATTTTGAATCCCAGTTCACAAAAGAGTCATGTCTTAAAATACTAAAATTAAATAACTACACACTGGGGTTTAATAATCAATTTCTCTTGGAGAAAAAAATATGTTGTAGCACATATTTTATTTCATAAAATATCTTAATGACTGTGTATAACCCTGGAAAGATATTTTTAAGTATAAATGCTGACACAGCTTTAATTATGCAAGCAGCAGTGGGTGATGCCCTGACTTTACATTATAGAGAACGCTGGAGCACAGTTTATCTATATTAGGTCTGCTTCTAATACAGTAATAAAATCATAAAGATTTCTCATTTATCATTTCTGACAGCCAATCAAGAAATCTTCCATTTCTTAATGAAATGTGACCTCTATAACAGCTCAAAGTAAATGTTTTATTTTACTCCAAACTTGCTGCAATGCATATCATTTGTAAGGAAACCTTCACATTTTTAAAGTAACAGTTTGTTTTCTAAAGTAGCCTTTCTAGATTTCTTCCCAAACTGGATGTGCTTTGCCTATGCTATAATAAACTAATGGTCCTATGCCATGGTTATTAAAACTTGTACTGAAGAAACAGCCTTAATCAATCCATCTTTCTGTACATTTGGCTACTTACAATGTCCTAAGTTTAGGCATATGGTTGAAACTTGCCACTGAAAGTCTAGTAATATTGTTATTGTTGAGAGTGCTGTAGAATGAAAAACAGTTAAAGAAGTTTAGTTAGATATGAAAAATCATTTATCATTTTATATTAACATCAAAAAATTATCATGACTCCATTTAAGTAAATAACTAACTACCTCATAGAGAAGACAGAGAATTGACTAGAGAAAAGATAATTAATTTTCATATTTCAATATATTACTGTGTGTTTCATTTATTTAGCATTGTTATACATGCACAACTTAGGTCATAACATTCTTACTATATGATACTATTTCATACAAGCTGCTTTTTATAGAAGAGTCAGTTAGAAAATTACATTTTACATTTTTTTCTTTAATTAGTGTCACTTGGGTATGTTCACATTCTTGGAGTCTTCAGGTGAAATCTCATATTGGCAACACATAGTCATTACTATAGTATATAGTCATATACTCTTTGCTGTGGCTACTCCTAAAGTTTGGGTGTAAAGTCATCCATCCATATTTGGCATTTTCATCTTTTGGAGAGATGAGGTGTCTTGCACTGGCAGCATATTGTTGTATTCTGTTTTGCTAGTAGCATTGCATACTGTCCTTTGTAATTCTGTTGGGTCATAATCTCAGCAAGCACATTTGACGTAGAGCCAGGAAGAGAGTTTATTAAAACAGTTTAGGGGAAAGGTATAATCCTTGCTTGATTCAGACTTTTTCTCTCCCTTCATATACATAAGGTCAATTTAAGTAGATATTATTTTGAAAATGAAGAAGAGAGTCAATTCATAGAGAATTCCTTTGAGAAGTAAACATTTTACTTCAAACATGAGATATATTTTAATAGCATTTGACAAGTAGTTCACATTGCCTGAGCATAAGTAAATGCTAGATTTTAGGTCATATGAGGCAATGGATTGAATGCTTTATAGATGCTCATGAATTATGTATTCTCTCTATGTGATTTTAACTCATTATGTTAGTTGTTCTATCTGTGAATACATTTCAAAACTGGGTAGCAAAGAGAGTCACTCAGTGTTTTGAGTCGACAGCTGATGTAACCAATTTTCCTGAGAAGTTAATTCCAATACCCAGAAAACACTGTGTTCAGCCATCAAACATAACTAATTGTTGCCTAAAGAATGTTTGCAAACATACTCTTTCTAGTTTTGACACAGCTGATTAACAAAAGGAAATAGGTGAGTTAATTACTAGTATTTTTAAAATAGGTAAGAGATTGACCTAAAATTTTCTGGTTCAAGGTTCTTAGGAATGTAATATTTTTTGGCCATCTTCCACAGTAGCAGGGGAACAGACAACTGACCCTTAGGTTTGCCAACCATGAATATGTCTGATTTAGGGAAGAACACACTGCCCTGCACTGTCAGTCCATTTTGATTTTCATTTGCTTTCTTTCCTTCAAGAGTGGAAGGTTTTATTGAAGATATTTTAATACCCACCTTCACTATGCTAATTAGAGGAGACAATAGGCATTCTGAAGAAAAAGACGTACTCAAGTATGCCTACATACTCCACAAGGGCAAGTCCCGTTTCTTATCGTCTATTTTCCCCCCATTACATTTCTTTGCCTGTGCATTTCATATATGCACCCTTTATGACCTCCACAGACTGCTCTTTTTAAAAATTCCAGTGCAAACTCCTGAGGAGGCTCCAAATTCATCTACCTGGATCATCAGCGTACTTCTTTTGCACTGGTAGAACCCTCAGAGTTCTGTCATTTCCACTTAAGAATCACTTTCTGTTTCCACAGATCACAAACTCCTCACTCTACCTCACTGCAGACTACTTCACAAAAGAACCCAAAAATTTCTCTTACTCTTCCCAACTTTAAGTATCTTTTGTTTGTCTAATTCACCTCTCCAGGTGTGTCTCTTTTCAAGGGGGCTTGATTACAACCTACATCTTTTTCCACTACAAAATCTGGGCTTACTCAACTAAACTAAACTCTTTGAAGGTAAAAGGCATATTGAGATCTGATTTGAGGAGTTCTCTTATGAACATCTTCTCCTGAATATGAATTATGAATATGTTTTATAGAAAAGATATCTTGAAAAATACAAAAGATTATCCTTGAAATGATGAAGTACATGCTAGAATTTGATGATAATTTAGTAGCTCTTATTTCTTAGTGCCAAGCAAAAGCAGGACTTGGAAGAACGTCTGATGTTTAATGGGCATGACTCACTATCCTTCCGTTTAATTAACTTATGCCTATTCTGCAGGCAAAAAAAAAAACAACAACAAAAAAAAACAAAAAAAACTACCATTTCATTTCATTTCTGGGCCCAATGCCTAATAAGAAAATCATATAGATAAATTTAGTTTTTTAATGTTATTGAGAATGTTTCTTCATAGTGAAAATACGTAGTTGATTTTCTGTCAATCAAGAATCCCACAGGAATCCAGTTTACCATGAGCAAGAAACTGCCTCTTCTCTGACCCTGATGTGTCTCTGGAACCTCAGACTTTATTAATTCTCTGTTTAAAAAAAAAATCCTTATCCATACATTTTATCAGTTATTAGCCTGACCATACCATGTGTTTGTCCTCAGTAGTGTCAGACAATCAAATGTGCTCATGAAATAAAAATAAAATGTAAATTAAAACGCTAGGATTCTGAAACCACATATGAAACTTGCTATTTTTCCATTTTTTTGGCATGAGATCAGAAGATCCAAAAGAATTATGTTAACCTTCTTTAAGGAACACTGTAATATAGGTCTACTTAGTAATTCCACATTCTTAAAGTTTTATCCCACTTTCTTTTATCAGCTAAATTATAGAAATATTGTTTAAGATACATCAAATGTATTATTTTTAAAAATGTACATATATTATGTTCATGACCACAAAATTTCACAGTAAAACATTTAAATATTTTAAAGACGCACTAACATTCTCGTGTAATGGATAACTTTAATTACTTTCATCTGTAAGAAGTCCCTAATCATCATGTATCTTTTTGATATAAAATTTAGATTTTTATTTAATTTAATAAATTATCATTCTTTATCATGTTGCATACTAATGGTTCCTACAGAGGTCGAACTTTACACATTTTATTAAGATAAAAATAAAAAAATATTACAATGTTTCAGTTTTGTTTTATTTGCACAGTAATGGTTCCCACAAAGGTCAATTGTTAGAAATTTTACTAAGGATGATAATAACAATATGTACGGTGACTGCACTTGCAATTTTTTTTCTGATTTAAGTAAACACACAGTTATTCTGTATCTATGTAAAATGCTTCTGTTTTGGCACGGATCCTTGTTCTCCCTCTGGTCAACTGCCTCATCCCTCACCCCCACTCTCACACAAAGGCAGCATAGTTACTTGCACACAGATTAAAAGTGGCTTTAAACTAAAGTGTAAGTAAGTGCTTTAAACCATCTTTCCAAGAGAAAAAAAGATTCTTTGCAACAGCAATAAAGATGACTTCCATGTACAGGACAATTTACACAAGTCACACTTGTGATTTTTATCGACTCTTTAAAATATTAGATCAGAGCGCAGGTACGGACTCTTCTTTAATGGGCAATAAAAATAAAACTCATAAAGCAATCTTACAAAAATAAGGTATCGTTTTTGAAAAATTATTCACCCTCAGAATATATTTTATGGCAATGGCTAAAAAAACTTCTCAATTGATGCCCCTCAATTGATGTGCGGGGTGGGTTTGATAATTCCTGTACAACTTTGAACAAATTGCTGAGAAACTCAAAACCACTTCACATCTGTACATCAGATTTCTGACTGTGTTATGAAGGAAACTGAAGCATGGAAAAACATTTTGCTCTAGGAGAATAGTAGTGAAGTCTCTGAAACAGATCTCATCCATGGCTCATTCAAATTAGGAGCTCAAACTCAAATTAACAGACAAAAACGAAATTGACTTACAGTGTCATAAAACAATTTTATGATTGAGTAAAAGCCCCTTTAAATTACACACACTCACTAGCCACAAAGTTTACCAGTAAATAGTGGTACCTTTTTAATATTTTATCATAATATTTAGGAATTTGAGAACTTTTGAGGGATCTATCCATGCTATGAGGTTATATGTGTATATATATAACCAACAAACAAAAACAGATATTTCAAGAACCCTTCTTAAATACAGTGTGTCTACATAGAAACATTTTCATGGCTTTGTCCACACACATTTTGACTCTTCTGTGCATTTACAAGTATTTTAAGGAGTGTTTTTGTTGTTCTTAGGAGAACATTTTGACACAGGGCTATTAGACAGTAGCTAAGTCATTACATTATCACTCTCTAGAAACAGTGCTCTCAGGAGAGAGTAGGAGAAATAAGCAATACTCACAGCACTTCCAGATCTCTCAGTGCTCGGAATGCCCCGTCTTCAATGCAGCTGATCTGGTTGTAATCCAGTTGCCTGTTAAATGGATTAAAAGACTCAGTGTAACAGAAAGGAACAGAAGCATTGTGTAGAAGACCTGAAGACTTCTGAAGGGCCACTGAGGCTCTCATCACACTTCCTGAAATGCTTCTTCACACACACTCATCTGCTTCAGAATGCCACAAGGCATTCTGCCCTCGCTGTGCAGCTACTGAAATCTCTTTTTGTTCCCGAACTGTCTGTGCAAATAGCAGCCCTTGGAAAGCGCCGGTAAATAATAACTGCACCTTATATTAAATGCCATAGGAATGCAATTTCATTACATCAAGAAAAGCTATCCATTAAGAGCTTTCAGCGTCATCTCGCTGAAACAATTTCATTAAGGTAAAGGGCTGTAAATCACTTAATGTCACAAGCACCCCCTCAGTGACCTAACAGAATCCATTTATCAGAGAAGCCCAGCTGCATGTTAATTTCACTATCCTTGGCAAGAAAGAGTAAGACTACTTTCGGGTTTCCATCTTTTAAAGGCAGTTTCCTTTCCAGACTCCAAACTAAAAACAAGAAATGATGCCGTGTACCTCCCTGTCCTTCCCAATCAAAAATATCCTTTAGAAAGCTTGCAGCCATTGTATACCAGGCTTCACTACTCTCCAATTTGAATTTTGTATTACATACAAATTCTCTTCAATGTAAGTCTAGAACATTTTGAGTTAAGAAACTTTCAGAGTGCGATTCCTGAAGAAAATTCCTGTTAAATATTAAAAATGAATTAATTGACCCTGAAATTATTTTTCCTGAGGTTGCTAATTTTAGCCACAAACAATAAAAATATCATCTGTATTTCTTTGCAAATACCATGTAGAGTACAAAAATAGCTTTACCTTTTATCTCAGCCATTTCAATAATGAATGTATCATTCAAATAAACAAGTCTTCACCAGTGCTTTTAAGTAATGAATGTACATATTTAGTGTTAAAAAGAATAAAACCAATGTCTAACATTGCTTAAGATTTTTTCTTATTCTGATGTTTGTATTTGAAATTAAAAATCTTACCTATCATATTAAAAATTTTACCTTCTCTCTGGTGGAAAAGGGAGGTGGGGGAGTGGAGGGAGGGAAAGGATGTCTTGTATGAGAGAAGAATCTTTTTATCAATAATACAAAGAAAAGTAATTGACTTTCTTGAAAGTAAGAACTGAGTGCTATGTACCGTCGACTCTTGTTTCCGGCAAACAGTTCTGACACTGGTGCCTTGATGCTTACAGATATTATTGTTCCCAAAGAGGAAACATATCTTAATGCTTCACTTGATATAGAAATAAAATTTTAGCTCTCTGTGATTACTCTGAGTCCACGGATGTAAAAGAGTGGGATGTCAATAACCAAATTTATGCATCTCATTTCTATTTCATGCCCAGAATTCACCACGAGGCCCAATTCACAGTTGAAGAGCACTCTGAAATAGCTGTTTGAACATTCCATAAAATAGCTAGTCCTCTCCTAAGGGTACAGAATAGAGGTACAGTGGTTTCATCAGGTGACTTTCAGAGACACCTCTTTAGATTGCTTACTTAGAAATACGTACATAGGGGAATATCTCATGAATGATACATCTAAGTTTTAAACAAGTTTCCAGGGGACACAATCATAGACAATACTACTATTTATATGTCACATAAATAGTACAAAAAGCAGGTACATGCTGGGAAAGATAGAGTTCCACTGCATTTATAAACCTAAAGTCTCCCCCAATACTACCCAGGCCCTTCCTACTACAATAGCTGAAAGCTTTTCCCACTGTTAGGAAGTAATGCAGAAGAATAATTTCATTTTCCAGGAAGACATTTAAAGCCTCATGATATAATATGGTGGCTGTGGTTCCAAGAAAACACTTAGATCCTTGAGCACTTTTGATTTTTAAAGATTAAATTCATTTAACAATTAAGTTAATAGCCTTTTTATTTCAAAGTGCTAAATATATATCTACACTACCATTCTCTAACATCTCGAACAATTTATCAAAGCCATTTAAATTAGTACAGTGGCATGAAGTGTTACTCTTGACATGCTACAAAAGAGAAATTGTTTCCAGACAAATTGGCAAAATCTTTTAATGCTATCAAATTTGCCTAATGCAGTCTCCAGGTTAATCTGTAAAAGGGTGAGCTGTATGTTTGCCCATATCTTATTATCCTTAGCTGTCAGTGTATAAATCAGTGCTGACACAGCTTCTTCTAAATCATGCATACAATGCACAAAGGGGAATCTGAAGCATGCCAGAAAGCACTCAGGAGAATCTTGATCTACAAGACTAAAAGACCCCATCACTTTTCTTATGACAGAGTTTGTACTATTGCTGCAAATGAAAGCAACTGAACTCGTTTTTGGTATTGTGTGTGATTCCATGTTGCTTTTGACAGCTTAAAAAGTATAAATTCTTTTGTAAAGATATTAGGAATGTTTAAGTTTTGTAGGACATATGTCTTCTTAAAAGTTTTATGGATGTTCCCAAGTCTCATAATACATATTTCCTAAGAATAAAAAATAACTCATGGAGTTGTGATTAAGAAAAGATAAGCAAGCACAAATTGGTGAATAATGCTTTCATCAGTTGTGCATTTTATGATATTTAAGTGCGTTGTAGCAGAAAACCTGGTGCTTTCAGAATTGCTCATGAGGCAATCTCTCTGTGTAGAACTCCCATCTGTCCACAGGGTTAAAAACAAACAGTGTCAAAATTGTCTACATTATAATTTGTTTTGTGTTTGACGACTCTTCTTCAGCCCCTTAGTTCTCTTATTCCTCATTTATCCCTCTCAAGGGTTCTTCAAGCCCTGGGTTCTCGTGCCTTCCCTAGGTAAGAAAGGCACCTGGTCTTCCATTTAGCAAAGGCTGGCTTTCCTTAGGTGTGATTTCCAATTGCAACATGGAATTGCTATGAATTAAGGAAACCGGGCACTCTTTTATGAGTATCTAAAATTACAATTAATTATTCAGCCAAATTTTTATTATTTAGAGTTAAAATGAGAAGAACATTAGAAAGAGTAGGTAAATTTGTCTAATGCTTTTATTGTACATATTCTTAGCTCTTGAGTCAACCTGGATCACCATGGGTGTCTGTGTCTTTTCTTTATAATTTCCATTTTGTAACCTTTAATTTGCTTCTGTTCCACAGGGAAATACTGGACACTACACCACTGTCCTTATCTGTGGATTTGTTTTACAAGTACTGCATGATTTCATCTTTATCCTCAACTCCTTATGTGTTACATCCTATGGTTCTCTTTTCCATAGTGGACATAGATCCATTGATACCCAGGAAGCCCCAGGTTTCCCATATTGATGGTTCCTAGCTTGAGAGGCTGGAGTCTCAGGCCACACCATTTGCCAACAGACCCGTACACTGAGAAGCATACTCCTTGTCTGACACACAGAATATTTAAAGCTTATCTGGTTTTATTTCACTGCAAACTGTCTATAATTAATGGAGATACTGTATTTTGTTTTGTTTAAGTTTTCTTAATGTATTTCCTATTTTCTACTTTAAATTTTAACTATTATACTGTATTTTAATCTTACATAGAAAACATACTTCAGTGTTAAATTTACTTGATTGCGTCTCTATCCACAGCAAACATATATTTTTTTCTTTAGCATCAAAGAAACAATATTCAATTACTAATTGGCTTACTTTCATAAGAATTAAAATGCTTAAAATTCAGTTAACTGTAAAATAACACATGACATTAAAATCCATAATAATGTGTAATCTAGATAAGAAAGTACTAATTTCTTAATATAGCAATATGGTAATGCCCGATCTTTGTTATATTTACAATGTGAGGTGCTAGAAAGGGTGTTTTATTTATATTGATGCTATAAAATAAAAGAATAAAATTTTAGATAATTCAAAATGAATCAAAATTGCCAGACTCAATCAAAGAGTATTTCCCAATGTAAAAAAAAAAAACACAGATTTTCTTAAAAAATGAACTATGTGGAAGAAAAGAAGGAAGATTTTCAATATGGGTATAAGTATCTTTCTGTAACTGTAAACATGAAGTCCTTATAAAATTGTAAATATGAAAATCCTATGAAAATTGGATTTAAACCACATTTTGTAATTCAAATAATAATACGTAAAGATATAAAAACTGCAAAAGTTGGATTATATCAATAAACATCCTAAATATTCATTTAAACAACCATACGCCTTTTCTGAGAACAAGTTTACAGCAGGAGACTGGCTTTTGGACATTCCATGCTAATGTCAGACTCTATCTGAAGAATTTCAAGAAATCGCCTTTTCTTTGATTTAATTCTTTTACACACTTTAAGGCTATGCTTTCTGTGTCTCAGTAACAAGAAACCTCACATTTCACTAGAATGCTCTATATTACAAATGCATGCGCATTGCTATTTGAGGGGAGAAAAAGAAAAGAATAGCCTGCAGATTGACAGTAATATTCTGTAACAGAAAATAGAGAAAAAACAACTAGAAGGGTATTGGGTCCTAGAATTTCTAGAAAAATTAACTAAAGCTATTTGAATTTAAGACTTGTGATAAACACTTGACACTTACTGATTGTACCACATGTTACATACTGATTTTATACAATCGCATTTTTCTTCACATTAAATTTAGAAGGTAAATATTTCTGGCACTTTAATTGCACAAATAATAAGATTCAAAAGCTTGAGAATTTATATACAGTAAGCAGCAAATACTGTACCGACACATTCTGGAAGTCCCTAAACAGTATCTAAGAGCCAAGGAAACAAATTTACAGTGATTTGCTGCTTCAGGTGAATTTTTAGATAAATATATAGGCATGCTTAAAGACATAGCATCAAAATCAGAAAAAGCTGTCATTCCTTTAGATGGAGGGGTATAAAGTAGTGTAGAAAAAAGTATTTATCTCTTTAAATGTCTAGGATTTGACTCAGTAGTAGAATGTTTGCCTAAAGTGTATTTAGCTCTGGATTCAATTTCCAGCCCTATATCACATCAACATGTTCGTATCACATACACAGCACACATACACACACACACACACACACACACACACACACACACACACACACACACACACACACACACACACGGAGAGGGAGAGAGTAGGGTAGAACCTAGTTAGAGGGAAATGAAAAATTTACTTATACGTGAACAGCTTCATGGATAAAAGTGTGAGTAGAGGCAGTAGAGTGTTAAACAATTATTTTCTGGACGACGGTGACTTGGGCCTGAGCATAAAGCAGGAAGATTTTGTCACAGGCAGAACATCATAACTAGCCAGAATGTCTACAGAGGACAGATATTATAACATAGTAAAAACTCTGTATTCTTACAGACTTCAGAATTAGAGCTGTGTTCTGCTTTGTTCATATAGTTTGGCTTTAGTGTCTTTAACAAATACAACAAAACATTAAATAAGATGATTTTGAACTTAGTCATCAAAATGTAAAATCAGTGCATCATGGAAACATACTTAGTAATTAGTATCTCTGTTAAAATTATCTAGCATGGATGTTATAATCAGTTAAGAGGCTGTTGTACAGTTTATAGGTAACAAAGTGTTCTGGTCCACATTGGGAACATTAGAAATCTGAAGGTCTGTTTTGTTTTATTGAACAACAAGGCAACAACACTATCCATATTACCTTTTGTTTTATTGGTGTTCAAAATCAACCATCTTTTCCTTTTGCATTATTTTGTTCTGTTTTATAGACATTTTTTTGAAGGTACACTGCATATATTACAGTCATGGAAAAAAATCCATTACTTAAGAAAATTTGCTTCAAGCAGATTGGAGACCAAAATATTTAAAATTGGAAAGAGTTTTGATGGTTGATTATCTCATCTCAGTTGATGGGATGGTCCCAATTCTGACGATTTGGAAGAGAAAGAAAAAGCCCAACACTGCAGGACCACGAACAGTCCATATGTTCTAAGAATGGCACCTGCCCAGCCTGTTCCCTGGTCGCATCCTTCTTTTCTACACCAAAATAATGTGTATTCTGTATGTGGCGGTCAGGGCCTAGGCATTGTGCTTGTGAGAGATTAAAAGTCATGAAAACCATCACTTGCTAACATTTGCTTGAACAACTTCGGTAGCTCGGAAGATGCTATGGTTTACTGAATTCTCTTTAGTTTCAGTATCAGGATAAGAAAGACCAATTCCCTTCAGGCAGAAATGGTTTCTTTTTCAATGTGTTTGTAGCCTCACTAGGAGAGACCTGGTATGAGCGGCTAGTTTTCATTTAATAGCTAAAAGGTTGTATTTTAAAGAAAAATTAGAAATAAATCTGAGAACTGACTAAAAAGGATATTTTTGTAACTAGGACTTGGTGATGAATCTCTTGAACTTAAGGAAAAGTCACACATTCTTCTCTTAAGGTTATATATTTGTTCTGTACTATATGGCAAATTCTTGATTCTGTATTGTGTAGATAATTTAAATACCGATGAAGAGATACCAGGAAAGAAGTTTAAACCTCATAAATTCATAAAATGTTTTAGGCTCTCTACATACTTCACATATAGCTGTCTACATTTTATAGATTGAGGTAGAATGATTGGGAACAAGAAAATAAAATAAAACTAAACGGGACATAAAAAAGAAATGTGATAGCAATCCAGTAAACAATAAAATTTCTAAATAACCTATGTGGGTTTTCAACAACAGATTAATTCTCTTTCCTGTTTGTCAAATTCCCTTATTGTCAATAAACAATGCATCAAAAATTGAATTATTCTTTCCAAAAATAGCATGGTCCTACATATTTCTTATCTTAGTGATATCATGCATTGCTTTAAGAAAACTATGCTGAATTATTCTGAAAATTATACTTTGTGTATACATTAATGCGCATGAAATGGTATTTTTTTGTCAGTGCCCTTAGAAACATATCTCATTTCTCCCATGGATAGCTGTTATTTGGTCAACAAAGATTATTTTCTTAGAAAAGGAGAATAAAATTCATAGCTTTGGGGTAATTGGGATTGGAAAGGTTCAAGCAAAAAGGAGAAAGGTATAGATGGGGAAGAGTGTGGATGAAAACCACGGAGAACATCTTGGGAATAAATAACAGGAGGAAGGAAGATGTAGGTGTGTAGTTTCATTTACACGAAACCTAAAATAGTTCTTACAGACTTCAATCATTTTCAATATTTATTCCCATATCCATAAAGAGAGTAAAACTGGTAATATAATATGAGTTTTATGATATGAATGATTACAACTTGCTTCATTCCTAAGCTTTTGTTTTGACACTTCTTTCTTCCAGACCAAATAGAGGATTTTTTTCCCTTACAAAATAAAGAATGCTTAAAGACGTATCTGAAATAATGAAAGAATATGCTGCAAAAGAAACTCACACGTCTTAAAGATAATGACCTACTAAATAGGAATATTCTCTAAGAGGATAGGCTTAAGTGGAAAACTAGGTGCTTGAAAAAGATACAACGTATGCTGTAAAGTTTTCTTTTATGATTTGATTAAGGGGAAGCAAAGCTTCATCATTTCAGCATTAGTTTATTAATTATACATACAAAGACTCTAAGGAAAATTTTTGTAAGTGTTAGTTAAATTTATGAAGAAACATCCTTTGGTAATAAGAGGGCATCGATAGTTCATAGATTGTGACTTTATTACTATATATAGAAATCCCATGAATACAGCCTCTGGACGCTGTTAGAAACAGAGTTATTTTGTTGATAATATAATATAATTTTGTTTTCCTAATATCTGATTACCTAAAAATGTCAGGACATAAGAAACTGGTACAAGTTGTGACTGGCTGGGTGGGGGTGTGCAGAGTAGAAAGAGGTTACAGAACAAAATAAAAAAAGTATTTTAATCCAGCTATGAAATAAGGAGATATAGCAAAAAAGTTACTGTTCATTCTCCCCTGAGAGGCTTAAGACCAGGACGGATGTTCATCTGTCTGAGATAGTTTAAATGGGGATTGTCTGGAGGAAGGGATACAAATGTACTAATTTGCAAAATTTCCACAGCATCAATTTTATATTGTCAGAATGCTGCCTAGAGCTTGTTTAGCCAGATCTCAAGAGTAAAGCAAATGCTATCACCAGAAGTTTTGTAGGAATTGGAGCTGCTTTACATCAGGCTCAGAAGTCGCAAATCTGAAAAATTTGCTAGACTAAGGCAGGGTGAGATTGCGGATAGCACTCCAGGAAGCAGGGTCTTGGCTCTGCTCCTTGCATGTGCCTGCTGCTCTACCTTCTTTTTCTCTTTTAACCTGTGAATAATTGTGCATCTGTGATTGGGACACCATGAAAGACAACTTAGGATTGAAAACACAGGCACAATAAGGATGACAAAATACTGTTCTCCTCTGTCCCGATGAATATTAATATCACCATCAATGGTATGCTGCTGTTTCGACGGCTGTGACTACTAGTTTAATAACAAGGTAAACTAAATTTTATATTTAAAAATAGAAAACGTATTGCCTCTGTTTGAAAGAAAAACTAAACCTTACACTAAACCCATGAAATGATATCTGAAAATACAGTTTGAAATATCTTTTAACTCAGAAGTCTTTTGCAGCAATTTAAGTTGATTAAACACCCTTACACATTAGGAAATTCAATTTTGCATTCTTCCCTTTTGCATTAGCTCATGAAAGTTGATAACAATATGAAGGTTTTTTCTCCCTTATTTAAGTGTCACCATTCAGAGCTATACTATCTCTTACGCTCCATTTCCTCCACGGAAGCATAAATGCCCAGTGCGACTCTGTGCAGAATTTGTCAGCAGCTCCCACATGTGGCTCCCTTATGTCACACCGCTGCTTCATTTTATTAAAAAAAAAAAAATCACATTCCATTTCTTGCACACACAAAACAAACAAATGGTTACATCTCATTTCTGACACATACAAAACAAACACTCCGAAACCCCGTTACATTTTGGGTTTGACCCAAGTTCTTTCTCAATTACTCCTCCCCACTGTTCACCTCGACATAACAGAAGACAATATCTTCTATTTCCCCTACATTCTTTTATGACCTTTTCCCAGAGAGCTCTCTGACAACTTATCATAATACTTCCAGTTGTTCTTCCCTTGGCTCCTATGGTCTGTGTCCTCCTATTTATAAATCGTTTTGTTTTATGTTTGCTTAGTTTTCACGTATTTTAAATTAATTTTGAAGTTCCATGTCTAATTGACTCCTAAGAGAATCATTGCTCGCATGTTTAAATATACAATTAATTAGATTCCAATATTGAAAAAATTTTCAGATTCTACTAGCCTGTCTCCTTTGTAAGCTATTTATTCATGGATATTTTTTATGAGTTACTCACTAAGTAATTTTATAAGAAAATACAACACTATAGTTTCTTAGCATTTACTGGTTTAAAAGGTCCTCCATATCTCATTTGCCTAATAACCACAACAAACCCAAATAACTATAAGTCATTTCATGAAATTAAATACTAAGGATGAAGAGGAGTTAGTTAGATGATTATTTATGTGTACAAATCCAAAATACAGGATAACAGTCTCAGTGTGTAATCCTAAACTCACTGTATAGCATATGTAAGACTTTGAAACTGAGAAAATTCATGAATGTATGTGGGGGAGGCTTAAAATGCCCATTTCACATGGCAGCTGGCCTAGTCTCTCACTTTCCACTTAATCTCTGAACTTATTCTTCAGTAAAATGAAGAAAACATGGTCTTTTTTTTTTTTTTTTTCTAAAAAAAAAAAAGTCCCCTGTGATGGGTCTGCATTCTAAATGTAGACTTACACATAAGAAAAGGCAGTCAGGTGACTTAAATTCTTTGAGTATCTGAAAAATAGTTAAATGTACTTGTATTAAATGCTTAATGGTAGTACAATTGTGAAGTTATGAGTGATATTCTGCATGATGGTCAGTTGTACGCCACTGCAACTTGACTGGGTACAACTAAGGAAATCTTAAGTAATGCCATATCCACAAATAATACACTGAGACAGACTGGATCCCCTGTGTTAGCGAGCTGACTCAAGCATTTTAAAAGTCCACCTAGTAAAGATAGAAAAAAAAAAAAGGCAAGAGAAAATCCGTTTTGTCTAAATGCATATAAAAAAATCACCACAGTCACAATGTTAATGTCTTTGCATATATCCACAAAGATGTAGCTTTCTGTCACTACTTGGGCACTCAGAAAGCATAGATTCAGGATAAAGAAAAACACATTTTTACTAGAGAGATGTAAAGGCCAAAATCTGTGGCTTTATCAACACTTGTCTTCTTTGACAAGGGACAACATCTGTCTCACTTTCATCACTAGAGAAAAAGGGTACTGAATTCTTCCATGGAAAATTCTGAATATAAGTTAATTCTTGAAAAATTGCCTGCCCCTGTTTATGACTATCTAAAAAATATTGGATTATAAGAGTTAATCACAGTACACAGGGGCTCTTCACTTCTGCATTCCAAGGTATTTACTAGTTAAAAAAATTTTAAACCCCAACATGTGAAGTAAAATTAAAAGTTATTTTTAAAACTAGTGTGGTGTTCAGAGTTTGATAAATAAATATATTGGCAATATTAGGTTTGCCACTGAAAGCGTATATCTCATGTGCAGCTTGAGAGCTATAGGCAGTTAAACACTGCATAGGAAACTAGATTAAAGATTTATCAAGGAAAATAAAGAAATATGTTTTCCTTTTATTTTTATTAAGGGTGGTTATTCATATACTCCTACCATATGAACGGATATGATGAAAAAGATAGGATTAAAAAAAGATGTGAGAAAATACATATAAAGAGAAAGGGGAATTTATCATTTTTATACTTCTAACATCTAAAAGCTCTAGAAAAAGCTGTAGTACTAAGCCATCTTTATTTTTAGTTGGAAAGTATTATCAACATCCAAAAGAAGATAAAACTGTTTATATGTTGCACCCTCAGCATACCCTGACAGAAAGTGCAAAGGGGGCAAGTGAGAACTCATAGAAATGTGAGAAAAACATAATACCATTTAATTTATCTGTACATGGTAAAATACTACACAAAGTATTTAAGAATTAATTTTATGATGAGTTGAGTTGCCAAACACTTATACAGAGAGCAAAATTCTATGTTTCTATTGAAAGATCATAAAAATAAGAAAGCTTCATCAATATTTATTTTTTCTGTTAATTTAAAAATGTAACCTTTACCCCAAAACATGACAATTTATAAAGTACTATAAATTAAGGTGTACATATATACTCACAGATTTTTAATGTCAACTGCCCCACGGAAAGCCTTCCTCGGAATTGCTTGAATTTGATTTTCACTGAGATCACTAAAAGCAACAAAAGAAAGGAAAGTAAGAACATAAGATTATACTTTATACTTAACTTAATAAAGTAGACAATAATAGAAAAACACAAATTACTCCACAAATAACATTCTCTCCAACTACAAAAGGATGTTAAGTGCAAAGCAAGTAAGTACACAAATAATTTGTAATACTAATGAATGTTAAAGTTTGGATTAAATATCTTTAATCTATACTCTTTCATGAAATATGGCATTTTGATTTTTGGTTAAAGGGTATAATAAGGTTGATATAGTTTTGGGAAATAAAATACAAATATTTCATTAAGAGTAGTAGATTTTTTTATAACTAACTTCAGGAGACTTTGAAGCTTTAGAACCTAACATTTACCCAATATCACAGTAGTAGCTTAGCTTCCTAGAGAAAGATGATGGTACTCATCTCACATAATTAAGCTTCAAAAGGAACTTGACTAATATTACAAAGGAACATAGTAGCACTCATCCAACAATAAAATAAAGTTCATGCATAAAACATCAATAGTAGGGTGATTTGAATCCTTGCCTACATCTATTATAATCAGAAATATAGTCTACATTTGCATCTTAATTTAATTAATAAATACATTTTAATCAAGGAAAAAAGCACTGTCTCAGTTGAAACGTGGAGTTTGGGGGGAATAAAAAACACTCATTGTAAAATGGATCATTATTTTTCTTTCCAAGAGTTCAGAGTCTATTCTAAGACAATTCTTAGAGCTTACACGGTATTATTAACCTTATCCCCTAACATACAAAAACATATATAAAACGATATGCCACTGAAAACAGAAAATTACCTTCTGGATTTTTTTTACATGAATATACAACAAGAATTTGAAATATCAATCAAAGTTTTAAATAGCAACGATCCTACTCCAATTCTAAGGCAACCTATTCTCACAAAGAAACGGGAAGCTACTGACCACAGATATACCGCAGATGACGAACTCAGCCGTTTCCCACAGTGTGGATGCGCACCGTGCAGGTTGGTCCACACCACGTCCCTCAGAGCTGCTTGTGAGCAGAGCTCATAACTCACATGCTTGTAGCCACACAAGGAAGAAGTGGACACAACTGGCTGATACAGAGATTTAGTGTGTGGTCCTGACCTCATTAATGCCGCATTGAAACAAATGAGATTTGAGTTTATATCTCAATATGCTTAATGTTCAAATGAAAAAATGTTTGCTAAGCAAGTCGTAAAAAGATAAATATTTGTTCCTTGATGACAGAGAGCAAAAAAAAGGGCAAAGATGAAGAAAAAAGACAAAGTAAAACAACAACATTTCCTATTTTACTTCATGGAGTAAATTTAATCATTTGCGGTTACGTGCAGAAAGTACATCCCGTAGCAATGCAGCTCATTACTGCTTTCAATAATTTCAGTACATCCTTAAGAGCAATAAAACTTCATTTCCTTGAATAGTGCTGATTTCTCCCACTTGCCATTGATTAGGACTGACTACTTTCTTTCAAAATTACATCAAGTTTAAAATATTTAGCGATGTATTTAAAGCCATGATGGCAGAAGATTTGTTTAGACGAGGGCACAGAACAGAGAGATTTCTGAGAAAGAAAAAAAAGGAAAGTAGCAAGGGCGAGAATGGACAAAAAAAAATACAGAAATACAGAAATAAGAACTTAGTGAAAATATTGTTTTTACACTGCTGTCCCTGCTTGCTTCACTTCCCATAATTATTTCTCAAATGAGGAATACTTCTGAGAGCATATAGGTAATTATGACAATAATATTTATTCCTGTTCACGAGTTTCCTGTACCCTCTTTAGCCTTCTAATCTCTATGCTAGGGTTTCTTCCTTCTCTGTTGGTCTTGGTTCTGCCATGGTTTCAGGCCCTGCGGTAAGACTCTGGCTACCTTCAGAGAGATGGGAATGACAAGGCTTTACATGGTGGTTCAAGCAAACAGAACTGTGGCATGCTGCAGCTTAGGGGAGGTAATATTCCTGAATTTTATTGATTACCCATGACTGATTCCTTGATCATCGAATAGCTTCCTCTGGCTAATAATCACCAATCATTCCTTTCCCTAAGCCTATGAAAGACTAAGAGACTCAAAGCTCAATATTCCCCTAAGGTTGATGGTTGAGAGTAGCTGTTCCCCTGAATATATAGTTCCTGTGCATGGAATCTTGTCTAAGCATAAGTGCCTAGTCCACTCTGTAAGGCAGCTTTAATTATATTTCCCCAGTCCCTTTTGAAGAATGGGCTCTTTCACCTGTAAAGAAAGGACCTGACATAAGCAATAGTTGATGCTTCAAAAAGAATGTATTACCCCATGCTCTAATCACAATAACCGTCTTACAAAACAGGCATTATTATTTCAATGTTAGTGATATATGATAGATGAATTCTTAAAAACATAAGAAATCAAGATAAACATTGAGCCTAGACTTATGAACTTCTAATAGTGATTACTAAATCTACTTCTAAATGCTCTTCCGGTGTTAGGGAACTTAGGGAAGGCTTCCTTAACTCATGCTGGCCTTTGCCTTATGTCATTTGTACTAGAATATATATATATATATATATATATATATATATATATATATATATATATTTCCTATGTTTTGCATATAACTAAATACGCTTTATGCTTTTCAGGCATGTTTATTCACATACTTCCCACTCTATGTGGAGTTTCAGTTAGTGTGTTAGAGGTTAATGAATTGAGTGAAGTTCCTGTCCCACTTCTAGAAAATTTAAAAATCAAGTAAAGACAATGAGGACAAATAGGTAAATACGAAAATACTGTAGAGGTGTCGGTTGCATGCATACTGCAGTTATTCTACTTAGAAACCAGCTATTTGACATCATTGTATCTGCTCTATTCCTTGATGATCAATGAAGGCACGGAAAGCATCACTAATTGCAATCTATTGCTCTATGAGCTGTGCAGAAAAAGTACAATGAATCAGAACTACTGAGTGAGTGGAGTGGACCTACCATGGGAGGAAGTTTGTTACTATAGCACCAGGCAATGGAGTGTAAAGATCTGTTTCAGAGCAGAGAAATGCCTTGATTGGATTTGATTTTTAGGAAGATTAATCTGGAAATTGAATTTTAAAGCAGGCAGGGAAAATGGGAAGAGAAGTATCAGGCAGTGTCTCCAAGAGAGGGTTAGTGGCCAATGCATGAGCTGTCTTTTAAAGGAGAACATTAGGCAATACAATTTGAAGTTGGTTCCAATGGAAAAGTATTTGCTGTAAATTCAGGTGACTATCATCTCAGCAGAATTTCAAATCATTTGAATCTTCTGAGCAACATGGTAACAAAATAGTAAACCCAGAAAGATAAGCATGCTACTGCTATGCCAGGTCCTAGGAACCTAGGAAGCTGAGACAGTATGATTAATCAGTTTAAGATTAATGCAATCCTCAATCATGATGTGAAATTTCTTAGAAAATTTAAAAATGCTGAAATTCTTCCTTTTAAATTTATGTGTATTAATGTTTTGACTTCATCTATGTGCACCATATGCATGCCTGCTCCCACAGAGGACAGAAGATGGGTCCATAAAACAGAAGTTACAGGTAGGTGGTCATTAGCTGCTATGTGGGTGCTGGTAACCAAACCTGAGTACTTGGAAAGAACAGCAAGTGTTCCTAAATTCTGAGTCAACTCTTCAGCTCTGAAAATATTGAATGTCTTGAAAGACAAGTTTATTCATTTTATTTGAAAGTGGCAGAGAGGTGTAAAAAGCTGCACAACGTGTTTCCTACAGAATCTTGTCTCCATAATGAGAGGAAAATAGTTTGATTCCAGAATAAAGAACTTTACATGCTTTATAGTGCATTACTGAAATGACCTCCAAGAAGTAGAGCCAAGGATGCATTCACACAGCCAATCACAAAACCCTGAGATTCTCATTTATATACATTCCTTCCATTACGTTCAATAACTTATGCCTTCATAAATGTGTCAGCTAAGTATCATGACTATCGCCTTCAAAACCCATGTTAGCATCCTATTGAAATACCTCTAGTAAATGGTGTCTCTAAGGGTCTGGTTAATTTGGGATTATATGTGTGGTGTTTGTGTATATGCATATAGTCAGAGGCATAAAAGAAAACCAAAGTAAGCAAAACCATTATGTCAAGGCAAATAGGTATATCATGTTCTGGACAAAGAAACATGAAATAAGAAGGGCCACTTTGGGGTTATTAATATATAAGTAAAAATTATACACATGAAATTTATTATACTTAAGAGTACAGTTAACTGGGATTTAATACACGATCACTGTTGTACAACATTACTGCCATCCACATGTAAAACTTTTTAAGAGGGAACTCTTTTTTAAGTTTGTTTTTGCTAGTTTTAATTATGTGTGTGTGAGAGAGTATGGGCAGTTGAGGACCAGTTCCTTCCGAGGCTAGAGGTCAGATCCATCCTGGAATGGAAATTACAAGCAGTCATGAGCTGCTTGTGTGAGTCCTGGGAACTAAACTGTGGTTCCCAAGAAAGGCTCAATGCACTCTTAAACAGTGAGTCATCTCTTCAGCTCCAACAGACCACTTTAGGAACATGTTTGTGTGTGTGTGTGTGTGTGTGTGTGTGTGTGTGTGTGTGTGTGTGTGTGTGTGTGTGTGTGTGTGTGTGTATTATTTTCATTAAAAAATGTCATCTCCATCAATGTATCCCCCTGCTCCCCATCCCCTCCCCGTCCCAATCCCTCCCAGCCAGCCCTCAGCATCGCCCCTTCCCATCCACCCATCCCCTCCCCGCAAAGGGTGAGAAGTCCCAAGGTGGGCCGGCCCAGCCGGGCACATCCACTCCAGGCACATCTGAAGAGCAAAGAGTGAACCGAGGAAGCCATGCGCAGACACTGAGGAAAAACATGTCTATCACCATGAAATTTTTACAGCTATTATATTAACTTTAACTATGAAACATTAAAAGTATAAACACCTTGTACCCTATCTCAACAAAATGATAGCCAAATCAATGTTTCCCATTGACATCAATTTTTCCAAGACAATCTCATAAGCCAAAACTTAATTGAACAGAGGCATCAGGTAAGGGAGACTAAAATTAGTGACTAAAACAAAGACAAACTATACGTCTTGTGTGCTTCTTAGAGAAGAGTGACTGACATGGTGACCCCTTCTTTTTTTATAAAATAACCAAAATTTCATATCACATCTGAGCACTTAGAGATCCACATTGGTCAGAAAACAATTCATATTTAGAGAAGTATGGTTAAAAACTGTGGTGTCCTTGGGTTGGTTTCTCAGAATAATCATGGCTCTACTGTTTAAAAACTACAGGACTATATGGCCTGGTAAGCACTGAAGTTCATTGATTCCTAATTTATATCATTTAGGGAATCCACTGAACACTGCTGCAGCACAGTTCCCACGAAAAAGTACTAACTCTAAATATCACATGTAAACATGCAAAGCTCTTCTCCCATTCTCCACATCTGGAGACACCACAAGTCTTAAGTCTCACATCTCCACTGTTCACCTACAGTGTTAGTCCTCTCTCATATGGACTCTTGGGTATTAGGCATAAAAGGATGAGATTCATACAGTGACTGCTCCCAGTAACCTCATATTAAAGTAAATTAGAGAAGTAGATCGTCCTTGAGTGATCAGAGTACTGATAAGCAAAAGCATCTAAACTGTCTCAAAATAATAATGAAAACACACTTTCAAGCCTTCTGTCATAGGAGGAATGGTAGATTTTAGAAAAGAAAACATTTGCTGTGGGTGTTGTTTGTACATATATCCCAGGAATATCCAGATAACCAGTTCTTCATTGGTTTTCTTTTCTAGGTCTCTGCAAGGCTTCCCTGTGCGAGAAGCCTCACGTTAGTTTTTCTTATTCTCTCACAAACTTTTTCATTGAAATGGCCTAATGCTGGCTTAGGCCAATTTATTTGCAATCTAGTTCCTTATAATATATAACTGAACTCTATCATCTTACAATTGCTAGCTCACTTGTTGACACATTATGGAATAATTGATATATAATTAGTATTACACTCAATTACATTTACATTCTGAAGTAGATTTTTTATTTTAAAAGTACTTGATATCTTCCATAGGTGATACTGCATATATATGTCCTTTTCTACTCTTCCAAAATAAAATTAAAGTGTACTTAATCTTTTGTCTCTTCATATAGACGTAATATATTCTTATCATGATCCAAATGTCTTTTAATAAAATCAGCAGCAAGATGCTATTGAATTAAAATGATTATATCAGTACAAGTACTTTGTATTAAATAAGGAAAATGGACTTTAATGTTTTTACTCAACCTAGGCTATGGAAATTTCAGTCTAGACAATAAACATTAAAATGTTTTAATTCTCTCAGAACTAGAGTCAGGCAATACACTATACACACACATACAAACACATATGAAGAATGAAAAAATTTTCATGATGACATACATATTAAAGAAATATATGTGTGTGCATGCACATATTCCTCTATACAATCGGGTCACTCTATGTAATGTTACTGTACGTATGTTTTTTTAGGGATGACCATTTGGAATTGGATAACCAATTGAGATGCATTTTCCTGGGGAAGACTATTTCTCCCTTTCTTATATAGTTTCAAAAGATTTAAAAGATTTTCAACAAAAGATTTATGTTCACTCAAATATGCCTTGAAATTAAGGCTTCATAAGCAAAACCAAAAAACATGCATCAGAAATTGTCCTCAAGAAAATAATTAGTTTATTAGACTTCAACAACGTTATTCCGATAATAGTTACACATCAAAAATTTCCATGCATTTATGTTTTTGTAGAGTGTGAGATAGTAAGGGATTATCATTGTTTCATGTTTGACAAATTTGAGTATTTGTTCATGTGGGTGTGTATGTGAGTGCACATCTCCTATCACAAGAGTACTAACAAATGCTCTTAACAATGGAGTCTTCATTCTAACCCAACATTTACATCTTTGTGCTGGAAAGAAAAAAAGTGTAGCATTGGATGGCCTTTGATATCCTTAATTACATTCTTTTTTATTCGTCTTTAAATTTATTAATTTGATGTGTGCATATGTACATGTGTAGCTGACATGTGCCATTGAGTGCATGTGTCAGCCAGGGGACAGTTTGTGGGAGGAAGATTGTGATCCCCACCATCTGGGTCTCATGAGTCCCACTCAGATCCACAGGCTTGCACAGCAAGAATCTTCTCCATCGAGTCATATTCTTAGCCTTAATTTTGTTTTATAGGACCGAATATCCCCCCCAAACCCAAATTCTAATGGAATTATCATATAATAAAGGCCAGTTTTAATTCATGAAAATGAATTTTCCCAACCACCCAGGGGCTGGGATTGCAGGCATGATACTTTTAGAAGCCTCACTTAATATAGCATACTCTGGAGAAGAAGAACAGTTTTGTAAGACGAAAAGAATCTTACAATGTATTTATTCTAACACTCTTTATGTATTATTTCAGTATATGTTTTAGATTTTCAAAAATTAAAGGTGACTTTTGATACTATTCTTTTCTTGCACTCAGTATGTCCGAGGATTTCTAAAGGGACAGTGTGATCTAGTAGTGCTAAATTTCTGCATCAGCTCTTCAGGAAATAGCCATCACTGCAGTGCTGCATTTTATTGCCCACGACGTATGCTTCTCAGCGAAGTATCCCATTAACCTCAGAGTCCAATGATATCATTTTAATTATATAAATTGAAAAGGCAATGTATAATACCTATATCATGTAAAAATGGATTCACTTTATGCGAAAGTGTTCTAACTATATTTCACTATGAAGTAATAAATTTGCTTTAGATGGCAAAGCTGCCTGTAAATTTAATTACTGGTAATTTTATTTTCCTCCACAGTTTAACCTTTCTTAGAGACTGACTAGAAATATCATAAATCTGTAATTGCAAGAACTACTCTAGAAACAACTGAGTAATGATAAATGAATATCTACCCAGATTTTAGCTTTGAGAAGGCAAAAATATAACGCTTGCTGGGAAATAAATGATAACTTATAAATATGATCTTGGTGTAATTTCCTAATTTCTAAATGTATTATTTACTCCAGAAAGATCCTTTTGTTAACATATCTAATAAAGTTATATGTGTCATGAGAAGGAACTGGTTTTTTTATATATATGGAGTTCCAAATAGTGAGTTAGTGTAAAATAATTACAGCTTAAGATAGAATTCAGATGTTTGTAGTAGTCTAATGGAGATCAGTCTCATGCACAGAATAAGTGGGTATACATAAATTATATCAAATGTCATAGAGAAACAGATTCTCAGAAGAGTTGTTTGGAATTTCAAAATGAGTAGCTCTGATCCAGGTTCCCTTTCCACTATAGAATTCTCTCCAGAGAAACTGTTTGTAAAGGGAGTAGAAGGAAATCTTGTTCATGAAGGGTAAAATATATTGCATTTTAATATTAAGTCTAATTGCATACAGCAGGTATGCAGGACTCATTTGTTCCTGAAATTACAGGAGAGAATGTATCGTATCTCATGAGTCATGCCACCTAAACCATAGATTGAAATCTACATATGGACTCTTCTCATATAAATTGTTCTCTCTCTCTCCTATTGACTTTGGCATACAATACCGCTTCTTTAAACTTCTATTTCTATGCAAGAAAGGAGAGCAAGATGAAAGGGTAGGGGCAGGAAATGGGAGTGTAAGGTATAGATGAGAATAGAGAAGGACAACTAATACTAAAGGATTGGATACTATTGTAGACGATTAATATACATACATATATGAGTGGAGTTTAAATGGAGCCAACTTATAATGGTGGAGATAACGACTTATCAGACATTTTATACCCCCAAAAAATAAAACCTTAGTTATATCATGTAAATCTTGATGAGTTGTTGGTCAAAGGGCTCATATAGATATCCCCAAACATTATAGAGACTATTGACAAGAGGCTATGCTCCATAAGCTTATGACAACTCCATGTTGTAAAAGACCCAACTTTCCTAACACTGAAAATGAATAAAGTGAACTGGTGTGCAACTATAAACTTCACCCCTAGTGACTACATTTCATGGTGGTATAAGGTACTTAAAATAAGAAGAAACTTTGACATCAGTTTCACCCAGCTACAACAGAGAATTGCTTGAAAGATATACTGGTGTAATAATGGCACACATGTTATGAGAGTAACCAACCCTTTTTGAATAAAAGGTCCACTCCATAAGATGAAAAAGATACACCAAAACTTCTAAAGATTTTGACATTATGCATGTTGTGGGCCTATGTAGTATGAGGTTTACAGCCTGGACTTTCGGGCCTTGCCTCAAAGTTTAGGCCCACAGACCCACAGACCCACAGACCCGCAGAGACACACAGATGCTTACAATAGTTTTAGGCTGATCGGCCTAAGACCCAGGCATATAACTTGCTAACTCTTTACCCTTAATCTAACCCATGACACTTATTCTGTTCAGTCATGGGGCTCGGTACCTTTTCTCAGAGTAGCATAGTTGTCCTCTGTTTCTTCTGGCTTCTCTCTGGCATCTGCTCTATTCAGCCTGTTCCTAGAGTCTTAGTCTGGTATCCCCGCTCACACTTCCTGTCTGCCTTTGGCCAATGAGTGCTTTTTATTAAAGCAGTGGGTCATCTAATTATTTACAATGGAACAACATAATCCCCATACAGACCTAAGGGAAGGAATACTAGTATTATTATGCTAAAGGAAACAACATAGAAAAAACTCTTCCAATAACATATTGTTATTTAACTATTATCAGAGAAGTTTTTTCTTAAAGTAGATGAAGATTTACACATATATCCACTGCTGGCTATTGTGAAGAGAGTGGGAGACATAGGAGCACTTATCCCTGAATGGGACATCTTTATCAACCCCTTCCCCTTGAGGCTCAGAGACCAATGCCAAAGGGGGAGCAATGAGATTGAAAGAGCCAGAGGTGATGAATGACTGATCAAAGTGCCTTTCAGACACAACGGGATTGATTCACACATGAATTCACAGAAAGCTTTGACATTATACACAAGTCTTCTCAGTTCAAAACATTCATTATCCATTTTAGCACTGAGAAGAAGTAGACACAAACCCTAACCTAGAAACAGGAAGCTATGTGTAAGTGATATCTCCTGGGAAAAGAAAAGTTTCTCCAGTGGGTTATCACTCAAAGCAGACCCCATGCATAAGAGTCCATGTCTTCATTTCTGTTTCTTTCTTTCCCCTTTTCTTTTTCCTTTAACTGTGTATACACTTTTTGTTTTGTTTGCATCCTTATTATCTCATTTTCTTTCTTTCTTTCTTTCTTTTTTTTTTTTTGGTTGTGTAGTGATACGTCTTCTGTATTTTATAGTTATACTTTTCCTTTTTAAATTTTTAAGAAATAATAAAAATGAAGGAGATAAATAAGTAAGGATATGAAGGAGGATAGGATTTGGGAGGTATTGCAGTGGGGAAAGATTATTAGTAAAATACAGTTCTAAAGGCAGTGTCTACATAGACTGTGTAGGGTGCTCAGTACCCAAGAGCTGTCTAGTTCAGGCTGTGCTTACCTGTTGGGGCTGTGGGTAACTTTGTATGTTTCTGTTTGCTCGCAGTGGGATAAAATGATGATCTAAAGATACCTCTATGACTTTTAGCCAATTATTTTTACTTTTTAACCTCACTAAATCTGCAATCTTTAAGTTACAAATTGAGGCTAACATTTATAACATATTCTGTGGAGCTGTTGTGATACTGCATGGGATATTCAGCAAAAGGCTTTGTGTACATTGGTAACATTTAGTAGATGTTACATATTATTATTCTAAAATGGAAAAACATTCATGAACATGATTTAGGGTAAATATACTAAATTTCAGGTAAAGTTTAGCATATCAACCTTATCCTTTACAGTATAATTTAGAACCAAGCAGAAGTACTTTTCTTCATTGCTAAATATTGTACTTGTGAATTATATCAATGCCCTTATCAATATATATTTAAAAACAATTGTAGAAAGCTCTGAATTATATTGATACATTTTAAAGTCAGGAAATTTAAATCCCTCGTATACAGTTTCTAAACTACAAAGAAGCATTAAGAGTTCAGAAGCCGTATCTGGTGTGTTGAGATATTTTGATTGTAAATCCATTTTATAATTTTTGAAAGACAATAATAAGTGAATATTTTCATTAGTTGTACAATGGGACACAAAGTCATATTTTCATGAGACAGTGGGTTCAGAATTACATATAAGCAATAGCTGACCACAAACGTTAAATCTAAGCAATAATTGCTAGGTCTAAGTTTGGTTAACTAACATCCTGTCTTCTTGCATGGAGGAGGTTGGCTGGCAAATGCACTGCTTTCAGTCATGATAAAGGCTGGGATGTAGGAGGTGGAGGAGCTCCTCAGTACTGATACACCACACTTTTGAGGAAGAAAGAAAAGCATATTAAACCCCACATGGCAAAACAAAGATGTGGCAGAGATTGTTCAGGGCAAAAAAAAAAAAAAAAAAAAAAAAAGATGCCAAAAAGAGTGGTAAATATAAGAGAAAAAGATAAACATAATGAATGGTATATGTAAGGTATATAACAGGACCACTGTGTGCTTGAGAAAGCATCAAAGCTGATGCTGTGCAAGTGCACCCTTTATTGCTTTTACACAATAAGTAGGGGCTGTTTCACTTCTGAGGCAGGTACAACCTTCAGAAGTAGGCAAGATATTTTTAATACAGAGATGCTTAAATAAAGGTCTGTAAGAAAGGCTTGCGGAGGAAACAGGAAATGCACCAAGTCCCCAAATCCTTTCCACATGCCTTGAAACCTCAACTAAGGCAGAGTGCACCTGGTAATGGTATGTAAAGATGGAAAAGAGCTTCAGGAGCACAAAGATTAAGTGTCTCAAACATGCATATTTTAAGCTAGTTCACACATTCTCCCTGTGCGTGGTGTCTTTAATTGTGATCAAAAGTTGGGAGGCCTCCCCAGCTCTACCAAGACCATGTGAAGCTAACTCAGTGAGACAAAATATACTTTGCATTCAGAATGCCACTGAAATATCTTGTTCTTGTCCCACTTGTCAATAGGCACTCTACCCATCACATTTTACTGAAACTCTTTTAATCATGGACGTCATTGCATTTCTAAGCTTAAGTTGAAAAACTGCACTGCTATAGCACCAACCCTTTCATTTGGTTAAAACTCTGTCTGGATGCCAGAAGAAATTCGAGCACAATTCTGCAGTGTAAGCCAATCTACTGCCCACTGAATCAATTCAGCCCGACAACTACTCCAAAAAGGCACTTAAATCAATTTGCTACAAAGGTAGCATGTGCAAAATGATCTATGCACAGCTATACTTAGCCATTATGCAAAGATAATTAACACCAGCTGATTGAAGATTCGTGTTTGAGTGCAGGTCCTGTACCAGTACACCTTTGTGAGATGTATCTATTGATAAAGCACTTATAAGGCACACATTTATGTTCATAATACTAGGGCATTTAATTCCAAGATTTGAGAGTTTTCTTTTCTATAACTTCAGAAAACTATATACAGCTTAGCACAATTAAATGTCTTTTTCTGACCCATACGGTTTCTTTGAGCAGAATGAACAGCACAAGGAAGCCATCTGTAAAAAAAAGAGATTCTGATTGCTTGGATTGTTTTGTAAATGTCAGTGGGTTAATTCAAAGAAATGGCAACTTTAAATTTGGGATCAATGTGTTCTATTTCTACCCCACAGAGAAAAGCCACACTCAGCCCATAAGTAATTGGGACTGAATGATAGCAGTTGACAATAGACCAAGCTTCAAGAGATCTACAGAGATGCTAGAAGGCACCAGAGCAGGATTGGCTTCTGGGTGCCTTAAATGTGGGAAAAATATGAAATGCTTCAGAGCAGTATTAGACACTGGCTATACATATACACACAGAAACTACCATATGTTTTAAGATTCCTAAATTTTGAATAAACTTGTATATTACTACTTTTCTATAAAGACAATCTGTTTTGTTATAAATATAGGTTTTTTAATTTAATTTCATAACTCGAAATAATCTCATCCCCTAAAACTTGGGTTCTAAAGTCAGAACTGACTAGTTCAGACTGAAAATACTATAGCATTACTGTCATTATATATGAGGTAAACTAATTTCAAAGCAAATGTTAGACTCGTACTCTGTTTTTTGTTTACCAAATACTATTAATGAACAAGTATCTTTTGGATTCTAATTTGGAGAAGTCAGGTAATGTCAGAATAAATATTGGTATATGTTATCTATTTCACACTAAATACATCATTGGATCAAAGCTTTCCTTCGTCAGGAATACAGCAATGTGTTGGTACAGACAAGTGGTTTTGATAAAAAGCACACAGACTTCTGCACATGGAATATTCCCTGTGTGTTATCTTGGGTAGAAAACAGGAAAGAATGAGAAAGATTTTCACAGTCCTCTGTGTTATGCTTACTACAGGACTTTTATAACATTGCCATGATGTGCTATGTAACTTAAAATACCAAACTCATGCATATTAAAGACTTAATATGTTTGTGATCTTTTATTTACAAGACATTAGTATAAGCATCTTATGTTTTTATTATTTTGGGTTCTAAAATCAGCTACTTTTAACTTTCCAGTAGTTTTGCTCTTTTTATTTTACTTTGAGACATTGATATTTTATCCCTTTAAAAAATAATTTTAAACCAGCAATTTCTCTAGGTAGTATGAAATATATTTTTCTCTAATGTTAAACAATCGAGCTAAAATAAAGCATTCAATTATTATTTCCTACTGACAAGTTTCCCGCAAATGAAAAAAAATAACCATAAATCTAAAATTTCCAAGTAGGCCCACCTGGCTTTTTGTTGGACTCTGGATATATATAGACTATTAGTATTTCAAAATATAAGCAGCCACTATATATAAAGTTAGTCATTTTAACTGCTTATAACTGTTTTCAGGATAGGAAACAGATTTCCCTAATTGTCTTCAGAGTAATAAATCTGTATATCTCCACACACAATTCAATACACAAATAAATATTGAAGAGACTTTTAAAAGCAGTTAAAGTAATTTTTTTTACCATTTCCAATATAAAAATTCTTCTTGATTCATATTTTGTGGAAATTTCACCAATTATCAACCCTATAGAGCTGGTGGCTTAAATAAAATATAGTATATTTAGTGCTTACACACTTAAGACTTTTGAAAAGACAGTGACAAGCTAAGACAGAAAGGAGACTGAGCACATACTTTCTACAATCCAAATATGGTCGTGAGGAGAGACATGGTATAACTCTAGTTTAGGAAACAGTTATCACCTATGAACCTTTGGATACTTCTTCATCCTGCTTCAGATTCAGTGACATTGTTCCATTGAGGAAAACCTATGTATTCCTCCATCATTAGCTGGTATTCCTTTCTCATCACTGAGAATGAATGAAGCTGATGTAAAGTTCCTCAAGATGCACAACTTCTTCTTTTGCAAATTATTTCTACATTTAATTTTATGTGTGCCCTAGTCCCCCTCCATCTCTTTCTCTTTCTCGTCTCTCATGTGTGTGCAGATGAACACATTTAAGAGAGGTACACTGTAAGTGAAAGGAGTCTTTCTCTGCTTTTACTTTGGAATGAAGAGTTCTCTTTCTAAGGGCTGGTAAACAAAGAAGATAGGCCTGTCCCCTTAGCCCTTCTCCTTCTAAAGGTTGTGTGCTAGTTGGCTTTTGCCAACAGATTGTAACCTTGCTTCTTCTAGGAAACACAGGGCACTGCACTGCTTTATCCTAAGAGACTTTCATTCAGGTTATCTTTAGTTTGAGTCTCTTCAGATCAATAAATTGTGCTGTGATTCAAATGGAAATGCAGATCAGGAAAGCCTGGGGCAGGTTTCTGTAAATGGGATTGCCTCTTCTTTCATGATTAACCAAACAACTAAACCATTTGAATATGAATGACCATTCATAGTTCATCTGATATTGAGGTATGTGTATTTGCTTGGTACAGGCTTCCTTGCCCTTCAGATATTTGAATGCCTCCTGTTTCTCTTGGGTCCTCACAGACTGAGTATCTACCTCTACGTGATAAGTAATATTGTCGAATTTAAAGTTTCTTCCAGTGACTTATGGGTATTAATAGACATAAGGAATTTAGAATTGTAGGGGTGGTGTGTGACTAACAGAAAAACTTAATTGATATTGTGCAAAAATTTTTCTTTCCAAATAGTATTAAATGCCTTTGCAAGGCATTAGGCCAGCATTTATGAAGGCTGCCAGTCTGTGAAGTTTACTCTGTTCATGCTCTCCGCGTATCTGGGTTCTGTACCTCACTTTTTAGGCTTTGATCCGATTAAGCATTAAAAATAAACTTTCTCTAAAGCTACAATTTATAATTTCTACATTATTTCATTTGCTACAACAAAAGGAAGTTAAGCAAAGACTTGACTTTTTGAACATTATCCATTTCAGTAGTGATGTCAATTTGTTCTCTGTGCCTGTGGTGTGTAATATGAAGTGCTGGTCTTGAGTTTAGGTTTGAAATACTCTGCCTCAGAAATTTAATTAGCTTTTGAACAAATAAACAAGCAAAGAGACTATTTTGATGCAGCTATTTATTTCAAGTGATGTTTATTTCCGTTCATTTACTCTTAAATTACACTTTTGATATTGTAAAGTTTTGTGAATTTAAATGCTTCTAGACTTATTTTTCAAGGTAGGGAAATAGATAACTTGATGCTTTGTTTTAAATAATAGTGTTTGGCTTTGCTTAGTTTCCAGTCATTTTAGAAAAATCTAGAAACAATTTCAAACACTTCCCAAGCTCCTCTCATCTTTCCGGCTTCATACCATCACTGTCATTATGTTTTGTCCCTTAACAGACAAACAAAACAGGATTTTTCATAAATCATTGCTATTTCTGGGCGGAAATGAATTCAGGGCAAATGAGCATCATTTAAGAAGTGTTGTTTGATCTTACATACCTTTGCTCGTTTCCTGAATGCAGGGTAGGACCAGTCAGGGCTACCATAAAAAAATGAAAATAAGAAGCTCATCACTACACCCTGTATTAAGCAATCCCTTGCTTGAACTTCCATTGCTCTCCTGGGGAGAAAGGCTGCCTTAAGTGAGCAAACCACTGTGAAAATTCCCATCTGACAACTGTCTCGGAAGAAGGGTCAAAAGAATTAACCCGTGGCTAAGCAGGCAAGGGTGTGCTTAAGTACTTTAAGTACAGGGACAGATTTGCACTGAGATCTGAGCAGCTGGCTCCCATCTCTGATGGAAAGTGAATCAGGGAGCAGAATGATGTTGCTGTAGGAATGCGGACGTCTGGACAAGAGGAAACAAGTCTCCATGAAATTTCTAAGGTGTCCACTGGACATCGTTCTTGTGTCATTTAGCCTTTTAAAAATTCTGATGGACCTGAAAAACTGAGAATAGAAAGTATCTTGTCTCAAGTTGCAAAATTAATAAATGGTCTGCTTTGTCTTAGACGTAAAGATTTAGAACTTGGAAGCCCTTTCCACTGCAGAATTGACTTTTTTAGACAACTGGCAACTTAGAACCTCTGAGAACTCATTGAAAATCTGTAGACTTGTTTTTGTTTTGTTTTTTCTAGAAAAATATCCATTGACACACTCCACAGATCAGAAATCCAGTTCATGAAGTATAAGACCCTAACAAATCCCCTAAACAAAAGTATTCTGCAGCCCAAAGAATAGTAGCAAGGACAGAGTTCGACTACAGTCTGAGAGCAAGATCCTGAAGGAAGGCTATAGTGTCTAAAAGAGTGATGGTGTAAATTGCTTCCTAGTTTTTTTATTTCCCATATAGTCTTTTAAAGTTAATCTCTAATGCACATCTCTATAGTTTTTTCATAGAAAGTCATTAAAAAATCTTAATTATATTTTTTAAAATGAGTTCAAATTCTAATAATGATGATTTCTTGAAAATATGCTGCTCAGGTAATAAATACGTCTGCATAAAGTAACATATTAATAGAAAACCAACATTCTAGAAAGAGTAGACTTCAAGCACATTGAATTACTGAGGCAGAAACCAATTTATCATTTTAATAGCCGATAATTTTAATAACAGAGCTGGGTCTAGGGCACTTTGCATTAATGGCCAGAAAGAGAGGGAGGTGAATGGCATAGACTGACATGATCATTAACAGACTAGAATGACTTTTAAAGACAGAGCTCCCCAGAATCACCCCACCCGCACCCCCGCAGTGCAGTTGCAGTCCACAAAGGAGATACTTCTGTGTTCCAAGCATCTGATGGATTGGAAATCTGAATAAAGCATGGGTTAGGGTACAAAAACACATCGCTGCCAAATTATGTAACTTACTCAGAGATGCTGAAAAGCACAATGCAGATCATGACTCTGCAGTATTCCAGAAAGCTAAGTGGAGTAGGTATGCCTGGAAAGCAGTGGAAGGCTCAGATATGGTGAGAGATTTAATAAACTTAGCTTTAAAAATTAAATAACGACATAAACTATGTATCATTAAAAGTAGGCAATAAATAATGACAGTATGAACAAATACTTTTAATATTGGCTAGCCAGTGGTCCTGTTCACTGCTACAGTACTGACAGCTTTTTTTTTTTTTTTTTTTAAATAAATTAATGTTATAATGGTGTCAAAATGACCCTTCTCTACTGGTTTTAACTTCTGTGAGGGCTCTGCAATGGATGTGTTCATTGAAGAGCCTGGAGTAAGTAATCTGCTCACAACAAGACGAACAAGCAATCAAAGCACAGACATTCCATAGGGTTGTACAGCTTAAATAGCATCTCAGTGGATTTATTATTTTCTGAAACAGAAATCAGAGAAACAAGAGGATAAAATAAATGTGCATTTTATTCTCAAACAATTTTCCATTTAGCTCTGTCATTTCAGGAGAGCCTGTTCTGAATCCCATGTGCCGTCATGGCTCACATCATTCCCCTCTTCCAACCTCTCTCTCAACACTTCATCTGCTTAATGTAGAAAAAAATATTTCTCTCTTTCACAATGAAAGTCCTGTGGAAGAACCTTCCTTCTCTTCCCCAACCATCTCAATAGTTTTATATCATTGTTCCTACACATCTCTTCAAGACTGATAGCTTATTTCACTATCATAATGAAATAACAGACATCACAACCAACTCTTATTCCAGCATCTCACATTTTGATTCTTTTGTTTTCCCCAACGCTCCACTTCGGTCTCCTCTTACCATACTGGGAGCGTGTTCTTTTTCATATACTTCCTCTTGTCGATTTGGGATACCTACTTTCAACATTTCAATAAATTTTCAAAAATCTCAATATATTGCTTACATTCCAGAAACTAAGGACCACCTGGTACAAAGTATTCAACGCAAAATAATTCCAAGAATAAAGCTATCTAGCTGCAAACCACATTTTTAGATCTTTAAATTATTTTTCCCTCCCTTTTTCTTTTTGATGTTACGATTGTTACATTGTCACTTTGGCCAATAGGTAATGTGACTGGACACTTCCCCCACGGTTCAATAAGCCTATAATGAATGAGTGAATGACAGGTACACTGCAGTGCCTTGGGCTAAAAGTTATCAGCTTGAGCCAAAATACACTTAAAGTTTATGAGAAAGTGTATCATTTCTACACCTTGTCCCCTAAAGCACCGATCTTTGGAACCTTCTGCCCTTTGTTTTCTGCCCTAAAAAGATAATTTGAGCCAGCTTTGAAAAGGGAGAAAACTCTTGCATGGGAAGAAATTGTATACAATCTGTTCGAGTCTCTACATATTGTAAATTTAAACTACAATATCCTTTCTTCAAGAGACTAACGTAGATCTTTTGTTTGCTGCCTGGTCCTTTCACAAAAAGACTTCCTATTCAGCAAAAGTGTATGTACACACAAAATCAATATGTACAGTATCTGTTGACAATATCACTGCGTCCTTTACTATACAACTGCAAAAACCTGAAGCTCTTTCTTGGGCATGATCTGACCTCTAAGCAAAAGAATCTTATCCATTTCATCTCAATTTGGCATTAGCACGTTTTTACTTCTATTTCATTCCCTTAGTCCCTCTCTCTCTTGTGAAAATGGTTTAATCTGTATCATATCAAAAGATTCCCTACACAAATTTTATTTCTAATCTATATGCTTAGGAGAGAATACTAAAAGAGATAATGCTTCCAGTTTGCATCCTCTCTAGCTCATGTCTCTATCCCTAGAACACAAATATAGCCACATCATTCCTAACAGTGCAGATCTTCCAAAGTCTGCAAACGGCTGTACTTTTTCCTTTCCAACTTCATTTCTGGGCACAAATGTCAGCAAGTACTTTGGTCCTTACTGCTCAGTTTGAGTTCTTTTTCCCACTTGTCCAAGATTAAGAAATCTCACCAGTCCTTAGAAATTCCATTTAACTTAGTGTGCCTTTCATCCATTTTCCTTCTCCAGAGATCCCTTATAGATATTCCAATTAAATAACTTATTTTTCTAGAGTGAAATTACATCCTTATTTATTTTTTTAAATGTCTATTAAGCTCTTTAAAGAAAAAAAAAAGCCAGAAACATGGCATTTAGAGTCTATTATTTGTATAAAATACTTTCTAATTTCTATTTAATGGGCATAAAATGATTAAAATGTAGCATTTTGAGATATTGGCTAGTTGATGAAAGATGTGATAACTTACGAAGAAATGACACCAGGTAATTAAAGGCATCTGTCACCATACAAAGTATCAGTCTTTGTATTTATTTCTGAGTAATAGAAGGACAAAGAATTGGTGGAGGGAGGGCACAGGAGAGTGACATAGGGACAGGTCAAGGATGTGGAGAAAACAGAGTGAGTAAAGAGTTATAAGTACAACTTTTTTTTTGCTTTTAGCACTGGCAACATTTAAGGCAAGGAAGCACAAGCTGACTAGATTAGGATTCTGTATGCCCTTTGCTGATCTTGGGATTGCTGGTCCTGTCCTTGGCTGGACAATGTAGCAAACAAAAGATCTGGCCTGACTCTCATGGAAGAGCTGCGCACTCTCTCCAGCCCCCACCCTCCTACCCCCCCCCCCCCCCCCCCCGCGCCCAAACACTGGGGAGAGATTGCCCCTCCCCTTCTCATGAAGCAGACCCTGATGGCATGGGTGTAGGTGACCTGGCTTACTCTAACCTGAGAAGAGCAACCCCGTGGATTGAGCGCCTCAACCATTACCAGGCCCACAGTCAGGCCTGGAGCTGGCCCACTCTAACATCTGTCTCATCTAGGACCTGCCAGAGCTTGTGGAAAGACTAGTCCTGGGGAGCGATAACCACGGGTTCTCCATGACTCCATGAAGCCACAGGATATAGGAGAAGAGTTTGGGTGAGGATCCAGTGATGAGGGTGTGGCAGAAGCCAGAGGCCTTGAACTATAGACCAGTAACACATCGCAATGTTCGTAAGTAAGGCTGATTTGACAAAGGGTATGTGACACCCTTATGCTTCCAATGCCACCAGATAGATTTTCTGCACTGTAGAGGGCAGAAAAGGCAGAAAAGCATACATAGGGCTTGTTGGTTTGGTTCTTTTATTTTTCCTTGCTTGTTTTTTTTTTTTTTTTTTTTTTTTTTTTTTTTTTTTTTTTTTTTTTTTTTTAAATTTTTACGGAAGAGGGAAAGGAAGAATGTAGAGAGACTTAGAGGTAATCAGAGTTGGTGTGCATGATGTGAAATTCCCAAAGATTCAATAAAGAAATTGTGTTTAAAAAATGTGTATTTTAACCAGGTTTCACCAGAAGTTAGAAACTTATTTGGTCATGGAATATGGACCTGATGTAAGAAAATTTAACCTGTAAAATGATGAATAAGAAACAAAAATTAGCAACCACACCACCGTGCCAAAGGCAATAGCACAAGATCACAGAGTTCGAGCCTTGGAATAGCAGCTACCCTAGACCATGACATGCCACAACCTTTGGCTTCACCAACTAGCTTTTCACAGGCTTCCAGTTGAGGGGGCTCTAATGTCAATGTTATTGCCCTTTACTTAGTAGATTGCTGGTGTTGAGTTTTTGCTCAATATGATGCTTGCTTCATAGAAAAAATTGGTTTCTTTAACTTCATTGTGGCCTGAATAATTTGTGTAGATAACACAAATATATTTTATCGGGGAGGGCTAAAACTATAATTTTAATTTCAGTGAAAATCTCCTGCTCAGGATGTAAAGACGCTAAACACTTGGCAAAGGTCCTTGTGTGTGTGTGTGTGTGTGTGTGTGTGTGTGTGCCACATAAATGTTATCACTAAGGAATCTGCTAAGATGGGAGCACTCACACTCTCATAAACCCAGTAAGACTGATCATAACTCAGTTGGCTATTTAAGAAGAAATAAAAGCGGTTACAATAGTAGTACATCATATTTTTATAATCAAATTTAATCCATGACAAATATAATGGCTATGGAAGATATTTCTAGAATTGTACAATAATCTAAGATCCTACAATGGTCTAAGAAAACGGCAAATTCAAATTTCTAAGTAATTGTATTCCAGGCACGCCATTAAACAAAGGAAATCACCTCAGCAAATTTGGTGCTGTCATCTTTTTCTTCCTGTTGTTTGCCCACTACCCCATACATCAGTGCTCTGTAGGCTGTATGCATCAGCTGAAGCTCACAATATACTATGCTATTTACAGACCTGCAGCAGTCAACATCTGTGGAAAGGTTTCCGAAATTGATTTAAAGTCTGCAACATAAGCATATCCAATCCTAAGAGTACACAAGGCCATATATCTTCCTGGGGAGACTGACACATGGTCCCTTCTCTGACTGGTGATAATGCATCCATGCCAAACCCAGATGTAGTTTCAAATCCAGGGAGAGCAGCGCTATGATGGATAGGTCTAACCCAGTTGTGCACACATTTATATTTGGAAAAGCTACAGTGTAGTACTGACAATACCTTCTTTTTAACTTTCTCTACCATGTTTCATCAAGTGTTATCAAGATGTCATGATGTCCTGCCAGGTTGACAAGCATATGATCTGATTTAATGGCATATAAAGATGTCAGGCTGCTTTCCTAAGCAAAATTTCAGCACTGGAAATTTAAACAATTAATTGTACTTCCCTGGCAGCCCCTTTAAAAATGAAATTAAATGGAGAAACTCTTTCATTAGAAAGATCTGGCAAAATGCATGCAGTAGAGAGAAAGCTTTTCTAAATTAATAATGGCAAATAATTTGTCTTTTGTGTGATTTTAACCATGGGCCTTAGCTTTTATAATACTTTTCTCTCCCAATAGGTAGTGAGTTCAAGATCCATATCTTCTTCATTTACAAGTCCTAGTAATTTCCCACCATGATATAAGGCATTTTATACATGATGTAAAATCTAACTGTGTGTCCAGCTATAAGCATAGCTGCGAGCTTCTGAAATGAAATGTGAATCAAAGGCATTCCAAAAATTAAGAGAAATACTCTTATGAATTGAATTGCCTCACTTAAGACCCCAATTCATATGTTGACTTCCAGGAACCTTGAACGTGATCTTTCTGGGAGATAATATCTTTACAAATTAAAGCCATCAAGAAAAATAGTAAGTTAAAATGCAGACAGTAAAGTAGTGCTTAATTTTTGATGAATGGTGTACTTATAGAAAGGGTAACTTAGACACAGAGAACATTGTCACAAACACAGAAGCAGATATAAGAAGGATTCATGCAAGGCAGGAAGTATTGGGGACTACCTGGAAACTATATACAGCTAGGAGGAGACGAGAAAAGACTTGTTTCAGACTCTCAGAGGGAACCGAGAGCGCAGCACTTTAGCCTCAGACTTCCATGTCAAGAACCATGAGCAAATCAATTTCTGTCATATTAGTGCTATAACATCATGGAAAATAAAACAATAACTTATACCAAGTCATTTCACTGTCCTAAGGCTGCCTTTAAGATAGAAATAATATGTCAACCTTGTGTCTGCAGCACTTGAGGGCTCAACAAATGGTAGAGTTGGAAATGGCAAGAGAACAAAATGATGCACGGAGCATGTATTTATTTAGCACCTTATATATGCAGACTTCTGCTCTAGATTCTAGAGAGATGGGTGTTCAAACTTCAGCTCATGAAGCTTACTCTAATGGAAGCAACAGAGCAGAACAACCAGTAAACACTGTGTCATGCTATATGATGGGAAACCAAGGACAGCAATAGACAGAGAAGCAGAATATGAAGAAGGACTTGAAGGGATGCATTTTATAGACCGTTTCCAGCGTAGATAGCACCTAGGAAAAAAGACACAGAGGTCTCAGGTTTGGGATTCTAAGATGATGCTGAGATAGATTGTCCTTTGCAATAAAAGAGTTATGATGAGTCCCATAGGTTAATAATAGACAGACTGCTGTGTGGTGGAGGATCTGAGGGCTGTTCAGGTCCGTAGAGCAGAGTGGGAAGCATTATTTAAAGGTTTCAGAGAAAGGTTCTGTGATTGTGATTAGGATGAGTAGCCCACAAAACATGTGTGTATTTAGGCTGACTCTGAATCAGCTGTGAGAGTAGGAGGGAAGATTCTAGAAAAACAAGTTGCTATAGCTATAGATGTGAAATTACTGCAATTTCTGGAATAGTCACAGTCAAATCTCCTGAATCAGCATGGCACTGGATAACACAAAATACAACAAGGTACCAGCCACAGAGAAGTACTTGAAGGAAACAATTTCAGAATAACAGAACAGCAAATTCAAAGACTCCCAAGGTGAATATTCCCAGCATATTATGGTGACAGGAAGGAGGCAAGTGTCCATGAGCAAAGATGTGAAGAGGAGCAAGGAATGGCATCAGAGATGACGGCAGAGAGACTTCCGGAGCCAATGTAGGCGAAAGTGGTCTTACAGCCATGGGGAGACAGGAGCTGACTCTAGGCAAGGTTAGGTTTGCCACAGTCTCACTCTTTAAATGGGATCAGACTGATTGCCATTCAGCCAGCCACAGGAAGGGGGAGCATGAAGACAAGGTCCTAGCTTATTCTAGCAGCCAATGCGTGTGATAGAGAGCTTGGACCAGGCTGTGTAGATGATGAGAAATGGTCAGATTCTGGATGCGTTTTGAATGTAATGCTGACAGTGTTTACTTCAGGAGTGAATGTGGAATGTGAAAAATAAGAGGAGTCAGGATGATTTCTACTGGGGTAAGTGCATTCAGTTTATAAGGAGTCTAGGGAAGAAGGCAGTTCTGGAGGCAGAATAGGAACCCCTGAGTTTTGGATGTTCATATGCAGATTCTGCTAGCACAAGAATCAAGGAATATGCAGGGTGGGCAGTCGGGTGTGAGTGAGGAGTTTAGAAACTGTGTCCTGGCAAGGACCTGGACATCTGAGGATTGTTTTAGATCCTAAAGCTGAAAGAATGTGTGAAATTACTATGGGAATGAGACAAAATGCTGAGATTTAGTATGTGCTTGTGACATTCCCAGCCACTGTTTAAATGCTTTATATACAAGGCCACATTAATCCTCTTAACTGACTCTATGGGGAATCAATTGTTCACATTTTTCATCCCCCTTGAAGTTTAGACTTTGCCCATTGCACAAAGGAGGCTGTTTCCCATCAGTGTGTTAGTGGTCACGACTAACAGTCACTATTTTCAGAATTTACTCTGTAGTGCCCTTGAGATTTCCAGTTCCACAATAAAAAAATTGATAAAAAAAATGTAAAACATGATAGGCCTTGCCTGGGAAGATACTCCATTTATTTAAAAAAAAAATACTTGTGACTGGGAAAGCAGCATGTTATCCAACTACAGCACATTTAACACACATTTTTATAAAGAGCATGCTTAAAAAGGGAATGTCACTTGGAGAAACCAATGCATCTTTTGTGGAAGAGGAGGATTATTTATATATTGAATTCTTTACCCATTACTTCGAAAAGGGTTATTCCTAATACTATGCTTATTCATACTGGGATCAACAAGTTCCTAAGTAACACAGAAGAACAAGAACAACTCTGTGATCGAAATTCTGCGAGAAGCATTGCATGGCTGGTACAAACCAGGCACTCAATAAATGTCAGGTCTTTCATCCAAGTCTTTGAAAGAAACTGTCTTGCAGTCAGTTCTTCAACTCATCCTGTAGCTTGGGTCCTAGTGGCACCCGTGTGTAACTGCTATTCTGTGGTGTACTACTTTAAAGCTAGTCTTATGCATCTTGCATATTTCTGTCAAGTTGAGTTGTTCTGTATAAAATCTTCATTGTGTACCCTTCAATGACTAAAAAATAATAGTATATAACTGACCAAGTAAAATTAACATGTACTCTGATTTTCTAAGCATGACAAAAACAAATTTCACCTGTGTTTCAGCTTCTTTTAGAATAACGTTATCTGGTAATTAAATACCTTGTTCTTTAAATAAAAATCCCTAGGCTATTTTGCACAATTTTATCCAGGGTGCATCCCACAACATTTCTTTCCGTATACTCTATACTAAGCAAAAGTGCCTTCTTTTCTAAATTAATTCACTGTTGCTCCTTCTACAGGGCTTAATTAATGATGGCTTGTTTCTTCCCTAAAGTCTTACAATATTAATTGCTGACTCACTAATACTCAGTCGTAGATGCTTGTCACTAAAGGATAACATCTAACTAATGTGCAGATTCCTTTAAGTACGGAGCTAGGTGATAGTCATACTTTCTCACTGAGGCAGCTCAGATGCAGTCTTCAGCACAGGGGTCAATGGCTGCTTATGTCGTGCATATATTACTGATTACCCTACCACTTAGAATGTGAACCCTTCCATCCTCCAGGAAGCATATTTAATCTACGCTTCAGCAACCAGTTGCATAGAGAGAATTTTCTCATAATCCACGAGTGAAATGATGAGTACATGATCTAAGATATCTAGCACAAGGCACCCAAGAGCAATGCTGCCCACATTTCTAGAGCAGATATTCACTTTGAAGAACTTCCGATTTTAAATTTTTATAAAACCACCTAAATATGTGCTAACAGAGATTAGGATGTATTGGGTGTTATTAAATAGCCAGTAATAGGTAACTTCAAAACAACTGCGGGTGTGAAAATATGCTCATTACAAAGCAATCAGTGACATGGTGTGAACCGACCTTGAAGATGTCATAAGTGAACAAGTTTTCACTATGTCATCCTCTTCCCATGTCTGTTTTCTTGCTCTATCTATTCCTTCAGAACTTTGGCATTCAATCCTTCTTTCTACTCAAAACATTTAGATCCCTTTCCCCTACAGTGTCTACTGGTTTCCATACATGCATGGCCCACTTCAGCCATTTCCTGAATATACTTCCCTCCTTATCGCCAGGTGTCAACCATTTTCTAGAGACCTGTCCATTGGCCTCTAACAGGAGGTTTCTTGCTTGTCCCATGAAAACCTACTGATGCTAAAAGATACTTCCTAAAAGTCCCCTGTTTCCCCAAGCTCCTGTTCTATTTTCTCCCATCATCTGTGTGCACACCACCAAGGTTTTTATTCTTCTTTTTAAAGGTCAATATGTGCCTTATTCAAATGAAGTGGAAACCTGAGGTTTGAAACTGTGTCAACCATACTGAGATTTCTCCAAGTGAAAACCATGAGGCCTTCCCTGTTTGCTATAGGAGTCTTTAATTCCATTAAATTTTAGATAAATATTGTGGCTCTAGTCTTTTGCTAAGTGAATTTAAGAAAATTTTCATTGTAAATCCTCTCTTAATACATGAAATTTGACCTGAATCTATTGGAGGAATTTTTTTTCTCTGTGTATCACTTACAGTTATCGAACATGAATCTCAATCGTTAACAACCAAACCCGCCACTGTATGCAGAACAACATTTAGTTAGCTAGAAAGGTAAGACTAGTCCTAATAACAAAGTGAAGTTGGTGTCAAATGCACACTGGATGCCTGGTCCCCTTGTTTGCAGACCTTTTGCCCAATAATAGCAAATATGCTATGCTCCAAACTCTTGCCCTGCTGTGGCAATGCACTGCATTCGGACACTTCTTCTTCTGACAATTTTGCTTTACACTGTGCTCTAAAGCATGATATTTTATTATAACATAAAAAAATGCCCAAAGTAATACTACATATCTGTGCAGTCCATTCTTCTAAGTTGGGGAAGAGATCATAAACAAACCAATTCTTGGATTATGACAATACATACACGAACTGAATATATTTTTATGCTGTGTTTAATAGAATGTTATTACAGACTTTCATAGCATTCTGTATCTGGCAAATTGTCTTACATTTCAGTTCTGAGTAGGTATTGAAAGAAGTTCTTTGCAGTCAGAGATAGGTCATTAGTCAAAAACACCTGCTGTGTCCTCCAAGGCTGCTGTCCACACCCATGCTTAGCAGAAAAGGCTTCCAAAGCCTGTGGCGGTGTAGATCTGGCTAATGGTTACAGTGGGATCCTTACGGTATCTACATACACAGAAACACCTCAGATATTAACATTACAGTTGATAAGTATAAAATATACCCCCCCCTACAAAGGTAGAAAGGAAGTGGAAGAACAGCATAGCACTATGGAGGGAGAAGAAGATCGCTCTTTGAGACTTTTTAAAATTCAAATGACTCTTAAGCATAGGCCACCCAGTAACACTGCTCAAATCAGGACAGAGGACAGAGGCTTCATTGCTTCAGTACAACAGAGATCTGGACCTTACATTTGAATTCGTGAGACTTTCCTCCTGCAACTAAAGTAATGAATCTATTCAACAAAATTAGTTTTTAAAAAGGTTTTTTAATTGCATATATTTTCCCACCTGATAAATGCCAAATAAAGTGCTTTACAGATTTTCCAAAGCCCTCCTCTTATATCACGTTGTGAGAGATACTTTGAAGGCAGCGTTTATACACTTGGAATTGAATACTCCGGTCTAGGACCTACATCATTAACTCTAAAATTAAGTAAGTCATTTTCTTCACACCTCTGGTGGGTAAGTTAAAAGGAAAAAGGCAAACAGCAATGAATGAAGACTCTGGAGGCCTTTCATTATACTCAAGTTGACTGCGGTCCTCATGGAGAGGCCTGACTCCATTCCCACACATTTGCTGACCTGTTTTGTCTGCCTTTTCTCAGAAGGATTTTGCTTGCTCTACTGTGGACTAGGCAGTAAACTAATTATCTTGTTCAAATCCCTTTGTAACGCCCCTAATCCTATTAGTTAAAAGAATGGCTGATTGCAAACTTTTTTTTTTTTTTCCATTTTGAAGAAAAATAAAGTCCAGTGGTTTGGTCCTGAGGAATCTGCTGTGGGGAGACTGAAGTCAGTACACTGGATTGAAGGCTAAGAAAGGCAATCTAGCTGTCCAGACTTCTGGGTCACCTAATAGAAGATAGGCTTGTCTTCATTTTTCCATTCACTGATTTCATTCCATTCTCTGGAGTGGAATTACACACACACACACACACACACACACACACACACACACACACACACACACACACACACCAGTGTATTTAGCTCCCATTTACATCAGTTAGAACATCATGTCAAAGCAAGAGCCATGTTCTGAAGACTCCCACTCACAGTAGAGGCTATGGAAGCTGTCCTCCAGTGGGAGCCTCACCTCATTTTCTTCCTTTTATTAGGAACATTTTAATAGGGAGGGTGATGACACTCCATGATGTCAAAGAAACTATATGAAGACTAGGAAATGAACAAATGTTGCCACAGACCTCTTTCAACCCTTCAAGTCTTAACTTCTTTTCTTCAAAGAACTCTCACAAGTCTTGTGAAAGCATCTCCCCTCTCTCTCTCTTATTCTCCCCTGTGGAAGAAGCCAAGAGCATTGCCCCCTGCTGTTTATTACTGAGAGAACTTTAATCCCTTTTCCTTTTTTATTCCCACTGGGGAAGGAGACAGACTGTAGTAACAGGTCTGCAGTCAGAGTTGATGCTAAAGGACATGGAATTTATCTGACTTCCATAAAAGATGTGCTCTGACCTCTGTGCCAGCTTCTACACATGCTGTTCCAGGAACAGCTGCTTGCAAGAGAAGAAACACTTAATGGTTTTAAACATAGACTCCTGATGCTACCTCCCTGGATCTGTCTACCTCCTCTTCCCGCCTACAAAGAATGACTGTATTCTTGGCAAAGGAAGTCAACTTTTTTTACACATCTTCTCTTGCACTTTTATTCTTGAAAGGAATATGTTTTGGAGGAAAAATATTTTCTCTATTTCTAAGATCTGATGCAAATGGCACAGATAACAATTAAGTACAATTATTTTTGTAAGGATATAAGATTTCTAGTATAACTATGTTTAGGTACTGGGTGCTTATTCTCTACCCAACTGAAGAGTTAATAATCAATAATCTACTGAAGACATAGTCTGCTGCCTTTCTTGGACAGCTGATATTTAAAGAGGTCAGGAGACAGAAGGGTGTGTATGTCTATGGTTTGAGTATATATGTAAACAGATTCGGGAATGAAAACAATGCCTTACTTCCAAATACAAAGCCCAGGAAATTATGGGCTCAAGCAACGTATGACATATATTTTACTACTAATAAGTGTGTAATGAGTACATACAGCTTTGGCAGTGACGGTCATTAATGATTATTGGGAAAGTTTATGGCAATTAAAGAGTGTAACATTCGAATGAATAGATAGAACAAAAATGCACAAATAAAATGGTTATAACTGCTTTTGTTGAAGGTTCATAGTTAGGAATCCACAGAGACCTGAGCTGAGACACAGCCTATAGACAGTTCTGCTTTCCTGTCCCAGAAGAAAGATGCCCTCTGTTTGTTATTTAAAACATACTATTTATGCAGGGGCAAACATTTTCTTCCTAATTTTGCAACAGAATGAAAAGCTGCCTGGGAAGCCATAAGATGAGAAGGGTAGCATGATCCTCCGATGTGATAATCACAGAAGTGCCTTGGATCATTCCTCTGGAATGCCAAAAGCATAAGAGCAAGAAAGTTCCCTGAAGTAGATCTTTCACAATTGAGCATATGCCTCTCCAATGAGATAGGTGTGCATGTACAAATCTCAACAACCAAGTGAATGTAAGCAGGAAATACACACACAAAACAGAAAGCAATATGAGAAAATGTACTGACGCCAGTGTAATAATAACAGTAATTCTTTGTCATTCTCTTCACAGTCGGTATGTTTTAGCAGGACACCGAACAGCACATGCACAGGGTAAAGCTAGCACCATACTTGAGATTCCATATTAATGTGCTTAGAAATTTTTTTTGAAACAAATAATCCCACAGAGAATGACTTAAAAGCGATATTGAATGACGTTTTGGCCCTAGAAACAAACATCCCCATGTTCCATGAACCTTCCTACAAACAGCATGTGGTAGAAAATAACCGGGCTCATGATGGAGCTTCAGAAAAGAGTATCTGCCAAACATCCATCTGTCAGCGAGGACCCGACATCTCCCGATAAAACCACAGCAAATGACCATGCTACCTTCAGACACAAATACCAAAAAACATGGATGAAAAGTTTATCTCTCCTGCATCTCCCAGGCCATAGCCCTGTCAATTCAACAGCTGATACCAAGTGCAACCACACGGCTGAAGTGGAATCTGAGTGGAGTACAGGATGGATAACACTTTATCAAGCCAGCAATCTTCCACTTGAAGTAGATACTTCACAAAAGCATTTCTGTAAGTAGAGCTGAATCTAAGTAATAAGGGGCTTTATTTGGTGGCAGGATTCAGGGAGGCCAGGGGGACATGGAAGCAGAAAAAACACAACATTGTATTTTCTCGTTGGGCCACTTAGGGGCGCTCAAAGGCCAAAAATAGTCCTCTGACTCTTAAATTTCTAGAAATTCTCAATGTGAGACTACACATGTACAGTAAACAAACTCCTGCCTAATTAGCTAATGGGAATCTGCACATCATTTTTCTCATGTGAGTACTCTTCTTAAGCTACAATAACAACAATAAAATCCACGCCACATTTTAAGGAGTGGAAAAACAATAGAATGATTACCACAGAACTTGGACAATGCTTTCCTTTAGATCGGCTTGAACTGCAGAGGAAACCAAGGGCCAATCACGTCGGTGTAACTGTTAAAAATGAGTTCAAACCAAGTGTTTCTCATTACAGAGATTAAAAGCACAACTTTAAGGGCCAAATGGGTTTAAATCTGCTTTTGTCTTTGCTTTTTGGTTGATACTTTTTTGTTTAGTTTTATTTCGTACGACTTCTTATCATTACCAAGTTTAAGTTTGCAAAGACAGAAACCACTGGCTTTGCAGGCCTGTTGTGCAGAGTTGAACTGAGTGGGGCTGTTCCTACAGCACAGATCATACAGTAGAGGACCGGATGACTTCTTTACCTCACTAGTTCTACCATTAATTCCTTCAAGTTGGCAATGTCAGTTAGAACCTTTACAAATGAATGTAACGATGGTTAAAATTGTTAAAGAACATATGATGAGAAATGTGATTCTACCTATATTTGTATATGGTCTAAAATGTAAACCTTTAGAGATTATTGATACAGTAATTCATAGAGTTCTTCACTTAAAAATAAGGACAGTAAGATGGATAATGGAGGGGGGGACTTGTCATCAAGCTTGAGGACCTTAGTTCAAAAAGGCATCTTTTGATCTCCTTATACTTTGTTGTGCACGCATGTGTGTGTGTGTGTGTGTGTGTGTGTGTGTGTGTGTGCGCGCACACACACACACACAAATGGATTCAGCAAATAAATGTAGTTTTAAAAATTTCTGAAATTTTTAACCCATACCTGTCTACATGTAGCTTCATTTTACCTGTTCGAAGATACTAGAAAGATTTGTAAAAATTAAGACTACTACAAGATGACTGGTCTGCACTGTTATAACAAATTTAGAGACAATACACCATATTCCTAAAGTCCTCAGGATAGAGGGTTTTAAATCTCAGTTTTATGATTCACGTGTACAATCTACAGTGATATCTTTTCAACATAACCAACAAACAACACACAATAAAACCTACTCACCAATCAAACAAAATGTCTTAGATCTCTAAAAGTACATATGTGCTGTATAAGAATGCACTATGTCCTGCAGATTTTAAGCATGGTAGGTTAAACATTAAACACATTTTTATGCTGCATTGAACTCAAAATACTCATTGATATATTAGTGGGACAGGGAAAAACCCCCACAAAAATTACAGCAAAGACTACATGGAGGAGGTAAGGATGGCAGAGCAAAACTCTGAGAAATGTACTATCAGACAAAGAAAATGGGAAGGTCACATGCTTTACAAAAGACATTCTGACATGAATATTCTTTTTCTTGTGGGTACCCTCTGAGGAAATGGCATGGTTCAGTGGACTCTGGGAAGTCATTAGGTAACAAGGCTTGTAGTAGTGGGGGTTTCTTGGTCTCGGGCGACCAGAGGCCCAGACCCACAGACCTGCCGCGCCAGACCCCTTAGCAGCCCGCTTCTGCTGCTCAGGACCCCAGAAATGACTGAGACACTTATATTAACTTTATGCTGTCTGGCCTATGGTTCAGGCACATTGCTAACTAGCTCTTACATCTTAAATCAACCCATTTCTATTAATCTGTCTGCCACGTGGCCCGTGGCTCACCTGTGTTCCTTACATGTTGCTCTTTAGGTGGCTTGCTCGATCTGTCTGTCTCCGCCCTGCTTCTCCTACCTATGCTCTGATTTCTCCTCCTACTTCTTCTATGGTGCCTGTCATGGTCCAAAACAGCTCCTTTATTTAAAGATTGATATTCGCAGCATACAGAAAGCCATTCCCACATCACTTCCCCCTTTCGGTCTATTCAAAAAGGAAGGTTTCAATTTTAACATAGCAAAATTACATATAATAAAATAACCATCAAGCAAGAATTATAGTTATAATATCTAGTCTATTTGTTTTTAGCAAAATTAAAGACAATACTCTATCATCTACTTTATCTTTATGAATCTAAAGTTTCATGCCCGGGACCCTGGGTAAGCATCCTCGGATCTTAGCAGCTGATACCTGAATCCCACCACAAAGGCTTCCAGAGTAGGCTGTGTCACATTATTTCTAACATGGATGATCTCAGCAAGTCTTTTTCCTGTGATCATGAATTTTAGTTGGGCTGAGAATAGTGCCACCTTACGTGGTTACCTCACATATTTTGTGAAGATCCAATGAGAAGAAAGAAAAAGACATGTACACCTAGAATGCCTCTGACAGAACATCACAGAGTGTCTGCCTCAATCACAGATGGGAAGGCAGTCATGAAGGTTCTTGACACAATTTCAAAATGTCAAAATGGTTCAAGGGACTCTCAACAAGTTACCTACATATTGACTTTCTTATAAAACAAACAAACAGAAAACCAGTGAACTCTCCTCCAGGTAACTGTTATGAACTTTAAAATATAAGCTAGAACATTTTATAGGTTACTATACAACATGCTACAAATATGTATAATATATATATTATAAATAATAACATAAACCAGGAGAGTATTTATCATTGTATTTTTCTTATTAGTAGTAAACATGTCATCTTGCTCTTGTACATTTTTGCCTTTTCAGTTTCATTTCCTGTCCTAGTGCCCCACCCCTGTTTTCCTGTTATGATGCAAGGTCTTCCCTCTTGTCTTTACTTTTCCAATAAATGTCTAGACCTAAAGTAGCTCCGTCTATCTGTCCCTTACAATTTTAGTTTATTGCCCATATACAAATGATGCCTCTTGTCAAATCCCAGATTTGACAATCCAACCCTATTATTATACAGTAAAATTTTCCAGATCATTGCTCATCAGATAATGATCTGTCAAATCAAATGAAATATGATTATTTTCAGAACTAGTTTTCTCCTACATGCCTCCTTACATTAAACTATCTGCTTCCTAAGGAATTTGATTTCCTAGATTCAATATCCTTTTCTCTACTATTTCTGCTTCTGTAGATTCTTTAACTTGCCCATTCTGGTCTGTCTTACATACTCTGAGGATTTAAAATGCTATCTACGTTCATCTGTTAACAGTCCCAATGGGATTTTTCTCCTTCCTTTGCCTCTGTATTCCAGGCTTGGGGCTCTAATACTTGGCTCAAGTCAGGTCACAGTGGGCTACCCAAATTGGGAACCACCTCTGTCCCCGAGGACTCATCACAGAAGACCCCAGCATGTTTGTCCTGGAAAAGAAAACATGCTCATTGATACATAATGGGATAGAGTGTGGTATGGAAGATGACAGAAAAGATCGAATGGAGAGACATGGATGGAATAGGAAGACATGGAGACATTTATGATCAGGTGAAGGAACGGGTAGAAAACAGAGAGACAAGTGTTTTGTACCAATGGGAGAAGCAAACAGTTCCACATGGCTAATAATAAAGCCAACTTCCAGCTTTCTCCAAATGCTACAAAAAGAAATCAGTTTAACATTGTTATTATCCTTGATAGCTTTCTCAAGATAGAAAGCCTCTATTGTAAAAGATACTGTGCACTTCAGACGCATGGCACACAGACTCCCCCCCCCCCCCCAGCTTGACTCGACCTGAATTCCTCTTCCCTAATTGTCAAGCTTCCAAAGGACTGACAGTCCTACCCAGTTGTAATAGCAATGAACTACAATAATGACCAGCATCTAATGATAACCCTGTGGATGCAGTAGTGACAGGCATACCTTGTTGGTAACTAACATCTCTCTAAGAAGACCTACAATCCCATCAGCAAGAAACAAACAATGCCTGGCACTGGAAACCTAGTCAAATACCCAGGGCTAGTGAGATCGTGAACTTAGAGGAGAACCTTGCAGTTGTGGGTTCTCAGGTCCCGGGCGGCCAGAGGTCCAGAGACCCACAGACCTGCCACCCGGGACCGCTTGGCCGCCCAGCCGCCCGGGTCCCCAGAAAGGACTCAGATGCTTCTATTAACTTCATGCTGTTTGGCCTATGGCTCAGGCACATTGCTAGCTAGCTCTTATATCTTAAATCAACCCATTTCTATTAATCTGTCGGCCACGTGGTCCGTAGCTCACCTGTGCTCCTTACATGTTGCTCCTTGAGCGGCTGGCTGGATCTGCCTGACTCCACCCTGCTTTTCCTACCTAAGCACTGATTTCTCCTCCTACTTCTTCTATGGTGCCTGCCATGGCCCAAAACAGCTCCTTTATTTAAAGATTGAGATTACCGGCATACATAAATGCATTCCCACATCAGAACCTGCAACCACCACCTGACTAAACTAGCATGTCCATAACAGCATTCTAAAAATTTGTCCTAATACTCAAAGTTAAGTGTAATCCTCAGCCTTTTCAAGGAAATTGTAAATTGCAGATCATTACAGAAAAACCACAGCCAATCAAAATGCAGAGTTGTGGGGCCCAGTCCAAATGGATACATCTACAAACAACTATCACACATAATCTCCATTAACCATGAAGATGAGGGAGCACAATAATTATAGAAGGCAGACAAAGTTTGCTGGGAGACAGTGTCTCCTAGTGATGACTGGCACTGTTCCATACCTTCTCAGCAAGGACTGCCCAAAGGTGATCTGAACAGGAAGAAACCAATAGTGTTCCTCAGCACTACACAAAGAGCTAAAGGCAACTAAGGAATGCTGAGAATAGGTGACATAATCTACCTCAGGTAACAGCAAACTAGTGTTTAGCCCTAAAAACATATCTACAAGTAATATTATATAGACTGAGCAGATTATATTTAGGAATATATTTGCATAACCATATTTATACATGTATGTAACAACAATCAATGAAAATGTATTGATGAGTTTGATAGTGGGGGTGTATTAAAGACTGTAGGTGAAAAAAGGAAGGAAGAAATGATCTAATAATATTATAATCTCAATAATAAAATGAAAAATGCAAAAACAAGAGAAGAACCAGTAGATAAACACCATTTTGAGGAGCAAGACAAGGGCTTTGGTAGGTACACGAGCAGGGAAAGATGTGGACATCTGTACTGGCAAAGTCCATTCACTGTCACTTCAAAATCTGGGACACTGTAAAAATGAGGCACTGATGGATTGATTTCCAGAGACAGAAAAAAAGGATAATAGAAATTTAATCTCTAAATACAGTAGGCTCTCACAATCCTACCAAATGCTGTGATTATGTATGAAAATATAAAATGTTCCAAAAAGAAAACATAGTAAGATACATTCTTCACTAAAACAAAAAAAGTCCATCTAGAAATAGAGTTCTTCAGAATACTGCTGGTTTCTCATTCCCTGACTATTAGTTATATGTATATAACTAAAGAGATTCAACGATGTTTTAAATATCATTACCCACTAATATTCAAATATATCGTTAATGCTTTTAAGTATCAGCTCAAAACACAATTCACAGGTTAATAATAAATAATTCAATTTTCAAGCAGAATTTGTGAAAAATTATTATTAAATATTAAGAAAAGCTCACAGTTGTGAACTTTAATTACATAACATGTTGTAAAATGATTTATTTGAATATATGAAAATACCTGTGACAATTTAAGTCTCTTTAATATCTTATTTTCTCAAGTTATTTTTATAACATTCCTAGGACTGTATTTCAGAATTCCACAGGTCTTGTGACTAGTGAGTATTTAAGTTCAGCAGGAATATCTGTAAAAATCCAAGGAGATTGCCACATTCATGAAGTTAAGGAGGCATGAGATGGATGAGCAGGCAAAAGTGTTTCATGGTATTTTGGACTCCAGCTAATTTAACTTAACATCTCTGCAAAGTGGCTGTAGTCAGTGGAAAATATTCAAATAGCAATATTAGATTCATGCATCTTGCTTCTATGTCAACTCAGACTAACTTGACAATAAACCAAAGGCTCCACTTGTTCATTGAATTTAGTAATTCTAAGAAAAAATGTAAAACATTAGCTTCACGTGAACAGGCTTCTTTAAAAAGTAAACTGATATAGAAAGATTGATACTGCCAATAGACTTCTGACATTGCAAGCAATACACTGTGAGCCCCACGACTTGAAATTGCTTTCTGCTAAGGAAGGATATGAAATTCGGAGTACTGAAATACTTGATGAAGCCATATGCATTACTTATTAGTAATATACACAATTGCCATACTTAGAGCAATGTCAGTTTGTAAGTGGTGGGATTCTCCTGAAAGTCACTTCTGGCAAGGGATAATTATGCCTCTTATCATTCTATGATACTAAGAGTACTTTCATATTCAACCTTGAAATATGACTTCAATTTTAAATTATCAATAAATATATCCATATTAAACATCATATTTCTGATATTTTCACTTAGCCATAATTAATAAATAATAGCACACTTCCCATACAGGTTCATTAACATTGTTATCTATTCAAGAATTTTGCTGAAGAATAGACAATAAGCATTTATTGTATGGTTACTCAGATATTTATTATTTTCTTTGCTCTGTGTTTGCTTATTCTGGTCTTTAAATGCCTTCATGATATTCCAATCAAGTTCTTTAAAAAAAATTCAGAAAACAAGGACATGTCTTGAGACAGTGTCAATTTGATCCTTTGTGTCTGTGGGTGTGTTCAGTGTATACTATAAAATCTATGTGTAGGATATTGTTAGTCAGGTATATAAGATGAAACATAAGAGGAGCATGTTGTGAACCAGGTGGAGAAATGACCTGTTAGAAAGCAGAGTTAGGGAAAAGGAGTCAAAAGAATGGACAGCAAGTTAAATACAATTATCCAAAGTGCTGCCAAGCTATACATTTCTAAATAGTGACTGGAATTACCAGTTCTGAGATGAAAACACAATTTATAAACACGTTCATATTTTACATATCTACTTAGTCCACTGTTCTAATATAAAGCCAGTCCTATGGATTGACTGTCTACTGTATGCTCCCCTCTGACACTGTATCTGCTTAACACTGAGAATGTTACTTTTGTATCGGCATGTTTTCATTAGAAGGTAAGGCTTCTTGGAGGCCGTGATCAAACCTGGTTTTTCCATATCAACAATTGTGAGGATAGAATGGTGCAATGCATGCAAGAATAATAAGAGACTTAAAGCACTAAGTAGAAAAAAGTTAACCCTTACACATATTATTTTGTATCTAACAAAACAATTTCATGACTGTAGGGAACAATAGAGATTCTTGGGTTGTCATCTGAACACAGACCACACACAGGAATGGATGGTTAGGACTCATTATTTCTAATTTGAGATATAAAAATGTCATCAATTTTGGCATTGTTCAACATTTTTTTCATTGTGTATGCTTTTCATTGCTTGCTATAAACAAGCGTCTTTCCTATCAAATTTCTCCCATGTGTCTCCAGATACACAATTATGAATTCTCCTATAATTGGACATCAGAAAGTCAAAATGCCCAATGCTAAGGAAAGCATCGCATCTTAAGATCCAAATTACTCCATGATAGCAGAAACCACAGTTTTATTTGAAAAAGTGTCATAAAATGTAAAAAAAGACATTTAAAATTGCTATAATTTGTGGTTGGTTGAAACAATCAAGTATTGGCAAGCTTATCACTAAAACTGTATTTTATATTTGAAACAAAGCAGAGTTATACAACCAATAACAACATATCCTATCTTTTTTCTTAAAAACAGTATGCCTTGTATTTTTTTTTTTGTACTGTGTTAGGCATGCAAGCCATCCTAATTTATAAATCTAACTCCTGATTTTATTTTCGAAAGGCTTTGAAGAGTTTTAAAATATTGAATATCATTTATATTTTATGCATGGAACTTTCAAGTTCTAATTTGTGTAAGTTAGATATATATATTAACTTCAACCATCTGGTTGATAAAGTGTACCATGAATCCAAAAGAGAACCAAAAAAAAAAAAGAATGAGTGTATGGATAAAGCCTCTGAGATGTAGCTATATCCTTCTGAGCATGGGAAGTAAGACGTTTTTCTGATGGTGTCCTATTAAGGCACAACTCTAAACCAACTTCACATAATTACGTATTCTGACAAAAGATTAACAAGAGACTAAAACACAGATTGCTAAATGATCTTGCATGGACTCAAAAAAGTATAGGAGGCTCAACTTGGAAAGCATTTCCCAGGAAGCATAAAAGGCTTGGTCCTATAACATTGGCATTGTTTGTCGATTTCAGTACTGAATCACAAGACTTAACACTGCCCATAGGATCTCCCTATTACAACAGAGAGATGTTGTATGACCAAGTATATGTAAAAAAAAAAATAAAAAAAATAAAAAAAAACAAACAAACAAACAAACAAAACAAAACAAAACAAAAAAAAAAACAAAAAAAACCCCAAAAAACAAAAAACCAAAAATCTTCTTTAGTTGGGAGAGTAGGAGAAAGAAATATAAATGCTCTCCATACAAATTATACATATTTTGAAAGGAAAGACTTCAAGTTATTTTAAATGGTTTTATGAGAAAATCTGACACACACTTATAAGGAAGTACGGCGCTGAATCTCCAGCCTTCTTCACTATGCCTTCCTTAGCATGTGTTGCTCCTTTTAATGCCAACAGGAAATCAACAACGGAGGAGAGACATATGGTGCTGGGAGGGGCAGGGAGCACATCATGAATCAGCTCTCTTCACTGTAGGCAGAAAATAAAATGTTTATATTTCTAAATGTTACTACAAAATGTTCCCCTGGCAAAAGGAGTAAGTCTAAGCCTGGTGTAAGGGTTGTATTATTGTCACTTCTTTGAGTAGCTGACTCCTTGGAAAAAGGCAAAACCTGATGAATATTTCCTAGTCCAGATTTTTCATCAAGTTTGAGGAACTAACAGTTATTTCTGCTTTAAGATCTGGGTTAAAATCCTGGTACTACAGACTAACTTTTTCCTTACTCCATCTGCTTTTGTTCTAAGTACAAGTTGCAGGAAAGAAAAAATGGTGTTTAAGAATGCTCAGGATGTCACAGCAAAGGAACAGAAAGTGTGAGGCCGCAGTACAGGCTGCATTTTGCTCCCAAGTTTCTCAAAGCTTGAAATTCAGGGTGTGGAAACCATTCTAATGTCTTTTCAGTGGGGGCTCCCTATGCTGTGCCCTCCTGCAATGACTAGAGCAGGCACGAACAAGCTCTAGGCTGTTTGTGCCTATGATGAAGAGATAAAATACAACCGAAATTCCAGATCTCAGTATGGAATCCACAGGCTTGTGTTAGAGTCTGACTATTACTTGTGATTAGTAAGTGATGATTCTTTTAAACACTGACCTAACACTGTTTTCACCAGCTTAATACTCTTGACAAGTCTGTCTTATTTTCAACTTAAAAAAAAAAGCTGTTCCGTTAGTCATCTTTAATTATCCCTAGAGCTAATATATATTAAATAACTTTAAATATATTTACTATATACTATATATGTACATATACATACATAAATGATATATTTGTGCTGATGTTTACTTTGGACTCTAAACTGACATACCGTGATGCCAAGTATATTTCTCAATTATCATCTTTGAGCTGGAGAGACAGCTCAGTGGTTAAGACTCACACCGCTCTTGTAGAGGACTCAAGTTTGGTTTCCAACATCCACATAAAGCAGCTCAAAGCTACCTAAAAGTATAACTTCAAGGGGTCCCAACATCCTCTTCTGGACTCCACAGACAACTTCACTCAAGCTCAGGTACAAACTGGTGCATATAGACAATATAAAATTTAAAAATAGTGTTAGTAAAAAGTTATGATGTATGAAGAAGGAATATCTTCTGGATATTGAAATATCTCAATAGATTTGTATGTAGTAATTAAAATTTTATTTCTTAGAGATCTATAATCAGAAATAACGAAGTGTGATAGTTATAAAACCTAAAATAATAATAACAATTTGATATCCTTACCTAATAAGAATGTTACATAACAATATTGATAATATATGTTTATAACATATATTATTTTTTTCTCAGTTTCATACATATTTGCTATAATTTTTTATCTTAAAAGCAAGATATTTAAAATATGTTTTAACACATATGTTCTAAACTGCTGAGCTTAATTTTGGGGGAAAGGAAAAAAGAAATAGAGTTTTTAAAGTTAGTTCATAAAGATGAAAAAAGATTTTCTTAGGTTGTGATTTTCTGTATCTTTGAGATATAATTATCATTTACCAACATTCTGTAAACTTATTTAAGATTATACAGATAGAGAGAGCTATTCATAAGGCAAGACTCTTGAGAACATAGAAACGCAAAAGAGCCCAGGGTCCCAAAATAATGCAGCTAGAGGCTTTCAGAATATGAGTAAAACCAACAACTTTGTTGTTAAGAATACTAAGTAAGAAATGTTTCTGAGCATTTACTATGGTCCAATGACTATGCTAAACACTTACCATAAATATGTCATTCAAACTTCAGAAATATTCTATGGAGAAAACTTATGTCCACAGGTTTCACATGTGTTCAAATAAAGTTAAATTTGCAAACAGGCACATCAGCCAATCAGGAGCTGATCAGTAAACCTGCTAAAATCACCACCATACCTTTTTATAAGGTCATAATTTGACAGTGAAGCATGTAGGCTATTTTTATTTTATGATTTCACATCACCTGGTAAATCATATGGGGAAAGCATTCTGTAGCAATGTTAGTGGAAAGAGTTGTTTGAGATATGGAAGGCAAAAGTCAATGGCAGGTGAAAATATATCTGGAAAGAAGCCATGTGGTGGAGGTACAAGTTCAGTGGTCTTGATATCCTGGAGAATACCAGACCCAGTGAGGTTAGAGGTAGGAATGCAATCTATAGATTAAGGCATGCTATACTATCCTAAGGGTCAAATGTCAATAGGAACACTGTGTGTGTGTGTGTGTGTGTGTGTGTGTGCGCATGTGCGTGTGTGTTTCTTTATAAAGCCTTTATTATTTGACTGTTTTGCTCTTGTAAGTAACCATTTATCTAATAGTGGCATTTATTATTGAATAAAATCATCTCTCTTTTCATTTTATACCTAGCATTAGGTGAAATAAAATAACATTTCCCAACTCTTTCCAACCTTGTCATGCCCTCTTAAATCTCCGGCCTTTACAAATATTACTATTGTTAAATATATCAAGTATATTTTATCAATTTTTCATAACAATTGCTTTGATAAATCAAGAAACTAGAATAGTATCTGAAGTTAGGTTCCTCTGAATTCTTAATCCAAATTGGTTTCCCACCTCCTTTATTGTAGGTATGACGGTCACATATTCCTTGATGCATATGGACATTTTCTAATTTGATAACTCAATTGTTTCTGGACAAAAAAATGCTACATTTACTGATTTCTTTAGTTAGTCACATCTAGTTTGAGATTATGTAAAACTTTTCAACATATCTTTAAATATTTCTGAAATTTCAAGAGGAAAATATGCTCATATATGAATTTATATACTGTTTTTATTGAAGTAACCCATATATGATAAAAATTATGAATCCTAAATTCCACTACTAACTGAAGGGTTCGTGGGACAACCTTTGACTTACCACAGTTTTCTAAGACAACTTTACAAGTGTTAGTATTTCTCAGTGCTTACAAATGTTTGATAAAATTGATGATTCTAGAGATCATTTTGAGTCTCAGTGGTGCCATCTACTGGGAAGCTGGTGAACTGTGGCATATGACCCTGAAATTCTTTAAAATTCTCTGTTAATTGGGGTGGTGGTTAAGTTGCTGAGCTGAATGTGTTAATGGATATCCTTCGTTTGTTGAAAAGCAAACAGCTCCTCCTCAGCACAGCTCTCACATGGTTTACTTCCTTCTAATTCAACACCTCTCCATATGTGTCTGTATCTATGTGCTGATTTCCCTCTATTTCTTTAGCTATACATAAGACAAAATGTATGTTCAGAAAGCAAAGTTTTGAGTTGCCATTAAGTTGGGGAGTTGGGATTGATCCTAATGGAGCTTTTCTACAGTGAATACCTCTATACTTTAGGAAGTGTGTGAAACCTTTGTGTAGCATGATTCAGAGCTTGATTAGGGAGAAAAAACATCGTCCAATGACATTTTTTGCTGCATTGTCATATGACAACTTTGCAGTGAAAGAAAATCAAATATTCATGTCAGTACTGGGCTTTCAGAGGCTGCTCTCAATGTAAACTTGAATTTCGGATGAGAGAAGAGGGGTGCTTCGTAGAAAGAGCTGGTAAGTGCAAAGAGAATAGGAGGAGGCAAACACTGCAACTAAAATTAAGTGTGGTTATTTTGGATTCCCACAGCCACCGTGTGAACCATATGTCACAGTCCCTATTTTACAGGGACTGCAATGAAGTGCTAAGATAAAGTACTTTTGTCAATCCCTCAAGGAAGATTCATGGTGAACTCAGTGCTGCGTTTTCTGTATGTTCATGAAGTGACATTAAAGCTGACACATGGGTGAAAAAAAAATGGAGATGTTTAAAAGGCTAGCATGAAGGTGATGGCTGCAAGAACCCAGGAAGTACATTCAATTTAGTTAAAATTCGGGCACTGGTTGTTTAACTAAGCAGAGACAAATTTCCCAATAGCTCTTATATGAATGTAGAAAGAGGTGAATGAAATGAGGGTGGTATGGAATTTTATCTTTTTAGTACAATTTTGTCCCCTCTTTAACATCTTAATTGTTTTAAAACTAAAACTCCATTAATAGTCTTTACAACCTCTATAACAGTGGTTCTCAACCTCTGGGTCATGACTACCATAGGCATCCTGCATATCTAATATTTATGTTCCAATTTGTAGCAGTAGTATAATTATAATTATGAGGCAGAAACAAAAATAATTTTATGGTTTGGGCTCACTACATCACAAGGAACTGTATTAAAAGGGTTGCATTATTAGGAAGGTTGAGAATAAATGCTCTATAAAGACATCATTATTTTTGTTTGTTAAGATATATCTTAATTTGGTAAAAATAACAAAAAGTACCATAATTGAGAAATTTTAAGTGACAAGCAAATATTCAGGATGCTTTGACATGAGTAAACACGTAGGATGTTGAAACAAGCCTAATCTATGCATTACCTAATTACTTACACTTCTTTTTGTGGCCAGAACCTAGCCACTCTTAGCACGCTTTAGACTTTGTGATTACAGTAAAGCCCTTGAATTTTTTCTTCTTGTTTAGCTAAAATTTCGTGTTCATTGCCTGACATCTCTCTAATCATTCTGTGTTTGATCCTCAGTTCATAAACGTTCTGTAGAAAATACATCCTAATAAATATTGTTAAAATAAATAAACCACACTTTGATATCAACTGTACCTGCAAAAGATAAGGAGAGGGATTTGATAGGATCTTTTCTCCTTTAAACGTGTTTCTTGGGCTTTAAAATCATTCTGTAACAGAGTCTCATGCCTGTGCTGTGTCTAATCAAGTAGTCCTGTATCTCATGTAACTGACTTGACGATACCACCCTAAGGAGCGTCAATTAGGATAACTGAGCTAAGAAGTCTAGGCTCCATATTCCCATAGGATAAGGGTTCTTAATAGACGAGAGACAACCAATAGAGGAAGTTCCTACAGAGAAATGGACATCTTTGTATCTAGTAGTAAGGTGGCCCTCCGTAAGGCAGGCTACATTTCACACGGACTGCTTGAACTTTGGTCTTGAATTCTTAGACTCCAATGCTGAGATCTAGTAATTCCTGTTCTTTAGGACACGCAGTCTTGGGCACTCTGTTCCAAAAGTACTGACACATGAATGCGGAGGAATTACAACAATATATTTAAGAGTTTCATTTTCAACACAAGGACCTCTGTTTCTTCTGTCCCCAAAGACTTCGATAAAATAAATAGATAAATAAAGAGGTAAATAGATAGATAGATAGATAGACAGACAGACAGACAGACAAACAAACAAACAAACAAACAAACAAACAAACAAATAAATAAATAAATAAATAAAAACTGAGCTTAAAAACATGTCTCCAGAATGAGGTCAGAACATAATATACAAATGATTGATTTTAATTTTGTGTTTTCCCTATTTAACATGTACCTGCAATTTATGATAAACATTTAGTAAGTAAAAACCTTATCCATAAGGTAATGATAACTCATCTTTCTCAAATATAATTTTATGTAACTGCAATACCTATGAAAGATAACAAAATCATGTTGGCAGAACATGTAATAACTGTGAGCCTTAGATTTTTTTCCTAGATGAGAATGCAGCATCACTTTATATAGGAACTGCCAAGTCTCAATCTTTCTACTCAGTAGGGACAACACACTATACTGTTGGTCACCAGACAGTGACAATGGAAGCTAATGCAGGATCTGGCTACTCCCAGTTAGGTTGGCTTACTAGCGAAAGGGCTTGGAGACTTTAGCCTATTCTTAAGGCTTCAAAGACCTCTTCATTAGATTCTATCAACTTGAAGAAATTAAGTAGTGAAGCAGTGTTCTGACCCCTCAGACTCCCCCTCTTCTGCAGGATTTTTGAAATGTACTTAATCTTTGTGGGTTTGCATCTGTTTCCATCAGTTTCTGGATGAAACCTCTCTGGTGACAATTGGGCTAGGTTCCAATCTGCTCAAGGGAGATGGCCAGTTCATGATTCTTGCTATTGCTGGGTGTCTTGGCTGGGGTCAACCTCGTAGATTCCTTATGCCAGGTTTTTGTTTTTACATAACCCTAAAATGCCTCCTCCTTTTTAGTAGTCTCTTTCATTACTCTTCTCACACACACCCCAACCTGATCACTCACAGAATCAGCTAACCTGGGCTCATAGGGGCTCACAGAGATGGAACGGACAACCAGGGAGCCTGCATGGGACTGATTTGGGCACTCTACATATATGTTACTGTTATGTGGCGTGATTTTCTTGTGGAGCTACTAATAGTGGAAATGGTCTGTCTCTCACTCCTTTACTGGTTTTGGGGACCCTACTCCTCATACTGGGTAGCCTTGTCCAGCCTTCAAACCTTACTGAAACTTGATATGGCATTTTTTGTTGATACTCCTGGGAGACCTGTCCTTTCCTAAACAAAAATGGAGGAGGAGTGGATTGGGGAGTAGGAATGAGGGGGGTAGAGGGAGGGACAGTGAGAAAAAGATGGAGGGGAAACTGAGACTGGTGCATAAAATGAATAAATTTTAAAAAGTAATTATTTGGTGGTGTTTGAAAATGTAAAAACAGAGTGATCAAAAAGTTCAATTGTTACCATTGTAGCCACTGATCCACACTCATCATTAAAGGTTTTATTTTCTTATTTAAGATTTTTATGTATATATGTATGTATATGTTTGTGGGATGGACATATATGTGTACAATGTAAATGGATGAATCTTTGTGCAGCTGTGTTCCAAGAGGCCAGATGGGGTGTTAGGTGGCTTACTTTGTCACTTTTCACCTTACTTCTTAGAGGCAGAGACTAAATACCAACAAGCCCCAGACATCCTTCCAGCTCTACTTCCCAGTCAAGATTAAAAATGCTTGTGTTTACTTACACCAAACTTTTTATGTTGGTTCTAGAGACTTAATATATTAAGTCCTCATGTTTCCTCAAAAAGCACTCTTATTGCTAATATGATCAACTCTGTATTGCCATAATTAGTACATATATATATATATATATATATATATATATATCATACAATAAGTAAAGAAAATGTGACCATTATTTTGGGTAATTAAAAAGAGTTCCTTCATTTTTCAAAGTATGATAACAGACTATTTGGTCAAAATGTGTTAGTCTTTGAAAACTGTTGAATAGCAATACTGAACTGAAATGTATTTAAAATCATCTCAATAAATAAAAGAGAACAAATTAGAGAAAATAAAAATAAGATAAAAGCATATGATTAACTACACACGTGTAATAGTCTTCCCAAGTGCAACTAAAATCCAGCTATTTAACTTCCTACTAAGACCTGACAGAATTAAATAAACCGAGATTTTAGAAGCATTATGAAGTACTATATGTAAACAAAGATCCCCATGTTCCATTTCAGATCTACTATTTGCAACTTGTAAGTCCTTTTATGAATTACTTAACCATTTTAGCCAATGTCCTCCTCTCAATTTTGAAAAGCTTATATGTCACAAATCAACTTATCACATAAGTTGACAATCATTAATAATTAATTTAAAACAATATACAATGTGCCCACAGGTTACACATTAACTTTGCAAGTTAATGAGCAGTATAAATTTCAGTGCAGGACCTGAACAGATGATTTTTGAGAACCCAAAGGCAAGCGAGCCAGAGCCCGAGACCTCACTCATTTGGAAGCATCTTTGCAGCTCCTGGTCCTAGGAAAGTGCATACAAACAAATAGGGGACAATTTCATGTAGGAGGCTGAGGAAGAACACAAGGAGGGGCACAGTGTACAACTAGACCACTTCTGCCTCTGTTTATGAGTAGTTCCGACACAAAATAGTGTATTCAAGAACAGAGCCACTTAAACAACTATACAGCAATACCAAATGCCATTACTTCACACATTTCTGTCCTGTCTTGGCACTTGAATCACCTTGTTCTTCAGGCTTCCTGGAGAGAGGCTCATTCACCATTCATTGAATGGCTAGTGGAGAGCAGAAGATGGGCTTCTACGCTGAATTTGATTGGAATGATCTTGGTCCAATAATAATTTAGCAGGGCTTGACCATGACAAAGACCATACAAAGAGGACAGGTTATTAAGTTTCCTAGCAGTGAACAAGCTGGAAATGTGTGGGGTTTTTTGTGGGGGAGGGGTGAAGTGTGAGGTTGAGGAAAAAGGACAAGAAAGAGATGCTTAGGTTACAGAGCAGGACATAAGTTTTTATCATACAATCAAAACCAGAGTGTGCAAACCCTTAGGTTCAACTGGAAAGCAGAAAGTTCAGTTCTGAGAGTTCAGTTTTGGAAGTGGGTTTGCCAAAAAATAATAGCTGTAATTCCATTTGACAAACTGCTAACTTTGGTTTTATATAAATCCTTAAAACTCTCTCTCTTCCTCTCTCTCTCTCTCTCATACCCACACACACACACACACACACACACACACACACACACACACACACACACACACACACACACACTTTACAGTATTATATTCTACTTTGTCCTAGCATTCGGTTGAGGGTTTAGAACTAGATGCCATATTTTATGGAGAGTGTATCTCCAACAAATTATTAGAATAGAAAAAAAAAATCGTTCACTAATTCTGTTTTTTTTAAGTGATTCAAAGCAAAAATTCACATCAACGGTCATAAAGCTAACCATGTGACATGCAGAACTTCCTAATTTATTCGTACTCATCACCCACTATGATTGACACAGGTAGAGATAATGAGTTAGTAATCACTCTGGCTCTATTTCCTCTGCCTTCTTTCGTCTACAGCCCCAGCTCAGAGTCTGGCTGCAAAGACTTCGCTATCATAAGCACTGTCAATCAGTGTGCTGTGTTGTATTTCTTTTCTTTTGATCACAAAAAGGGCCTTTTCAAAGTGCTGCAGATAAAATCTCTGTCTTTGGCTCTCCTCCACTATGGATTCTTAGGAGCCTGAACTTCGCAAAGACACTTTTTGTTTTCCCCAAATATTTCCAAGTCCAGAATTCAGCCAAAGGCTGGAAAGTACAGAACATTCATACTTTTCTCAAGTTGCCATTCCTAACTTTTACTCAAACACAAAAGATGGGCAACCACACATCTCACATCCCTGCACTTAGCCATCTAAAGATACTTTCATGTTTCTGCCAGTTGCATGTTCTGATGTTCCACTGGATTGTTCAGAACTAAGCTGTTGTGATTACAAAGCCAAGTCCCCACCACGCTGCCAAACAGTGATGCTGAATAGAGCTAGTAAAAGCAGTCACAAAGCCATTGAGAGAGATGGCAAATTTGATTAAACCAAAGGGGGGAAAAAGGAAAGAGAAGGGAACAATTTTAGAATGTTTTCACTCTAGTTTTGTTTTCCAAAACCTGAAAAGTAAACATTTCCTCTATTAAAATTATCGCTGATGCTACTTCTGTTATACTTATCATAAGATGCTTTAATGTTGTTTACAGATAATATTGAATTGTGAATGTTAAAACCTCTGCGTCTCAGTGAAGGCAAGCAGAATTTACCCACCTGGATCTCTACAAGAAGAAAGCAAAAATTACCACAACCCCATCCCCCAAAACACCGTCAATCATTTATCTCTTTAAAGTAAAACACAATCTAAAGACTCTTGGACCTAAAGGAACAAAATACTAAAGAAGGCACGCAGAATATTGTGCTTGGCATATTTCCATCATAAAACTTCACTTTGTGTTTTGAAATATTAATTTTTGTGCCTCATACAGTGTTTTCACTTGGAACAATTTAACCTTGGCCCTAAAAGCCCCAAAAGAAACTACCTGACTATTATTAATAAATAGACATTTAAAAAGTTAATCTAGAAATAGACAATAAAATATTGGTTGTTAGAGGGAACAAATATTGAGAGAAAAAGAATGGTATAACGATTCTAGAATTTTCTAAGCAGCATTTTCTGTTTTACTCATTATTTTATGAAACACATATTTGAACACACATCAAGTTTTATGAAACACCATCAAGAAAGATTTCATGAACACTCAAAGCCACTGTTAAGTCCTAAATATACAGTACTCTTTCTTAGCAGGGCTTCATTTGTATGGACCCTCATCATGTTTAATCTCACGGCTTTCAGGCAAATAAGCTATTGTCCAGAGTTACAGAGTTACTGATGCTTTAATCAGAGACTTAGACCCTGACTATTCAAGTACAGAACATTTAATCATATATTATTCCACTTTTCTGACTGTTATTCTCAAGACAAGACTGTACTTGTGAAAACATGTGGGGTTTTAATTTAGATTAAATATAAACTAGACTGCTTCAAATAGTTAAGAATTCACTAAGGCACAAGTTGAACATACAGAATAAGTTACCAAGCTTCACTCAGTGTTATATTTATATCTCTTGATCCCCATGCCTGCTTAAGAGAACACACACTAATTCTAAAAAATTAATAATGTGGCTAAAAATTTCTGAGGGTGTTAAAACTTGAGGTCAAACTACTCATATCTAAATTTGGACATTATTATAAAGAAGAACTTCATCTGTACTTGGGCAAAATTAAACTTCAAATTTGTATGTGACCTAACTATTAATTCTTCTAAACTTCTAAATTTGTTTTAAACACAGTTAACAGCTTTTTGTCTTCAATATCTTCATGGAGTTTTCAGCACTCATGAAGGCAGAGTGTTACTCTACTATTGGAAATTAAAATGTCATGAAAAAAAAAAATTTGTGCTTAGAAGGTACCCTCACTCAGACAGGTCTTTAGGATTTTCTTAACTGATTCAAGTGAACCATTAGCACAGCAAAGCACATCCCCTGGTAACAAAGATTTTCTTTCTTTTTTTTTCTTTCTTTCTTCTTCTTCTTTTTTTTTTTTTGCTAATTAAAGCAGTACCAAATAAATGAATAAAAAATGAATAAATGTCACTTATTCCATCATGTGCTCTGAATGCTCCCAGTAGATACTTTCTTCACAATTCCATTTCCCCAGTGGGATGAGAAGAGGAAATGAAACAACATTGTCCTCCTAACGAACCAAACAGAACCTGCTTTGCTCCTGGGAGTCCTGCTCGGTCAATTAGTTCATCATGGTAACGGAATAGAAATCCACAAACCAGGGTCCCAGCTACAGGGTCATGTTCAATAGCTTCTTGTTAAACTTCTTGGCAAAAACTGCTGGATGTCAGCACATGGTTTGTTACTAGATAAAGACCACTCTTCTTGGAGATGTTCATCAACTACTACAGCTATATCTTTTTCTGGAACTCAAATTCAACAATTGTTTGGTGGAGGGGCTTTTGCTGTATTGAAGAGTATTAAGGCCATACTTTCTGTATATGTATCTTAACCACTCAATACTCATGGTAAAATCTGGGTGTAAGTTGCTAACTGTATGAAATTAATGGTGAGCATTTCTAGGAAAGCAACCCAAATGTTTGTATGAAATTCTCGATATTTTACTTATTTGATGCCCATTTTTTCAGCCTTCATTTCATTATACCTCTTATTCATCATAGGAATATGGAGGAGGTCAGCAAGAATTCCTTTAATGCACAACATCAGAATCTCCCACCTAACCTGGTCTTTCACATTCTCTTGCCTTTTTGAAGGTACCTGCCAGGCTCTCTTTTCTCTACCTTGTAACTTATTGGTTCATTATTGGAAGTTAACATAATTGCTTATCTCAAACAATCAAGAAACACTTATAAAATAGTTAGCTCCCAATTTTAATTTTGTTATAATCACAATTATGGTCTGTTAGAAACTGTTTTCAGATTAATGTTATGAGGAGGTGGAAGGGTGGCTTAGCACTTAGGAGCACACTGCCTGCTGCTCCTGAGAATGAGAATTCAGTTCCTGGGTACCATTTCAGGCACTCACAATTACTTACATTACATCTTAGTAAAAGCAATGCTCATTTCCTGGCTTCCTCAGCCACCCCACATATGTGGTGCATATACACATACATAAAAATAAAACTTTTGGTTACTATTTTAGTTTAAGATAGCTTTTCTTTCCTGATCAGTAAAACTACTGCACTCTTAGCAGAGGCATTCTGTTATAACATATCTCCATGTGTTGACTATTGAGTTTTGGAAAAAAAATCTTTTAATTTTTATTAGTTGTCATTATGTCAATAAATCATATAAAATGATAAAATTAAAATTAATGTATTTACTTTTGGGACAAACAAATTACTCCTTAATTTCCTCTGCCCTTTAAGACAGTCATATCTAGTGTGTGTGTGTGTGTATGTGTGTGTGTATGTGTGTGTATGTGTATCTGTGTGTGTGTATGTGTGTGTGTATGTTTCAAAGCTCGATATCATCCACGTGTTATTTAGTATTACCCTCTTTCTTCCCCCACTACCTGCCACTGTTTTCTCTAAGTCCGTGCCTACCATAGCTTTGGTAGATAACATGGAACCCCACTCAGCAGTTCAAGACATTGAACATCAAATTCTTGGTCTTCATGTTACTTAAGGTCGTAAGAATATTCCTTCTCGAGAACCCATTGCCTATTTCCTCACAGCTTTCTTGTCCAGATATCTTAGGCATAGTATATTGCTGTTTGCTCTTCAGCTCACAGATTTTCCCTCACTGTTTTTCTGTATTCCTTTCTCCTATATAACCACACTCACGTCCATATCGTCATTTCTCATGTATATATTAATGTTTCTACATTTTGACTGACAGCTCATGGCTTTCTTTTGCCTTCCAGAAATACATACTCATTTTGGTTTATTTCTTAGCTTTTGATCTATACTAGTCAAGTGTTAATATTAAGGAAAATAATATAGTGTGCTAAACTGATATATTATGCCTTGTTATATATTTTATGTCTCATTTTCCAAAGCTAGATAACTGGGAACCATGCTATACACATTTCTTTTTGTGCCTATAAATAATTAGATTCCGCATAAACTGTGTCTGGAAGATGCTAAAATAATCATGCTCTTTTCATATTTAAATATGCTGTTAGATCATGATGGTAAAAGCTCTCTCTGACATATCTAGATTTTACCCTAAGTACTTTCTGCACATCCCCAAGTCAGACATAATTAAATTCTTCATGGTAGTCATAGTAAGCTTAAAAATAAAATACATGATTTTTAGTTATATTTAAACAACCACATTTATACAGTTCATAAATAAAGAGCACACATCTGTAAATGACAATCTGTATTTTAATTATAAAGTAATTTTACTTTGGGTTGTGATTAAATACTTAAACAACCAAAATACTTTGAGTAGAACCAGTAATCTTCTGGAACAGTTACTCAATTTAGATTGGGCTTTGCATGTGGCTCAAGCCTCATGTCAAACATGTGTTTCTGAAAATTCACATATATATGGTTTTTCGAAATGAACAAAAAGACATAGGATATGAGACATATAAGAATCATTTAGTTACGCTGCACACCGTTCCTTGAGCATGACCTCAGACTTCTCCTCTACTGGTAGTTAAATCTTTATTCTTTGATTTCGTTTATATTTGAACTGATGTAAATACACTCATGTCACTTTTACCCCCTTTTGTGTTTACTTGATTCATAGAACTCACCCTCCATAGACTGCAACCTGCCTCCAGGTAATGACTGAAAGTATTTTAAGCACTAAAACCCTGCTATGCTGCCTGATATGTCATAAGTACTCATGTCACACTGGTAATCAAATCTCTGACATAATAAGAAAGAGATGAGAACTACACAGTACATAACAGTCAGATTACCTGGTAAGGAGATTGCATGACACATGTAATCTAGAGTCTTTCTATTCCGGCCTGCTCTGGATCTGAAATGCACAAGTAGTCCCCTCATTTCAGCTTCCTGAGCAGCTGAAAAATTAGGCATACTACATTGTATCTGGATCTAACTTGCTCCTTAACATTAACTCTACTCTGTTGACTATTAAAGCAGTCAAGTTATCTAATTCTAGACTTAGAAGCTTGTCAAGAAGATGACTCTTTGTACTGACAATATGCCATTCCCACTGATGTTCATATGAAATAAAAGAAATCAGGGCCTGCATAGGAATTATATGCAAACAACAAGACTTTCAACATGCTCAGCTACTGTACTGATCATTTATCTAAATTTTAATTTCTTTTCAATTATTTGCATGAGTATGAGTCATTTCTCCAGCACCTCACTCATCTATTTAAAAAAATAACTAAATCTTAAACCATCTGTGACGTAAGCACCATCATCAGCTCCACCGTATAAATGCAGAAGTAGAGGGACCGACACCTCATATGTTCCTGAGATCATAGGGATCGTTGTAATCAGAAGTCTCCGGCCCGTCCAATCCATAGTCTTGAGGAATCTTTTCCATTACTCAGAAGCTTATAATAATTACTTTACTCTTTAGCCTATGGCGAAAGCTCATTACAAACCTGGTATTAATGGTCAATAAAGAAATTTTTTTGTCTTACCACAAGGAAGCTTAGAGGTAGGCAAAAAATCCAAGGAGAGATAAAGATGGAGATGGGCAGAGTCAAGGAGAGCCACCCAAGAAGAAAGATGTAAAAGTCCAGATAAGCCACAAGCCACATGGCAACAAAATAGATTAATAGAAATGGGTTGAGTTATAAGAACTAGTCTGTAATAAGCCTGAGCCACAAGCCAAACAGTTTGTAATTAATATAAGCCCTCTGTGATTATTTGGGACTATGTGGCTGTAGGCCTAGACCTCAGGGCTAGGCCAAGCCAGAAACCTCTGACTACAAATGGAGTCCACCATGGGACATTGATCCAGAGAGAGCTTATAAAGCTTTAAAAAGATTCTAAGCGCACAGAAACAGAGCCACATTGGGCTTCCTAGTATCAGTCTCAGAGATTTGTCCCCCAACAGCTGCCTGTGGGATGTTGCTGGTTGCCAACCACCATGAACTAAGCTACATGGCCAATTTCTGCAGTCTCTCTCACAGGCTGCAGTAGTAAAAGGCTTCTCCCAGTCATTGCTTGCATGATGGGAAACATCCATGAGCTTAAAATCATAGTTTCATGATACTTAAAACTGTTTCTAAGAATTGGGGAGGTAAGCGTGACTCTGACATATTGAAAAGATAAGTGGGGCAAAGCCAGCATCAAAATGTCCAAGACACAGAATTTAGCAACTTAAAAACTCTCTTGGTTAAAAAAATTTAAAGATATGCAATAAAACAGGTTCAGATGGATAAAACCTATAAACGGCTTATATTGTGTGTTTTAAAAAAAGTACGTAGGCTTGGGAGAGAAAAGGAAAAGGGTAAAAAAAGCCCTTTAAAGAGAAATAGAGTAATAAAAATATAATTAAGCCACATAAAGATAGAAAATACACAAAAAGTCTGGATTGTGTGTATTATTGTGCTTTCTTTTAATCTGTTAATGATCACACTGCAAAAAACCATTTGTTTGTAAAGGCTGCTAAGTTAAACCAGCACATATATTCTAAAGGTATCTTGACTTTGAGTTTTGGTTAAGGATATGCTGCGTTGGGAAAGAGGTTCTGCTTTTACTTCCACAAAACATGAGAACCTGTGGATTGCTTCCAGGCTAGTATGGTTTGATTCACCAAGACCCCCTGAACGCAATTAGCTGAGATTATGCAGCCTCATGAACAACTACAGCTAGGATTTAACAGTAATTCTAAATATTCTTTATATTGGTATGAATTTTGGTTTATTGACACAAACTTAAGGTTTGTTTTTTTAAACTGTATGTATATTTCTATTCGTGTTTACGGTACGTTTATGTAACTCATTTAAAATTGCAATGTATAATTAGGAAATACATATTAATATATAGTCATCTATGATAATTTATAGTCATGTCAGTTGTTTTTATATATATGAAAATATATTTCAATTAGGTAGGTAATCTTCAAACACTTCAAATACCTGCAGAATATGGTATTTTAAATATTTTAAGAATTTAGACTTTCCTGGACATCGATACTTGTCTGCTTCTGGCAGTACCAAACTGTTTCAAGAATATGATGGGCACTAAAGACACTCCACGTGGAGTTCATTTTCTTTGTTGCAAAAGTTAGCCACTGGGCACGAGATTGTTCTTGCTTTGACTTCTTGACAGCATTCTGTATAAGATGAATGTGTACGACCCACAGGAAAGTTCCCTCTGAATTTTGCCAGAACAAGGAGAAATGTTCCTTTAGGTTCCTGTTTTGCAGAGAAAACTGCCAGATATTCTACAAGACACAGAGAGAAGAGACTGACAAACCTTGACAGAATGGACCAAATCGTTTTTCTAATTTCTTGCTTCACTGAAAAGTCTACCAGAGACTCTAGGTCTGTATGCTGAAGATGGATGTCCAACTTTACAAAGGAACTTTGTGTGACTGTGAAGGTAGCCAGATGTCTCTGTCATTTTTAGAAACTAGAGGCTGATTACAATATACTTCCTGTTTACACACTTTTTACATCCTTCTGTGGTCTTTGATGGAGTTGAAGATCAGATATTTAAAATTATAGGTTTCCTTAGTTATAATAAAAGGTAAATTAAATTTAAACCTTTGGACTCACAAAAATAAGGTAGATGATAGAATATTTTCTTTAATTTTGCTAGCTACAAATAGACTAGATATTATGACTGTAATTCTTGCTTGATAGCTGTTTTTTATATATAATTTTGCTCTGTTGAAATTGAAGCATTTCTTCTTGATTGTACAGGAAAGAGGAAGTGACGTGGGATGCTGTGAATGTATTTTATTGCCATTTGTTAACAAAGAGCTGTGCTGAGCTATAGAAAGGCAGCTCAGAGGCAGGTGTGAGATTCAAGCAGACATAGAAAGAAAGCAAGCCAAGATGTAAACGGAACACAGGAAAAGCCGTGGAACCACGTGACAATATAACTTATAATAAAAATCGGTTAAGCTGTAAGAGCCATAGGCCCAACATTCTGTAATTAAGAAAAACCTGTGAATAATTATGTTATAAACTGCTGCAAGACTGCAAGTGGGAAAGATTACTCTGAATTGCAGGCATGGACAACTAGAAACTTCTGACTACATACAGATCCTAATGAAAAAGTCCAGATTTTTACCTCAGCTCTCCGCCTTCAGACTTGGAAATGTACTGTGGTGACATTTCTCACAATATTTATCCTGTTCATATTCTTCAATAATTTGGCTAGAATTTTATGCCAAGTAACATAACATCAAAAAATAATATTTAAAATAAACCTAAACAAGTTAACCAAACAAAAATCATAAATTTGGGATAGGACTCTTTTTAAGAGTCATATTTTCAAACATTAATATTTGTATTAAAGCAGATTAATAATGAAAATCTTGAAATTTAGATTTTATATGCTAAGTTATCATTTATATACACTCGAAGTAATGTCAATATTTTATTCGGAATCTGGTCCCAAATGCTATGATTAGTTATATCCATAAAAAATACCCCGATAGCTTACTCTTCTACTCTTTCTGTAATACTCCTACTAGATAAACTGAATCACATCACGTACCCCCTGAAAATAATCTTGAAATAATCACTGATGCCTATAAAGTGAGAGGCAAATCACTCCTTTCAAGGTCCTCTATCACGTTCCTATTCATCCTTCTATATTCTTTCTGCTCTGAAAACTCTTTCCTGTGCAGGTAGTTGGCAAGACTGTCAGTAGAAGCATATACGTTTCTCTGTGTATATTTCTTCCTGTTTGGGGAAGGTATTTCTTCCTATTTGGACCATGTAGCTATGTTCAAATGAACTGTTACCTTCAAGTTATCTCACCTAGCTTTGTAAATGCTTCATATGTTCAAGATACAAAGTAACCATACCTGCATATTTAAAACGGCAGCACATGGATAGGTATTATCTTGAGAAAGAATGATTTCCAGGTTGCTTACCTTAGAAAAGAAGTCATCTGTGGTGAGTAACAGGTGTATATGCAAACAGAAAGCAATGTTTCTACCAGAGAGCCTCTGAGCTATAACAGTTTATTGGTCAAATCAGACAGCTGCAATCATCGTGAACAAAGCTTAGAGATTATCTTTTTCATGTCTGGCTGTGTATTATCAAGATACATAAAGAAAGAAACTGCTCTGTCTGAAATGACTGCCATCAGCCACTGGAGCACATGACCTCAGTGTTTTATTTACAGGACTCCCTATAGATATAAAAAAGAATTGCATAATGAGTATACAAATGCCTTCTAAAGAATATATCTTGAGCGCTGTTTTTATCAAAATGCCTTCTTGCTGCATTATCTCTGGGAACAGTGTGCTGACAGCCAGAGGGAACAGTAACAGAGAAGGGCTCTGTTGGCTTCTAATGGATTCAGACCTGGGAAACATGGAAAAGGTAGAAGCACAAATACTTTAGGAAGCTTTGGGTCTCTCTCTGCACGTAGGCTTCCAGTTTGAAGGCTGGAGGATATGTATGCAGACATTTACTTACAAGAGAACATAGTACTTTAAAAATTCCTTTTTTAAAAAGATAAGATTAGTAGGTTACTTAGAGAAGTGCAGCATTACAGAGCACACCCATAGGCATAAAAGAATAATCCAGTAATGCCTTTAAATAGGGGTTTTATTCAATTTGACACCTCTTAAGAGGTGTATGCTGTATGTACATTATTAGAAAAGAGTGATAGACATAGTTTTGTAATAATAAATGCTGTCTTGAAATGGGGCTTATGCAGTAAATGTTTCCAAATTATTTTCTTTAATGGTTATAAACCCATGCACTGTCTGCCCACTCTGAAAACCCTTTAAGTCTTCCTGCTATTAATCCACAGATTGAATTTATCATGTTCTGTCTCCCAATGATGATAGTTCTCATCCTTCCATACTTCATTATGCAGCCCCTAAGAATATGCTGACTGTGTGGTTGAGCCCAATGTTACTGCGCTAGAGAAGTCATCATTATTATAATCAAATAATACCCACAAACACTGTTCATGAAGTCACGCGGCAAAAAAAGGCCTGCTGCATAAAGAGCCTAGGAGACAGGAGAAGACTAAGTGGCACATAGTCTTATCTATGTGGTCTCTCTACAAAAGTGCAGTATCACTGCAAGCACCAGAGACAGCACAGTAAGTCCAGTTCAATGTGACAAAGCATGAATTGTCAGTAATGAATTAAGCGAAAGAATAACAATGACTTAATGCTCCTAGGTAGGAAGGTCTTCCAGAATGTAAGTATTAAAAGGAAGAGCAGGGTGGTGAGAATATTCCAGTCTCCATGCCAGGGTCTGTAAGACTCTTATCTTCCACCTAAGTTTGATACTTCTAATTCCTAAAGACACAATGTCTGGCTAAATGGTGTTCTGTCATATGGCCTCGGAGGTAAGTCTGTATCTTTTCTAAATTTGTCAAGAGAACAGCATCCAAGTATCTAACATCTGAAACTTTTCAAGCTTTAAGAGCGAAAGTAACTTATGAAAAAAACGCTCATGAATGACAAACAAAAATGTCAATGCTTAATAGAAGTGCCTGGAGCATATCTTTGGTAAGAACTTTTCACCAGGACTAGTACTACATTCCAAGGACTTGGATGAAGAGAAACATGGGAGAACATCAAAAGTAAAGAAACCTAATCTCTATATCATAAGAAATCTTAAAATAGGAAAAAAAATCAAATATCCATGAGGTTGATAAACATCACTTAAGTATCCCATACAAAAGGACACTGTCAATAGCACCTGAACACTCAGGAAGCCTTCTGTGAAATGGATTAATTCCCTATTGCTCAAATTCTGTGAAGTCCCACATTTATATTGTCTTAGTTCTTTATTCACCCATTCAGGAGTTATGACATTAATATAGTCAATGCTAGTCTTATTGAACACATTTACTAAAGCAGCAAAAATGTCTTTACCACACATGAAAGTAAGGACGCACTTGTATGTCAAGCGAAATGTTCTGAATCAACTTTTTTAAATGATGCCATTCAAAGACCTCTCTGGACAATCTGAATCAGTTTAGGGAAGAACAATACTTATAATTGGGAAAGAAAAGCAAGTAACCAATTATTTACACTAATGTTCTGTCATTAGTACTGTGTGCTTGATGAATCACAAATCATACTAAAACATGTTTTCAAATATCCCCTTAAAAGTACTTGGATTTTCAACAATATGGATTCAGCAAATGAATTGTTTCATAAAGCTCCAGATTCAGTCTGATGCATCAGCCATCAAAGCAATTATCTGCTGAACAATGCAGTCAGGCTTTGCAAAGAATGTGATTCCTATGCCAAATGTGATCTTTGCACAGTTAAATAAACACTCACTGGAATGAATTACTGGCAGCCCTCTAGGTGTCTCTGCTCTTGTGTCTTTCCTTACTATTTTATATCTATTAAATACATTCTGCTTACTATTTAGGGAATTATTCATGCATTGGAAGTACCGATGTGCTTCTGAGGTGGGTTTATATACATCATAACTGATGCAATTTAAAATATTCACAGGGTTTCAACAACAAGAGGAATCTTCAGAACTTGGTGCTAGATTTGGCAACATGTTTTATGTACACACACAATATATATTTAGGATATATCCACATATATATGGTATATATATATATGTATATATATACATATATATATATGGTCCCCAAAAGCTGTAACTAATATTTATTTTTGTATGGCTTTTGGGTCTTGAGAATCAACCAAATATGTGAGACAAAACAAGGGACATATGTAATAATGTTTTGTACACTGTAAAGATTTTTCACTGGTATTGATTTAACAAAACACTAATTGGCCAGTAGTCAGGCATGAAGTAGATGTGAAGTGACCAGACTAGGAGAATTCTGAAGAGAGGAAAGGCAGAGAAGAGCAGTAATCAGCCAGACTCAGAGGAAGCAAGATGAATATGCTGGACTGAGATAAGAATTATGGGTTAATTTAAGCCTAAAAACTAAATAGTAACATGCTTGATCCACTGGCCCATCAGTTACTATAATTTAAGCCTCCAAATCAATTATTTGTGAAGTGGCTGCTGGTAATTAAGAGTTTCTGGCAGAACAGAAACTTGGGACTCCAGGGACAGATGATAAGCTTGGTAGCATACCCCTTTATTGCAAGAACTCAGGAGGAAGAGGGTGGTTGGCATCTGAGCCTTTGAGGTTAGTATGTTATACATAGTGAGACTCTGTCTAAATCTAAAACAATCAAAACCAAAAAATTGATAATTCCAATATTCACAGTGTACTCTCCAGCATTTAAGGAATGTTTTAGAAACACATGAAAACTACAATTACAGGAACAAAGTTATGAAAGGGTTGAGTTTAGAGACTTTGTGTTTTTTTTTATAATTTTTTTTAGGAGTTAGCTTAAAATTAAGTCCTCATGTGCTTTTCAACACCTTTTTGCAGGACACACCACACGACTAACAAACTTTATATATATATGATGAAATAACGGAATACTGTAAATATATTATGCTAATATGTAATGTACATTTGAAGAAAGATGGGATATATAAGTTAATGATACAGATAATTGTCATGCTGAAGGCATTGGACTACTAACTATCTCCAGACTAACAATATATATATATATATATATATATATGCATACACATATACATGTACATACAATAGTACTATTTTTTTCTTAAACACTCAGTGAGTATGAATTTAAAATAATGTGATGATACTTCAGAGGTAAATTTTAACTATCCTTTATCTTAAAAATATTAATTTAAAAATAGCCGATAAAGCATGCCACTTCTAGATGGGAAAAGGAAGCAAACAAACAAGACCCTAAAAATCTTAAAATACTCATTGCTTTAGTGCAGAAATGGACTTTGGGGTCACACTGTAACTGTATTTTTTTTTTCAAAATCTGCTTCCAAACACTTAATTGATCCTATGAACTCAATCCATGATTTGGAACCAGTAGGTCAGAGGACAGATATTGGAGCATACACAATGTACATCCTAATCCTGTCTCTCTATAATTTTCCTCTTCGAAACTGCAAAGCATCAATCTTGAAAAACCTTAATGGTCCTAACTGCAGCACAGCTAGTAGCTGATGTCTGAAGCTCTTTCTGGTGACAGAAAGATCAATAGCATCAGTTACTCAGTGAACTCATCATTTCACCTAGAATATTGTGTATTTGCATCAGAGAGTTGCTTTCTTTAATTTGGTCAATGAGGCGTCAACTTAGAATAATGCATTTTGATCAAGTAAGTCTTGTCTAGTTTTCAAAAGCTAGTTCCTATCAGGGAGGGATATTGGAATTATGTGTTCACATTTTCTCCCAATAGATGATCAAAGTTTAGAAACCCCTGTGATATGGGAATTTTTTTTTGTATGTTGTAAATATTAATCTTCAAATAAACGAGCTGTTTTGGCCCATAACAAACACCACAAAAAAAGTAGGTGGGGGAATCAAAATAAATTAAAAAAAAATAGAGTCAGAGACAGACTAAGCCAGCCGCCCCTCCCCCAAAAAACATATAAAAATCACAAATAAGCCACAGGCCACATAACAAACAAATTAATAAAAATAAGTCAAGTTAAAATATAAAAACAAATTAACAATACGCCTAAGCCACAGGCCAAACAACATAAACTTAATATAAACATCTAAATAATTTTTAAGGCCTAAACAACCACAAACAACTAAAAAGTCTAAAAAAACCCAAGTCTATAAGTCTAAACCTCTAGCAGCCCAAAACCAAAAACCTTATTGCAACACCCTTGGGAGTTGTATATTCTAATTTCTTACAGAACAAAGCCTCATTTGCTCATTCTATTCCAGCAGCTGGTATTCTTGAATGTTGAGAAAAGGATGTTGAATAAATTATGTACAGAAAGATTTTATGGAAAGATTGATATGAAATTTATAAGAAAATAAGAACCAAAGAAATATTTTTAGAAGGTATAATTGTTATTTATTTTACTTTTTCAAATCTGGACATCAGTAGAACTCTGGCTTTGTCACCACTAAATTCTAGCTGTGTCTATAAGAACTTCTCTATTACAATAAACACATTATGTTTCTCTCAACACTTTTTTTTCAGATGCAAAGGATCAGATAGAAATATTAATTGACTTATAAATGGTGACTAGAAGAGAAGTGAGCACCTGGGATTTTCTTACACTATGACAGGAAGCATGACAGCCAATATGGGTTAGGTTCTCCCAGCAGTGAAACATTCTCAAGTGTTAGGGAAGCAAACACTTTATTTCTTACTCTTATTAAGCATTCCATTATACAGCAGCTGAGGACTGTTCTGGAATATTCCTTTAACCAGTAGAGATGTGTTCTATTCGTTTATATTGAAGAATACTGTGTTAACTATGTAAATATGCATTTCCTTTGTATATGCGGCATTTGTTTAACTACATAAAGGTGCGTTGCCATTCCACTTTGCCTGCCTGACGCACCTGATTGGTCTAATAAAGAGCTGGGTAGTAGAGAGAATAAGTAGGAGGAGGTATCTAGGCACAAGAGAGAACGAGGGAGAAAAAGAGACACCGAGGGCCAGTCAGGCAGGCATCTTCAGTGAACCAGACAAGGAGGAAGCTGGAAAGTAGGGAATATGGATGGAAAGAAATGTAAAAAGCCCCGAGGAAAATCTAGATAAAAAGAAACAGGATAAAGTAATAAGAGCTAGTGGGGCAAGCTGAAGATAAGGGTGAGTGTTCATAACTAATAAGACATCTTCCATGTCATAATGTGGGGGTTGGCAGTCCAAGACTTCTCTTCTAGTCCTTGCTACAAAGGACTCTGCTATGAGCCTGTGAAATGTAACAAACGAAGCCCCTCTTTTCTGTTGTGCCCTAGAGGAACAGTTCTACAGCATGCACCCCAAAGGAGGATCTAGGAAGTGCTCGACACTGCTAGTTCAAAACTAGTTTCAAAACAATGTTTATATATTATTTAGCTGTTTCATTTTATTTTGATGAAAACATACTAACTCATTCTCCACAATAATAATTATGATATTCTGTATTGATGACGGTGTTAGTACCTCATAATAATAATTACAATGACATTTTAGGGATAATAATACCTCTCATGATAACTTACAGTTAAAAATTACACCCACAAAAATGATCTCATTTGACGATAGCATTTTTGGAAGATAAGAATAAATAGCTATCTACTGCACAGGCAGGCACTTAGAGGCAAAACTAAAAGGCACTGACGTGACAGTGAATTTAGCATATTTTCAACCCTGATTTTTTTCTTCTTTATCTATTTTTAAGGCCTGTCTTCTCCTGAGAAATCATGCTCCCCTTTCAGTTTTCTTTTTTTGTTTATACCTTTTACATTTTTAATATTTAGTCCCAAGTTCACTGATTTTCATTGGATTGGTTGCTCCTATTTGAGAGTTTTGTAAATTATTTGTATATTCCGAGAACCAGGCTTTACCAGATTTAAGATTTGTAAATGTTTCCTACTAATGTGAATTTTTACTTTTCATTCTTGTAACACCCACATGTAAAGAAAAAATATTTCAAATCATAAAGTTAAAAAAGTTTCCTTTGGTATTTAAAATTGTGTTTCCAATAACAACAATACATATATGAAAATACTCAGTGTTAGGAAGAGGGTGCAGCAGTTAATAGGACTGACTGCTCTTTCAAAGACCCAGGTTTGATTCTCAATACTTACATGGTGTCTCATAAACATTTGTAACTCCAGGCCCACAGTTCCAGGGGATGAAGTTACTACTTCTTTTGGCCTCCTCAAGTACAGGTACACACATAGTGCACAGGCATATATGCAGACTAACAACCATACACACAAAATGAAATGAAATAAATACAATTTTAGAGAGAAATCTTTTCACTAAGTCTATTGAGAGTAGTAAAGACTTTATATATATAAATATATATATATATATGTATATGTATAATTTTCACATGGATGCTACTAAGAATTCAAGATTCATAAAGGTTTTCAAGTAAAATATTGCTGAATTTTACCCAACATCTTTTTATGGTGTATATATGGCCACAAATACAAAGCTTTTCCATTTGACTTGTTAGGTATACCACTTGTCTTCAGTAGAGGTGGTGTAAAGTAGCATATACTCTTTGTATTTCTGTGATAGGTGAATCTAGGTGTCAGAAGAGCTCCATTTTTCTTTGGAGGCACTAAGGAGAATTTGCTTTTGGGAGAACTGGTAGTGAGGAGGACTCAGTTATATGGATATGGGACAGAAGTCAGCTTTTCCATAATGATTTTCCTAAATCCAGTAATGGCTCACTGAGGTCTCCACACCACATCACCTCGGGCTTTTTATTCTGATGTATTTAGTGCCATTCTCTGGACTCACTCTCCTGTTTAAGCTAAGCTGTGAAGTTTTCCCATAACCAGATGATGCTCATGCTTCAAGAGATTGAATATAGATGCTGACATTAGAATATATCTGACATCTCTTCAACCAAAACTTGAGACTTCTAAAAATGATAAAATGTTAGTTTCTTCTGTTTACTTTAAATGTAACTCTTTTTTTTAAAAAAAATACTATTAATAATATTTAGTGAGTTTATTGTGCAATTTTACATTATCTAAGCATTTTTAAAATCTTTTAATTTCTTTCCTATAATTTTTATCTGAAAGGTTCTTTACATGTCTAAAGCTGATCCTTGAAGATTCAAATGTTTCTGTGGGGTTTTTAGGTCACAGGGATGCACACTCACTGGGTGTTGGGAGACTCTGAGCTCTTTTCTCTTTATCCCTTAAAATAATAAATCTTTTTTATTTTTACTTTTTATTTTACTACTCCTTGTAGGCTAGTCTGTGATAGATCCAAAGCAATGGGGAAAACCAAACGCATAATGAGAGCTCTAAAACTGTGTGTCCAAAATAACCTTTACTCTCTACAAGATGCCTATCTTAGATGCATGACATCATAATGTACAATAAGCAAATACTAATAAAACTAACATGACTTATCTTCTCAAGGAGTTTTCTGATATGTTCTTGGATTCCTCGAGATGTTTAGAAGTCCAATAGGGGCTTTATATAATATATTAATGTCCTTTACACCTAAAACACGGCACACAAGATCAAAAGATCTACCTAGAGAAAGATTCTCCCCCCCCCCAGCTGCTCTCTTCCTCCTTTATTACCTACTTCTATTTCTGTCTTTTCCTCTTTGATATGTATGTGTTATATCTGTGTAGTCGTTTGCATGCAGTTTGACATACATATGAAGGCAGGTATGTATCCATGTATAGAGAGAACCAAAGTTGTGTTTGGGGATGCACCTCCATCCCTTTCCCCTTTATGGCTTAAGCCTGGAGCTCATGATCTTTGGATGTGTATCTATCCAGCTTGTCATAGGATCATCTAATTCTGCTGGGATGACAGGCCTCCCCACTTTTACCAGTCCTTTAGGGCTGCATAGTAACTGCTTTATCCACTGAGCCGTTTCTCCAGCTTCAGGTGTAGGCCTGTCTTGTGAAGACATGCTGTGAGCTAAAGAGACTAAGATGACAGTGTTAATGACAACCACAGAAACCACACTGGGTTCCATCAAGCTTTAAACTGGGATGAGTTTCCTAAGGAAAAATGTACATGAGGCTTGGAAGCTAGATCTGTAAGCCACAAAGCTCACCTTGGTATCCCTAATTTAATGGAATGACTGTCAATACTCAGAAAACAATTTTAGTAGGAGGTTTCTCGCCCGGATTTTCAAGCCTAGCCTCTAGGTTTCGGCCCGCAGACCCACAAACCCTCAGAGACACACAGATGCTTACATTGGTTTAGGCTGATCGGCAGAAGGCCCAGGCATATGACTTGCTAACTCTTTACCCTTAATATAACCCATGAGTCTTATCCTGTTCAGCCATGCGGTTCGGTACCTTTTCTCGGAGCAGTGTAGCTATCTTCTGTTTCTTCTGGCTTCTCTCTGGCATTCTGCTCTCTTTTGCCTATCCCTAGAGTCTTCCTAGTCTGGTAGCTCCGCCCACACTTCCTGTCTGCCTTTGGCCAATCAGCGCTTTTTATTAAACTCATAGACAGGGACAATTATTTACAATGTAAAAACCTAATGCCCCTACAAACAACGACTTCAAATCAGAACAATGCACTTACTAAAGCTGCCTGAACAGTAGAGAAGGTTTATTACATCATTCACACAACTTTAACATCTTCATTTACAGTCTTAAGCATTCATTTTCGATCTTCAGCTTCTGCGTAGATGAGAATATCCCAATCCCCTATGCTAATAAAAGGCAGATCATATGTGTGTGTGTGTGTGTAGTAAAATATAATATATAGCACAATAAAACATTATACACACATATGGCAAAAGTTCAAAGACAAAATTTTCAGATTAGTTTTAAAATCACAGAAGTGAGATAGAAGGTTCAGGAGAGTTTGAGGCCAGCCTGAATACAGAACAAACAACGAAACAAGCAAACTTCATGTTTGAACACTGAAGTTCTATTTAATGCCATTGCAGGATTGTGGTTATTCATATTCCAATATGCTCAGTTTAGTGCTTAAGGCTACAGGCGCTGCTTATGAATGAGGATGTGAGGATATATAGAAAGTTGTGCATATAAATTTTTCATTCATGTTCATGCCTGTATAATTGTGTAACTATTTGTATGACATGTGTGTTCAGGTCAGTGTGGAGTTCAGAAGAGGGCATCAAATATCCTGGAGCAGTTGGTAAGACAATTGTGAACCACCTAACATGAGTGCTGGGAACTAAACTTGATCAAATGGAAAAGCAGCACATATTCAGAACCACCAAGCAAGTTTTCTGACTTTTTTCTTTTTTTAATGTTTGGCATGGTTTATAAAAATACAGTGAGTTACTTATCACAAAGGTATCTATCAATGAAATGTTTTGGCAAAATTAAAATTTCATTGCACCCATGAATCTGTAAACAATTCATTGCTAAGCTATTGCAAAGTACAATCAGTGAAAAACTGTTAATTATCACACTTGTTAGTTTTCTTCATTGTTTTAATCAACTCTGTGTTGGAAAATTAGATAATTCAGTATAATATAATTAGGCTCACTAACAGTCAAAAAGTCAAAGCAAATGAAAATTATTCTCATACAAATCAATTACACACCCACACACATACACATGCACACACACCATGCGCAACATAAAATTTATGGATTTTATAAGTGAAATTTTTAGATTTTTGCTTTTGAAAAAGATGAGTTCTCGGTTCCTTGTTGTTATATTATAAGACAGACCTCACTGTAGCCCAAGACGGTCCAAAGTGCACTGTGCCACCCAGTCTGGTTCCTGGTTATCCTCTGGCTTCTCAAAAGTTGGAATTAGAGGTGTGAGTCTGAATTTTCCTCCTAGATTTTGGTTCTATTCTAGTAAGCAATAATCAGTTTATAGATAAATTAGACCTAGCTCCATTAAAAAAAGATATTACTCAATTATGAAGGGTAGTACTGCAAAAACACAAGAGGATAGACAGATATAAGAAAACTAAAACGTAATTAAATAATTGCATGGTTTTCTTTTTGTTAAGAACAAAATTGGGCTCATTTTTTTTTTCCAGTCCAACAGAAGAGTCATTATTATACGGTGCCATTAATTTTGAGTAGTTTTTAATGGCCTGGTGTTTGTTCCTGGTTTTGTAAGCAGGAGCTCTTCACTCAGAATCTTAAGCCCATAAAGAGTAAATGTCAGGTAGGTGAGGTGGAACAAGCAATCAGCATATTGGGAGATGAGACATAGGAAGGAGCACCCTGTTAGCATTATGTCATCTTGAGGAGGAGGGGGACTAATAGGAGGCAAAGGAAAGGAGGAAGAGGAGGAAGAAGACAGTTACCATGATGAGGTCCTAGCTCTATCTGTTGCCTTTATTTTATATACAAAAATAATGACGCTTTAGCAACAGAGGGTGCATTGTGACTGCATAGTTAACGCCAGAGTAGCTGACTGCAACCTGTGTTTTACTGTCATACTCAGTGAGTGGAACCCTGATTGGCTGAATGTCTGGGATTTCAGAGTTATTTCTGTGTCCATCAGTCCAAATATTAATTTTATCATGAATCCATTCAACAAACGTTTACTTTATAACTGCTATATGTCACTCACTATGCAAAGAACTAAATATACTCATCTGTTCAGTAGATAGTTTCAAAATCTCTCAAAAGTATTTGATGCAAATAAAAAGGTTCCAGAGAAGTTTTACACTCTAAAATGACAGTAGGTGAGTTACAATGAACAACTGCCCCCGAGAAATACCAGATAAAAACAGGTAAGCTTGCAGATTAATGCTAAATGGTTGGGAGTTCTTGTGTATTCTGAACAACATTCCTGTTTTTTTTTTATTAATTTCATGTGATACCTATAATACCTTTGACATCTTTTTCCCATGGCCAGATGACATCATAGGTTCTTGAATCCTTCAGGCTACAGAAAAATATTTTAATTTTATTTGAATCTAGAAAGGTATGCTTACAATGTGTCACCACTACTGTGGTTATCAGCGAGTACTGTTGCTTGGCCTAATTACATTAAATATCAGAAGCTTAAAGCATTTGACTATGATGCTCTGTCCCACTTAAGTGGTTCAATTCCAGGATTATTCTTCAACAGTTTCTCTCTGAAATGATATTAGTTCTTTTTTGGATTGTTTTAATCCACCTGAGCAGCCTACAATTTAGAACCAATTACTGCGACATATCCTTAATGGTAAAACTGTCAGTCTACTTGTTAATATCTGTCTGAATATAGATATGTATATCTTATTTTATGTCATTTTGACTGAAGTATAATTCAAGAACGGGAATTTAGCTAATTTCATGTGTACAATTTTAAGTGTTTTAACAAATTATGGCCAGTAATATAATTACCCAAGTTGTCATCATGTAACATAACCTACCCCTAATTCACTCACGACAATCTGGTGATACATCCTACTACTTTATTCAACTCCTGACAATCACTGATGTGTTTGTGATAGTAAATCTATGTCCTTGGATTACCACTTATGAAATCGTTGCATGCTATTTTATTTGCTGGCTTCTCTCACATAACTCCATATGAGAGTTTGTAAACAGTAATAATCTACTACATATATACACATGCTTTTTAATATTTTGAGACAAGGCTTCTCTGAGTAGCCTTGGGTGTCTTAGAACTCACTTTGTTGACCATTTGGCTACAAATTCATAGGTATCTGCCTGGCCCTGTCTTTCCAGGTGCTGGAATTAAAGGTGTGGTCCATCATGCCTGGCATGTACACATGTTTTAAATCATGAGTTGAAACACATATTAACAGTTGAATAGTGACTTGAAATTTGGCAATTGAAGAAGTTACTCTGGGAATTTGTGCACATATCCTTAGATAAACAAAATTATTTTCTCTTTTGGAAATGCACATTAGTAGAAGACTGAACCATGAAAAGATAAAAAAATAATTTTATAAGACATTGGTAAATATAATGTTTCACAATGTGACTGATCCATTTTCTGTCCTCAGCAGAATATGTGCTGAAGGAGTTTCTGCTTCTGCACATATTGACCAGCACTACGGACATGTAGTCTCTTGAACATGCGATCTCACAGCATTGGAAATGTTCATTTTACAATAAATAATTATGGCAAACATATTGTCAAGTATTTACTGGTCTACTTGTCAAATCTTTTATGATATCTATCCAGATATTTCGCCTGTGTCTTTTTTAAAATTATGTTTCCACCCATACCATCAACTTAAGAGTTTTACATCTCAGGAACATAGATATTTAAAAGTGGTTTAAAATGCTTTCTTTAGGTCTGCAGTCCCTCCCCCCGCCCTTTTTAGAGCATCTTTTGTCAAAGGGATAATTAATGATACCATTGTCTGTGTCCTACATTAAAAAAACTTCTACCAATCTAAAAGTAAGCAATGATTCTTCTAGCAGATGTGTGAACTTTTTAGCTACAACTTTTAGATCTGTGAGAATATATACGTGTTCATGTTTGCATATAATACGGTATGGATCCAAATTTGTTTATATATATCTATATGTAAGAATGAATTATTCAATAATTTTCTGTTCAAAAGTTTATTTCCCCTTTTTTTTTTCTTCCCATCTGTAATTAATCACATTTCTACATCAGGCTATCTTGTTTAATCCACTCATCAGCATGTCTGCCCTTTTTCCAAACTTCACTGTGCAGAGTGTTGAAGCTTTACGTTAACTTAATTAATTTATGTTATGTGAGCTAAATAAGGTTAACATTCTTTACCTTCTCGTGTCTTTTCTGTATGCTGCTGCATATAGAACCATCTGTGTCTGTTTCTTTCCATTTTTATCCCTTCTCCTTATCTGGAATGTTTTTCTAAGATTCTTACATATTTGTAAAATAGCATCTCAGAAATTTTCCTTGGGCATTTTAATAAATCATGACAAGACATATATTGTGAGAACAGCTGAGTTACTTGCTCTTAATTTGAGTATTTTGGTAAATCCATTTACAATTTCTCAAGGTGGGACTGACAGCATCTGTGAGTGAAGCCTGCAGAGATGCCCCTTTCTGAGGGCAAACCTAGGTCCTGTGTTATTGGTGTCACTTTCTCCCTTGTATAAATTCTTAGGATAGTTGGTCATTTCAGTGACTCATTGTCTAATCTGGCATACTTTTTTTTCAGTTTGATACAGAGCACCATAGACTTTAATGAACGCTTTGCAGTTCCCCAGAGTGCCTCATTTACACCGTGGTTTCAGTACTACATTTTTCTTCAAACTCTAGCATACCTGGCCTACCTCTAAGTCAACATTTTTTTTTCTTCTGCTTAGAAATCTCTAATTCTCTTGGGGTAGAACCTTACAAGGAATGCAATTTTGAATTTCCTTTAGATTGAATGTCTGAGTAATAATACAGTACCTTGATTGTCTCCTTTATATAATCTAATGGCTAACCTCTGAAGTTATTCTTTCTGATTTATTTTGGTCATTTTCCTATGTGAAAGAAAGCTACTATAAATACATTCCTACTTCAAACATCCTACGGACAGTTAGCGGATTCAAAGTTTAATCATTTTAGAGAGGTCATTATGTTGCAGGTCCAAATCTTGATTACAATTTATCTTATGTGGAAACTTACATCCTTATTACTTACTGTGAAACTAGAATGCATTAACAAACTGATAGCTTCCACAATCAAGCTTCTGGTACAGAATTTAAGAAACTGTCGGTATATCAAAAGGCTAACTGGTCAGTTTCATTCTTCTTTAAAAAAAAAAAAAACTAACTAAGGAAAATGCCTTTATTAATGGTAAACATAGAAAGATAAATATATAGATGAGATAGATAATAGAGACAGACAGACAGGCAGGCAGGCAGACAGAGATATATAGATAGAAACTCAGAGAAAAATATTGTCTGCTAAGCAGAGTGAGGATTAGGGAATAGAAGCCAGGCCTCTCCCCAGGGTGTTTTAAGTGTCTTTGAGGATTCTTCCTTCTCTAACATGTGGTTGGACAGTTTGAACAAAGACACATAGACAGATAGGTTCTCAAGGCTGGGTGAGCAGGTTCATATCTAGCCTTGAACTTCTTAAAATGGTCTTGTGGCAAAGAAGCCCTACTGGTTGAAGAATAACCTGCCAGGCTTATATTACTTTGTTCCTGGGCAGAGGAGTCAGGGAAATGATGAATGTTTGCCATCTTTATGATCTAGCTGTGGCTCCCTCCTCTGTTCTCACTCTGACTTCACTATTGTTTTGGGTTTTAGAGTCTAGAGTGCTTTAAATTTTTCAAGTCTGACAAGGAGGGCTAAGTTGAGGCATCACTACACATAAACTGCAACAATAGAGTCTGCATCAAGAAAAGCCATTCAGCAGTGTGTTGAAAATCCCAACCTCCTCTGATCAAGATTATATTATTTTCTCTTACATGGAAGGCTAAAAATATTGCTACTTTACAGAGCCCCCTTTGTTGACCTGATTTTTCTGAGCTGCTTAAGTTCTACAATGTAAGAGAGTCCAACAAATTAGATTGTGGTAAAATAAATAAGATTCTAAATATAAATGATTCTTCCAAACTTTTCTATACTCAGATAGTGTAGTTGTTAAGTAAAAATGGATCACTCTACATCAGTGCAATAATTGCCATCATGGGAAGGCAACAACCACATGCTCTGGCCATTAGGGCTTAATAAAATCCCTTCATCACTTGATTCAAGAGAATAATTTTCTAAACCTAAAATCAGAGTAACTCTAGCTTTCAACATATTTTTCTTATTCTTAGTTTTCAAACTGGGATGGTCAGAGTGCAAATAAATTCTAGATACAACTTTTACTAATCTCTGTATCCACTCTTGGGCTGAAGCATGCCACTCCTACAAGACATGTAGGACCGAGGACAGCAACCTAGAGACTCGTGTAACTCAGGATTCTTGTTGCTCCCCATTGAGCTGCCCACTTAACGTGTCTGCTTAGCATGTCACTTTCAGTGATTCATCCTCATCTGTTCTAGTTCATACCCAACACAGTCTTGCACTAACGCTGTTCTCTGGCATGCACAGTTCCATCCAAGTTTAGTGAGTAAACAAACAGGAACTCTAACATGAGAATACGTGCTAAAACTGTAAATTAACTTCAGAGCTGTGTACATATATGTGTGTGTGTCTATATGTGTTTGACAGTAATGCAGGATAACTTAAAAGAGAGAAAATGCTCAAAATGAAAAATAAATAGAAAATCATATCAATAAAATTATAATATTTTACTTTTGAACAAAGGTAATGAAGTTCATTTTTAAGAAATGATTCTTAACTAAGTGTATGATAAAACACAGGTGTCACAGAGGCATGCTTTATGACACTAGCAAACATCCTATAACAACTAATAGAAACATGCAAGGTGACTACGTAGAGCCTCTGAGAGTTCAATGTTGCCTCACTTATAAAACATGAAAAAGATTATGTAGTGTACATATGATTTCATTGGTCGGACATTGTAGAGAGCCGCGTGGCCGCACCTTAAAGATGGTGCTGGCTTCCGCCTTCCACCTTCCCGAGGTGAGAGCTCTCTGAGATAAACAACTGATTTGGCTAAGGCTAAGCTTGTGGCTTGCTTCCAGGTGTGGCTTGCTTCGGTGCACCTGGATCTATTGGCATGGCCCACATTGCACCCCATGACTAGCAGTCCAGAGGGTATATAGCTGGGAGCGGGTTTTCCCCAGTAGGAGAAGCAGCAGAAGAAGTTTCAAGGTCCTGAATAAACCACTGAAAGAAGAGCCTGGTGTTGCGCCGTCCTTGCGGGCGAGGGTGTGCGCGACAGGACATGATTTTTATTTGTCACTACTCTAAACACTTATATGGTCCATCAATCAATATAGTCTTGTAAAAATATGGTCTACGTACTTGACTTTAAATCGCATCTGTAGTAAAGACTTAACTGTAGACAAGAAGTTAATCCAGGTTTTAGTGTTTCCACTACAGTAGGAGGACACAGAAGTTCCAAACGCAATAACCACGTGGGGGCTGCTGCATACAATTGTTACCAAAACTCACAAGCAGAGTGTGGGTCTTCACAACTCTTGCTGACAGGAAAATAGGACTCATGGTACGTATTTATCACATTACTTTGAGTCTAATATCCAAAAAAGTAAATATTTCCATGCCTTCAGAGAAGCAGATTTACTTGCATATTGTTATTATTTCAGTTCTTTTAATAAACATATTCACTTTTATTGGGCTTCTTCAAAATATACCTAAGAGGCTATGGAAGTATTTGTGTACTGAGGGCAAAATTAAATTTTCATCACTTTTATATTTGAGAAGGATTTAGATATTAAAAAACTAATTTCCCATGTGCAGGCTTGGCACTTCATTTAAAATCTGGTAATATGTCCATTTGTTCTCTGTCATCTTTTAACCGGTCATTTAATCCATACTTTGAGAAATGAAATAAGTAGAATGTGGTGTTGAAAATTTTCTTCTAGTAAAGATCTTATCAAGTGAAGGAAGCAGATGAATAGATAAGCTCTCTCCTGCTTAACATTGCAGGCAAACTATGTCAAAAAGTATCAACCTCTTAGCAGAAATGACTCATTTTGGCTCATGATTTTAGATAGAGATTCAAATCCATGGACAATGGTTCTGTGGTTTAGAGCATATGGCAGCTCAACACATCATAACAGGAATGCTTGGAAAAGGATACTCCTTACTGTCTGGTGACTACAAGGCCAACAGTAAGAAAACAAAAAAGGTCTAGATGTTAAGACATCACACATGGCAATAATACCCAAAAGGTTAATATCTCCCCTGTAAGCTCATGTTTCTGAAGTGTCTAGCACTTCTCAGTAGCCCTATGAGCTGTGAAGATGTCATCAAAACAGGAGTCATTAGGGCACAGTCAAAATCCAAACTATAGCAGACTCAGAGGCGTTAAAAGGGAAAATCATTCTTTGATGGAAGCTTTTTCACTCAGTATTACTTTCATAAAAATAGAAAAATAAAATAGCCTGAGGTGGATGATTTAAGCATTGTTTTCAAAACTTGTTTAATTTGCAAATAAGTGGATGATATAACAGAATCCCAAATTTGGGGGCTAGGTAAATTACCCAGAAGGTGAAGTGTTTTCCACAAGTGTGAGGATCTGAACTCAATTCCTAGTACTCCTGGGGGACGGGGGACAGGCAAAGAGGTGCACTCCCGTAATCCCTGTACTAGCTGAGGCAGAGAAAGACAGACCTCTGGGGATTCTTGGTCAGACATCCCATCTTGATCAGAAAGCCTGTGTTCCAGTAAAAGACCTGCCCTTTCCCAGGAAAATGTAATGGTCAGTATCCAGAGAATGATATGCACACACACACACACACACACACACACACACACACACACACACACACACACACACAGAGTCTAGCAGTTACAGATGATTAGGACAACTTTCAGTGAAGAAAGGGCATTCTCACAGTGATTTACACAATCCCTTGGGGCAACTGAGATACTTTCCATTGGATCTTTGCTGAACAAATTGATTTTCATAGCAATTCAAAGATATAATTTTCATTTTTACTTTCTCATATGAGTGCTTGCTGGTGTTTCCAGACTACATACTGTGTGGTATCATGACAACTTAAAGATTGAAGCAGAAAATAAAAAAAAAAAAAAACCAAAAAACCGCATCAGGAGCCAAATACTGATGAGATCTGCAATGATAAAAGAGTGCTTTTATTTAAATTATTTGTTATTTTGTTTTTGCAGTGACAAATACATTTTACAAGCATGTGTTTTCAATGTTAGCATCCAAGTTATTTGTTATTAAAAATTGTTAAATGAATATTTTAAGTTTTAGTGAATAAATAACATATGACATTCATAATCCATATAAGCACAAGCCTTGTGTGGTACTTTCTAGAAATTCAAAACAAAAATTCCTCCAAGAACCTATGATTCTGCCTTTCTACAAACTCTGCACAATTGGTACTTGCGTGTCCCTCCTCAATCCACTTCCAGTTGGAATGCAAACTATCTGATAATTGATACAAAAAGTAATAGTTCACTAGATTTATATTTTTAGAAGTTGCACTAATATTAAATGAACATTTTTAATACACACACATACACATGACATTTGGCAATTAATATATCTCCCATTGAACTAATTTTATTAATTATTTTCAATATGAAAAAACTAAAAGCAAAGCCAACCAACAAAAGAAAATCAAAAATTATCCCCACAAAATCATAAAATAGGGTTAAAAAACCTAGGAACAGCACAGTAGGTCTATGAAGCAAACAGCTTTTATCATCGTGCCTTAATCACAACTGTAGTTTTTCTAAGGGGCATAAAAGTGATTGATTTATGGGTGAGCGAAACTTCTGCGGTGTTTTATCAGAGTGAAGAAACATTGGTGCTTTCCTCCACGTAGGCATAGAACCGTGTTCAACAGCAACGGAAGCTGTGCTTGTTACTGTCTGTGGATGGAGTAGAAACCCAGTGCATATGAAGAAGTAAAGTTGAGGAACAACAAGAAAAAGAAGGAGAGGAGGGGAGAGAGTCTACAGACCAGGAGCGATAGCTGAGTGGGTTAATCATTCTTCATGCAAACACGGGGACCAACACTCTGATTTTCAGATGCCATGGAAATGCCAGCTAGGCCTGGTTATAATTCCAGGCTCCAAAGACAGAGATGAGGGATCCCAGACAAGGCAGTCTGGTGAGAACTACATTTGTCACATCAGTGAGCTGATTTTGAGAGATCTTGCCTCAATGATTTAAGTGGAATATAATAAGAGAATTTTTGACATCAGCCTCAGAGGCCAACGTGCATATGAACACAAATTTACACACATGTAAAACAAATGCATTCAACCATACACACAAACATATTCATATCATACATATATATGAAAACAGCTAAAGAAAGAGGGAAGTTGGGACAAGGAAATAAGGAAACAACAGATATGGGATTTAAAATAACAGAGTCAATTTATTGGACAGATGTTCAAGAGAATAATAGTGACCAGGCAGAAACCATTTCAATCCACAGAATAGAGAAAAATTTTGTCCCAGAAGCAAAGCTCCTAGAATTGTGACACTGCCATTATTAAGCCACTAAGAATCTAAGTAGTTTGGCACTTAATATTTTCCCAAAACAATGCACTTTTTTCTGTATATTGTTGCATATTGAATTATGCTTCAGGACCATCAGAAATTCATTTGTTTATGACTCATATCCATGTACCTCAGAAAATGTCCATGCTTAGAAACAGGAGACCCTATGCCAATGCAACTGTAGTCCTTATGAAGCAAGAAGCCTTCAACACAGATTTACAAAGAAGAGAGATTATATATGAGAAACAGGACTGAGCAGGCTTAACTAGCTATGGAGACTGACAGTAATATATATACACATCCCTCAAAGTCCTTAGAGTGTAGCAACTATGCCAACCAATGAATTCAGACTCCTCACCTTCAAGACTCTGCAAAAGTCAACATCTGCTGTCAACATCAGCACCCTGGGACTCAAATATAATTTTTCTTTGTACAGTTGTTTACTTTTTAAGTGTAACACTCTGTCCCTCCCTTCCTCCCTCCCTCCCTCCCTCCCTTCCTCCCTTCCTCCCTCCCTCCCTCCCTCCCTCCCTCCCTCCCTCCCTCCCTTAGCCCCCTCTCCTCTCTCTCTCACCTTCCATCTCCCCACACAGGACATACTTTTAAGATGGGGAGAGATACAGTGAATTGATAATTGATGCTAATGGGAAAAGTAGCAATCTCAAGATTCACACTTGGGAAGTTTTAAGGTGAACTTGAACTACTTTACCTCATCCAAATAAGAATAATCCCTAGGAGACAATATTTCATCATTTTTTTCTGAGGTATCATTTTTTCTCTAGAAACTGTCCACTGTTGCCTGCCCAAGCAACCCTTCCTTACCATGGCCATGTAATAATTGCCTTGTTGCCTTTCTTGAGGGGGTTACACATATTCTATGTGGCACTTTGGAGCACTTCCATGTTAGATAATAAATTGTATTACTCCTCCAGAATATCTAAATTTTTGATGGAAATACTATTTGGTCCCACTTGGACATCTACATGCTAAAGTTCCCAGAATGGAAAATAAAACATTAGAGGGACTTAAAACATTCTTATTCAGTACATATCTCTATACATGTGCAAATTAAATTACATACAATATGAATTCTTTGTGTGAATATTAGGAAAAGTAATTTAAAAAATCATTAAGACCTTAAGCAGGTGTATTATTAAGTTATATATAAATTAAGCATGTGTGAAACTAAAGATATTTTTATTTCTTAAAAACCTTCCCTTGAAGAAAGTCTATTATATGGCATCACCTTACATTTTAATGAATTAAGCATTTCAAAACTAAGATTTATGTTATATACAATTGTAAGTTGATGTGTGGTTAAAAACTGATTTACTAGAAGTCAGCAATGCAGTTATAAACATGGTGAGAAAAATATTTTCGGAGTAAGACAATAAGACGCTGATACTTTTCTTTCAACAGGAACATTTTCCCTCTATCTTTCAGAAAGCTGCTGAATTAATTTCAATAGTAAATTCTCTAACAACTTGTAAATGCCAAGGGGAACAGGAGAATCAAAGAAGGATGAGAAAGTAAAAAAGTGATCTGAGATCAAAAATACTATGTCACCTATAAATGTAAGGACGTTTAGCATTAAGTATCTGCTATTCACAAGGAACTCAGCAGGAAGTAAGAAAGCCAGATCTACGTATCTAAATTTCGACTCTTTCAAATCAGCTTCTTATTTCAGTATGGCTGTGACATCTGATCTTTGCCTAGTTGTAAATAAATTGACAACAAAACTGTACTTAATAATTGCAAATCGATATAAATGTGCATGCCTTCAGTATGGGTGTCCTAATACTGGAAGTACAGGCAGGTTTAAACATTCCTTTGTCTTTGGTGTGTTTTATATGAAGTATGTAAAAATCACTTGCAAAGTCAAGGCAAGAAACCATATATATCACGAAAAGTCATAAAAATAGAAAATAGTTGCCTTTCCTAATATGAGTATAAATGTGTCAGAATCCAAGCAAAACCTCAACTTAGAAAATACCATTTGCAAGCAGAAAAATATTAATATTTAAAGTTAAATAATTGCTAAAATATGACATTGCATCAGGACATCTTTAAAGACTCAATGGACTGTTTCATTACACAGTGCTCACTTCTCTTTGGGTTACTTTTCCACTTAAAATTTTATTAAATATCCAGAGACAAAACGAATACATAATAATTGGGCCCAACAAATACGAGCTCTGAAGTCAGGCAAGCTGAGGTTTGTAGCCATATCTACAATTAGGCACCATTTGACATTGGACAAATGCTTCTCTAATTTTTGTTCATCTGTGGAAGGGCAGTGAAGTGCGTCTCTGACTCTAGAACTAGGTAGTAATTCAATGCAATATGGCTGTGGCATACATAGAACGTGCAAGGTAAATATTAGGTTTTTATAAGTAGTTAAAGAACAAGATAGGGCTCTCCTCATCTCTAGAGAACAGAGTGATGCAAACAAGATGAAACACGGAAACCCTCTCTGCTGAAATTGCAGTCTGAAGAATAGTCCTTGATTGTCCCTAAGAACAGTTAGGCACATTATATAATGCTTTAAACCAACCAACCAAACAAAAAACCTAAAACAAAACTATGCTTGACTAGTTCTTATCAACACAACTAAAAATAAGTAAATGTAGAACCACCAAATTTAAAAATCCTGGTAAGAACAATAAGTTTGCATATACACATATGTACACAGTTCTATCTAAGTGAAAGGCATATAAAAACCAACATCCCAGAATCTATTCAGCAGATTAAAACACACACACACACACACACACACACACACACACACACACACACACACACACACACACACAATTTATCATACCTTTTTTGAATTATTTACAATAATGGTTACTAGTGTAATTTCATGGACTTTTCAGAGGCAGGTGACCAGCCTGACAAACAGTAATTATGCATTATGTGGATGGCTCTGAAAACATTCTACAGAAACCACTGTAGAGATGTGAACACAGAAATTCCAAAGAAGCAGTGTGTCTGCTGCATTCTGTAGCAGTTGCTGAAAACTACAGGGAGGGAAAGGCAGAGCTGCCCTGTGTCACCATGTACAATATACAAGCATTTCAATTTCACTATGAATATGCATGAATATGGGTGAAAAAAAAGTTTGTATAAGAACATACATACGTGCATTTGTGCATGAATATGTGTGCGAGAATGTCTGTCTTTAACATGCTCTGCATTATGTATTATCAAGAGTGTAGACATCTCTCTTATTGGGCAACAAATGTTGATTATTCTCTTTTGACATATTAATGCCTCATAGTCCTGAGTAACTATAAATGGTAATTTAAATGTGGGAGTGGATGAAATATATGAAGCAGTAAGACACTATGTCAATTCCAAAAGTAATCAAATTTCAATATTAACAGAGTTAATTTGTTGGAACAATTCCACAGTCAATGTATGTTCCTGAAAGAGAATATTCAGCAGCGCCTAGAGGCCCACTGCTAGTTTTTAAGCAGATATTAAATAAACATAGGGTAATAAATACCATTTTATCAGGCATAAGCTTTCTTTACAATTCTGTATTATTCAAAGGACTGGAAACAGTTTTCTTTTTTGCAGGAAAAAGTCTACATTGAAGGGTCTGTTTCTGAAGATTATAAAACTAACAAATGATACCAATGGCATTTGAATTTCAACACAATCCAATTTCAACATTAGTGAATATTGCTACTAACACAAAACAATTTACCAATATCGAGAATTGTCATAAAATGATTTGATTAGAAAAAGTGAATTAATCAGTCTTTCACTAAGTATGACATGGCCATAGCTGACAAATGGATATTCTTATCATCTTGAAGTCACTATTACCTTAATAGGATAAATAGACTCAGCAAAAATGATGAAGACTTCTGGCTTGACCTATATCATTCACATTACAATTGTATCCCAAATGAATGCAAGGGGGCATTTATTTAGAAATATATGGCTTTTAAAAAACCAATATCACTCATTTCTTTTGCCTATTTAAATTTAACTAAGTCACTGACCCAAAAATATTTGAATTAAATCATAATCAGAGATGTATGAAGATAAACTATTGATTCTAAAACAAAAGCTTGAGTCCACCCAATGCAACCTATAAGAAAAAGATGGGGAGAGATCCTACATTTTTAAAGTTCCTGTTTGCACAACAAGAGGGCTGGTTGATTCTGACAATGCTGAGAGTAGTCCAGTTTACCTCATTTTAGTGCTAGGTGTGATTTAAAGCAGAGGTATGTCACCTCTGATAGACATCCGTATCATAAAGAGTTCGGATGATAGGTGCCTTGTCTGGCCCCTTCCCTAACCATTCTTGTGTTGCTAATCCAATGTATTTAATTCTAAAAAAACAAAACAAAACATATGGTTGTGGTGTTTCTGGCATGGGGAGTAAACTCTAAGTAAATTTTGTACAATATAACTTCTTTCCAAATAGGCAGAAATCATTTCATGGAGGCAAGAAAATGTTTCAGATAGAATGCATGACACATGGCCTCTAGAAGACACCACATCAGTCAACCAGCAGCTGGAAGCCTTGAGCTACAAGGGATTCTGAAATGAATAAGTGACTGAAGAGGGTGAAGATACAGCTGTACCTCTTCTCCCTTCTTCTCATATCAACTCTTATTACAAATAAAAACAAGGAAGTGGAAGCAACATGATAGCCAACAAAGACCCCTGACACACTTCCTAATCTCCTCTGGCCTGATTTTCGATACAGAATATTCAATTGCCCCTGTGTACTTAGGCCACGTCAGAAGAAAGGGTAGAGAAAGAGTAGGCAACCCAAAGACTCTAGACATCAAGGAGGTCAGGAAAATGCCCATAATTGACCAAATAATAGGTATTGCAAGCTTCAAAAATTATACGGTCTTATTTGGAAACACAGTAGAAAGAAACTAGCCTTGGACCATTGGTCAGTGAATGGACAGGAATGGAACTGACTATCCACTCTATCTGTATTTTACACGCAAGAACTCAAACAGCACAGATATAAGACCTTCACTTTCTATAAATTGTACAAGCATGACTTTAAACAATGTCTCAATACTGATGGATTAGAACATTAGGATCAAAGAAATCTGTAAGTCAACAGAACCAAAACATCTCTCTCATCAGAAGGAAATGAGAACGCTGTTCTACTCCCAGGACAATCAGGGAAAGAAAATACAGAGACAGGAATGTAGATTCTCTGTAAGAGATAAAACATTCCTGACATCAAATATAAGCTTCAAAAATTATGGAGTTGTTCATGACCTGCAATTAGATTTCTCCAAATGAGGACAACCCAAACCAGAGCGGGCTGAAATCCTTTTCTTTCTCTAGTTATCATTGAGAATGCACTGGTCATAATAAATTAAAACAACAGTTTCTGTATGCCTGCATGTGATGTGCAAACGTCAGCTTTGTTACAAGAGATGAAGTACATCATGTCAGTGATTCTGTAATTCCACAGGGCCCCCAGCTAAAATATGAGTCAGGATATAAAATATTTCCTTAGAACATATCATGTCAAAAGTAGACATTACCTCAATTCCTCATATTTACAGTTTTCTGTCAAATTTTATTGTGACCATGATTTGTAAAAGAAAAAAATTCATCCATAAAACGAAATTATAATGATGACTTAGTAAAAAAAAGAAAAAAACCAAACTTTTTTAGATCCTTGTAATTTAAGGTGTAAAGAGTAGCTGTGGAGATTTTATGTTGAAGTTAATTTTTATTTGGAATTCAAAAAAATTATGTAAAACTCCTTTTTTCGAGTGGCATTTATTTTAGGTCCCCCCACAATAAAAAAGGCTGCTTGGTTTACTGGATGATCACATAATTATTTTTAATTATCCTTTTTATAAAAAGGCATCAAAGTTTTGTCTGTTAATTTCTCTTTCCAGGGGAATCTCCAGAAGTTTTATCTGAATATATATTGTGTCACATTATATAATGAGCAGCTCATGAAACAAGAAAACACTACGTAGGTTGCTGGGATGTTATGTCAGTTGCTCTCTTAACCAGATTTCCGCTCTTTTAATGATTTAACATAGAGAGTTGTGACAAGATCTTCTCCAAGCATATTCCATTTCATCCGTGGTGTTTCCTTCAGCATTACATCTGACTTCAGTGAATTTATCAAGGACAGCATCTCATCTACGTATAGGCAACCAGTACAGTCACGTGATCTAGAAATGGTCTGTCATACTATGATATCATCCACAATAATTAATGAAACAACAAGACATGCCCAACACATGTCAGTTATATTCATAGTAGAATCATCTGGTAGGTTCATTTGGGAGAAAGAGATGTGAGTATCTATCATTTATACAATGTGTTGAAAACTGTTTCAGAAAAGATCATAACAGAAGGAAGCAAATAACAGTAAAAGACTGGGTGGAAAATGAGAAGGATAAGATGCACAGGAAAGGTGAGGAAGAAGGGAAGAGAAACAGGAAATAAAGCAAAGAATGTAACATTAACATTTCAGTTTATGGTTGCAGGCAGCCTTCAAGTAGCCAACCCCTTGACTCCCAAGCAAAATGAAAAAATAGATTCATGGTAAAAGTACTTTTTCCCTAGTAACTTATAGAGTCTTGAAAAACATCTCTTGCCTTGTAGTTTTTTATTAAATATAAATTATATATTTAATAAAACCAGTCTAGAATATCAGAAAAGAGATCTAACCTCAGTCAATCCAGGAGGATTAGACAATAACTCACACCTTTAATCCCAGCACAGGGAAAGACCGGGAGTATTTCCTATGCTTTTAATCCCAGCAGATCTGAGTTTGAGGCCGGCTTGGTTTACAGAGGGAGTTCCTGGCTCCCGGCAGGCAGCCGTGGTGCCATGCTTTAATTCCATAATTCCAGAGACAGAGATATTTCTGTGTTTCTGTGAGTTCAAGGCTAACTACTAAATCACAGTATCCCACACCTTTAACCTTAACCTAAATGTAAAACAACTAGGCAAAAAAAAATATTTAGAACAGACATAAAAGACATATTCAGGCAGTAAAAGTGACAAAGAGTGAAGCTAAAACAGCTAAAAGATAGCTGAGTAAAATTTGACTATAGTGTTTCCTCTCTATGATATTCCAGACTAGTTTTATTAAATATATAACATATCACTACATTGACACAAGATTAAGACAGCACTATCTTTAGCAAAGTACACTTACTATGAAGGCTAAAATGACTTAAGGAACTTTAATCAGTTACCCAAGATTTGTTAAAAAGTAGAGAATAGATGGTGTCCATACAAAATGTGGGCATAAGGGAAATAAAGAAAAATCATTCACCATAGAAAAATGGAGCAGAGTAAAAGGCAGTATGATAGATATTGCTTATCACAGTCTTATGTTCACAATCATTGCTTTGATTAATCATTTTCAGATCAGGGCAGCCATGACAGTCCTCATTAGTGAAATATGAGCAAGAATGATGGGAGCCTGCTTCTAAGAGGGCTCTGTTGTCGTAAAAAGGACATGAGGAGGAACAGAATGCCAGCACTAGCTGGTAGATCTTGCCAGTTCAACATTCCTAATTTTCCTGCCTAGAATATGACTAAGTACATTAAAGTGTAGGAGCCATACAGTGAACATAAGATAACCATCCTGCAAACACAACTCAACATAAATAAAATATTGCAGTGAATAAAAATGTTGCAAACAGGACATTTCTGAGGCATCCCAGAGAAGTTAAAGCACCTCTTTCTTAGTAGCAGAACTACTTGTAGATTTCTTTCTTATACAAATTCCAAGGACATTTACATGTCAGTAAATTGTAGAATCTGTTACATGAATCAATCTAAAATCATAAAAGAATATTAGTAACTTCAAAATATGTATGAAAGAAGATTATAACTTACATAAAGCAGTTGAGTGGTTGTAAATTTATGAATGTCTGACTTGAAGAGTTAACTCTTGTATGCGAGCTGTTGCATACAGGAAGAAGAACCAAACAAAGACTAGTCAATGTAAGAGCAAGAAGCAGTCATAATGGAAACTGAAATGTTAATAGGTGCAGACTGAGAATAATTTATAATATCACTACTTTACTGAGTAAGGGATCTTTTAGGAAAAACACATAACATGTATACATTTGTAGATAAAACAGCAAATTGATCAGTCTTAAAAGTGATTACATTCTGTTATCCCTTAAACCAAGAAGAATGTAAAGTACAGATAAGACTTCTTGTGCATCAAATTCACTATAATAGTGCATTTCAAAAGTTATGGGCATGTGAAGTTATCAAATATATGATTAGTTATTGGATCTCCAATGCTGCCTGGGTTTTTATGAAAAGCAGATGCTTGTACTGACTAATTTACATATGCTTGTAAGAGAAAATCAAATTTTCCCTTGAAGTCATCTCCAGAACAGAAAAGCATCTTGCACAAAGACATTTAAATATAACTATACAAAAATGGCAGTGAAGATATTAATCGGAAATATCTGCATTAAATGTGGGACTTAGAAAATAAACTTACAATATGACTATCATCTGGGTTTTAGGTTATAAAACTAACTCCGATTTAAGTATTATTTCAGTATTTTTAGGTAATATTACTTTTGTCAGACAAAATGCTTAAAATGGGCAATTTTACTTGCTTTTCTCATTACAGTGAGAATTACTAGTGAGCAATTTCTCCAGCTACTATAACGAGACTAATCCTTATATTTCAATTATTTGCACTGCTATTGAATATGTACACCTTTGCTTAAATATGTACAGGCTTGCCTGCAGAATGCAGGATGCTGGTTTCCAGGCTATAAAATTCCCTTTGTAGACACTCTAAGAGGGACTGGTGCCCTCTCAGATTTTCTTTAGGTGTAAAGTCGGCTTTTCAAAATAAATTATTTGCACACAAGCTGACAGGCATAATACCCTGATGGAGGAGAGCAAAGACCAACATTCCTTCCCTTGTTCCTTTCAAGTAGAAAAATCAATTGTAGATGGCCTTTCTGATCTGATTTTTTTTTTTGACACATACACAAGAAAATAACATTCGCCTTTGCTCACTTAAAATAGAAACTAGAAAGCACAACTTCAAAATACCTTTCCAATTTCCCCAGCACAAGCAGATTTTCTTGTGCTTTCCATGATTCTCAGTCATCCTTTTGAAGACTTCCAGTTCACTACGCACTGAGAATATGCTCTTTAACAGTGTGTCATAGGAAAATATGTGCTACTTAAGCTGTCTGTTTTGACTTTTACATGCAAATGTTCTCCTTCAGATTCTCAAATGAATAACCTGATTTCCTTCTTCGTGAACTAAGTTCCCAAGCTGTAATTTATACACAGAGGCCAAGTCTGTTACTAGATGGCTTCCTTTTGGAACACTGTGGGGAAATTCTTTCTGGGATTAATTCCATTGACTATGGGATTTTGAAGGGTTTTTTTTTTTTTTTTTTTTTTTTTTTTTTTTTTTTTTTTTTTTTTTTTTATTGTTGGGCTTGGTTTCATTTTTCAAAAATATTATTGTTACCATTAGCTTATCTCAAAATGACAGAAAATTCTGATTAAGGGGCACATTGCTCTTTCATAAAAATTTACCCAAACCTAAATTACAATAAAAACAGATGTCCTTTCTTCCATATACTGCCATGGGAGAGAAAGGGGAAACCTAAGGCCAGAAAGAGTGAGCAAATGTGGATATAAATTCTCTCAAATGCATTCTTTGGGTCTGTGGAGACAATTATAGAGAGGCAGACGATCTCCTGTGGTCTATGTGACCTGTGCAGACTAATGGAATACACCTCTACTCCACTATGCTGACAAAATGGCACTCTGACATAAACACATATTTTTGAAAAATTTCTGTTGTGTATGGTAAAGATCAAGTACATTTTAAAGAAAGTGACATGAATTACAAATGTCTCTTATATTTCTGTGATGATTGCTCCATTTACCTTTTTATGCAGTTCGCTCACCATTAGATATTTTAAAACCTGTATTTTAAAGGGCAAACTGATTAGAACGTGGTTCTAAAATGTGTTTTTGTGTATTTCCCTCTGTCCTCATGTTTGGTGGGGTGACAAGTGCTGTTACAATGTCAGGAATGGAAGCAGTGTATAAAAATTGTAAACTTTAATATGAAGCTTCACAGCTTTCGTTCCAAATGATAATTCTGACTTAACAGTTGATTATGTCCTATAGAACTTGAGTCTGGTTAATTTTAGTGTGTGACATTTTTATTTATTTGAAATGTTTCTAATAATAAATTTAACATATTTTAAATCATTCTTTCAAATATTTCTACCCCTTAGAAAATAAGTTACGTTAGTTTTGTGAAAAAATAAAAGTAAATTCTCCAGCTCTGTAACAAGAAAATTCAGTGAAAACATTAATTTATGAAAGTTAAGCCAAACATCTTTAAGAAATTAATTTTAGGAGAAATGATTTATGAACTTATTTTAGATAGTCTTAATTATAAAATTTTTATTTTAAGGGAATAGATACTTTTTAAAATGTACATTAACAAAGTTAAAACTTTTAAGGTTAAAATAATATTTTAAGACAATTCAAGAATCACATTGAAAGTTTTAAAGCATGAAAAAGAAGCTATTCTCATCAAAATTTCAAAGTTCTATAAGACTCAGTCAGAGCGCCAACAACTCCCCAAGGGCTTATGGATTTTTCTTAAAACTCAGCTCCATATTTTTATGTTGTGCTCTGACCTATGTCCTTTCTACCCAGCATCTCTAGACTGACTCTGCAACCCATCAGAAATTCTCTCAGGAAAACAGAACCAATTCTCATATAGTGTCTTAAGTCCCCAAGTAAAATCAGGCTATCTTTAGTTGTGGGGACCCTAATCTCTCTCGAAGGAAAGTCATTCAGTGAAGTACAGGATGGAAGGAGGGAAGGACAAAAAACACATTCAGTAATTCACTTGCCATTAGAAAGCAATTTTCTTCTGGAAAATTCAATTTTGTTCGCTACTTCTTTCTTAGCATAGTGTAACAGAATTAAAAAAGAAAACAGGTTTACAGAAAAAAACATCACAGATACTGTAGTTTTTGTCATGGTTGGAAGCAATTTAACTATTTGGAAAAACTTTATAGATGAGCATATTAAGCATATTGAAGTGAGAGCTGATATTGGTAAAATATTTTTCTGATGTAGGGCTTTTAAATCATTAATTATTTTACAAAATTGATATTGTATTTTATCCTATGTATATTCAATCATGAAACTCCAATGTATTAGCACAGTGCTACAACACCAGAATTTTTTGTGTATGTATATAATATCATTACTATGTTTCTGTGTACAGTTGCAGTAGGGTTACTGACACATACTAATACAAACATATTATTCTCCAGTTTGAGCTTTAATTTAACATCTATATTTTAATACTAAAACCAGAGGTGAAGATGGGTTACATATTTGGTTAAGAGGCTGCTCATCTTTCCTGAAGCCCTGGGTTTGACAACCACTTCATAAACTAAGCATGGTGATACACAGAAGAAGGAAGCTAGAGGATCATAAGTTAAAGTAAGTCCTGAGCTACCTAGCAACACTGGGGAAAACCAGATAGTGATGCTGTCTCAAACAATAGAGAGTGGTCCTCAGATATGTTCCAGGCTAAACGGTAAATTAAACTCATTCAATTAATTTGATTATTTACTTCTCACTGAAAGAAACACTTCGCTTCCACTTTAAACAAGTTTTAAACTCCCACACATCAGCTTTCATTAGCTGTGGATCCTAATCATGCCAATTAAACTATCAAGGGTTGTTGTTTTCAAAAATACTGTATAACTAGACTTATAATTCATAAAAAATTAACATTTTTTAGGAGTGATTGCATATGCCATATGAGAAAGTACTTCAATACTGTGGCTGCCACATCTAGAGCTCCACAAAACAGGAAAAGATTTACATCATAAAGACATCTCTGATTCTTCATACAAAATTAGTTTATAAATAATATTAATAAAACATAATGAGCTAACACAATTTGAAATTGGATAAAACAACAAGCAGATTGAAAAGTGCCTAAGAGAAGATATAAGAACACTTAGGAACCCATGAAACATTAAACTGGAAGCCATGATGTATACAGAGAGGATCTTGTGCAGACCAACCCATGCAGGCTCTGTACATACTGTCTCAATCTCTGTGCATGAATGCGATCTCTGCTTTAGATCCAGCTGATTTAGCGGGCCTTAGTTCTTTGGTGTCCTTCATCTATTCTTGTTCTTATTCTTGCCGCCCTCTCATTCACAGGTTTCCTTGAGCCCCAAGGGGTAAGATTTGATGGAGATATCCCTTCTAGAGCTGAGTGTTCAAAGTCTCCACTATCTTCAAAATGTCTGACTGTGGGTTTCAATATTTATTTCTAATATGCTGCAGAAGGAAGATTCTCTGATTATTGCTAACTAAGACATTGGTCTATGTGTATAATAGAATGTCATTAGGAGTGATTTTATTGCTCTTTTTTCTTTGCTTGTTTTGTTTAAGACATTGTCTCTCTACAGAGCCATGGATTATCTTGAAACAAATGTGTAGACCAGGTTTAGCCTAGAATTCACAGAGATCTGTCTGCTTCTCCCTCCTGAGGGCTGGGATTAAAGGCTTGTGCCACCAAACCTGGCCTTATCCTATGTTCTTGGGCTATTTAGTCTCAGGTTCTTGGTCTCCTAAGCAGTGTTGGGGATGGGTTCATCTTGCTGAGTAAACATTAAATCAAATTAGATAGTGGTTGGCTAGCCTACAAGCTTTTTGGTACCATTGACTTGGCATATCTTGCAAGCAGGACTCCATCACAGATCAAACTGTTTGTGGTTGGTTTTATGCTTATGTTCCTCCGTTGGTATCATGCAGAGTATATTCATGTACCAAAGACTGAAGATCATAGGAGTCAAGGCTCTATGTAGTCCCCATCAAGATTTCTCCACATTCAATGACTTGTATAGGTGTTGTCTTTAGCAACGGAGTCTTTACATCAGTTTGTAGAGAGCAAACTATACTCCTGGAAATATCCTGGGTTGCTTTGTGATTCAGATGTGATCCCTTTGATCAATACCTCAATTAGATGTAAGCAATTTCTGGTACCTACATTTTCATTTTGTGACAAGAGATTATCTTCATTGATGTTCCATGTAAATGGCATAATAAAAACTAAGTATGGTCCTTGTCCTTATGGATTTGCAGATCAAAAAGAACCCATCTGCTAAGCATAATACAATTTTCAATATATACTCATACTGAGAAGAAAGGCCTATTGTCCAAAATATAAATGAAGTAAAAATACATAGTTCACAAAAGAGCAGAACAAGATAGTAAGAGTTAACAAAGCCACTGATAGTCACAACTTGGAGAATATTCAAATATACCTCTATTCCAAGTGCATTAGTACAGAACATGCTAACACATCTAAGGATCCTCTTTTATTTTCATTTTGTCTTTTCTTACTCCTGTTTGCTTCTTTAAAAATAATCTGAATAAAAGAAGGCTTATGTTCACTTACTGGGTTCTTGAAGACCGTCAGCATTTAACAGAGATAAAGCACTCCAAAGAAAGGATGTCATTGAGAGGACAAGTATACCTCTCACTATCGGATTCTTCAAAATTCCCCCGATATGTAGTAAAAGAGATCTTGTATTCAGTTTACTATTGATGAGGACACAACTGAACAGAGCTAATATAGCCATTCAGTGACCATTTATTGAGACGGATTGAAATAGGAAGATTAAAGAGAGAGAGAGAGAGGTCAGACAGACAGTAGTAGAGTCTCACGAGTCCTAGGTATCTGTCAGTAGAAGGTAACTTAATTTAACAAAATTGGAGCGGTTCTATGCCCTGGCCACAGCTGTAAATGAACATGACAGCTCTTTAATGCCTCATTTTCCTCTGGAAGTGATACACTGATTGTACAACATACCACCCAGTGATTATTTTCATCTTACATAATACCTCATTCTCAGATCGGATCTCTGACATGCATTTCCACTTGAACGAAGAGCCATTTGCTTCACATTCTCATTCTGAATCTTTTTGCCCAACACAGTAGTACCTGAATTTGTTCTGTAGAACAGACTGCTCCTGAACTCAGAGATTCACCTGCCTCTACCTCCTAAGAGCTATGATTAAAGGCAGGAACCACTACCACCCAGATTCATATTCCCATTCTTCACCGTTATTTTACTCCCAACATTTTCTTAATAACTGATCTGTTTCCAGTTCGCACTCCTCAAAGTCTTTTAAGTGAAAGCACAGCTAATGTTTTGGTAATTTTAGAGCCAGCTTGTTTTTTAGCTTCCTCACACAAATTATTCACCAATTACAAGAAGTAAAAATTGAGGAGAAACAAATAAAAAAGAATATCAGGTGCTATGTGAGAGAGCCACTGACATCCTAGCATTTTAAAACTACAGTACACCTAGTGATTTCTCAACTTACGTTTTCTAGTCTTATTCAATATGCTTGGTTTTGTTTTTCTGTAACCTAAAGCAACTTATGTGGAAAGTAATGGAACTGGTATTCTCTCTTTCTACCTGGTTAAAAGGTTTGCCTCAAATGACATCATTTCATTATACCAATATGCTTCTCTTCATCCATCATTGTTATGGATGAGATGGCCACCAGTTCTAAGGACGTTAAGGTAAAGAATAGAATTAGAAAATATTTAGATCTGTGCATTATCAGAATACTCCTCGTGGACTGGTACTTCCTGATTGCCAATAGCATTTTATCTACCAATACCTGTCTGTTTCTATTAAAAATGACAAATTCTGCCAAACTCTTAGAATTTGTTTAGACATTTTAATTGTTCTCTGGCTCTCATTGTTTCTCACACAGTGAACCCATGGTATGTCTTTGTGCAATGGTGTCATGATCAATGCAAAGTTCTGGAACTCAAGGCATGCTGGTCCTTGAGGTGACTACTTCTTCGGCCATCAACAATATAGTTGTTGGCAGTAGTTAGAAAGTTGGAAATCCAAGGAGAAAATCTATTCTGGAATTAAGAAACTACTGGGAGAAACCTGTAACTAATTTATCTTTATACGCAGGAGTTCCTGAGCATGTATGAGGAGAACAATGACGTAAGTCACAGGATGGTTCCTGGAACTGATACACAACACCTAAGCACCCTAGAGACACTGCCTCACAAAGGTGCTTCTAGGTCTCTCTCCTTTGTCATGAGCTTGAAAACTGCATCAAAATCACTTGGAATCCTGTTCTGACATTCCATTTGCCCTAATTTAATTTTAGAAGAAATCTGGATAGAGAAACCTCATAGAGAACACCAAATTTGTTTATTATAGAATTGAGAGCTAGATCTAATTGCTTCATGTCAACATTATAATAGATAAACACTTATATGTGCAACAGTAGCTTTGGCTTTAAAATATCTTCCTAAGAGCTACAAAAAATTTAGTAGCAATTAATGTGCTAATCCTATGATCTAAGGAATGCATTGGTATAAAATAAAGGAGAATTGGAAGGATATTTCTCAATTTTTAATTGTCTTGAACAATTCTGCTTCCACTTGAGAAACAATATAATAAATACGAAACCATAAGCCTACCACATGTCTTACAGCTGTTAATAGTAAAACCAGCTCTATGAACAATCTTAAAGCGCATTTATGACATCAGTGGGAGTGACTTACTGCATATTGAGTTAGAGAATCATGTGCAGGCAAATTTGAATGGACATTATTTTATAGATAAGCTATAGTATGAAATGTACAACTTAACCTATGTAATCAAAGAGCTGGGAAAAAGAAGTGTCCTAAGCAGTGTTTACAGTTCATGTTTACATTTCTGATAGTCATAATTTGAAAATATATTGAAGGGAAATAAACTGCTATAAGACCAGTTCTAAGTCATTTTTTAAGTTTAAGAAAGCCACATTTTGTGATGGTGGAATATTTCAAACATCAGACCTCACACCTATTGTATTTTGCTTTTATATATAACTTGTATAAAAAATTAGTAATTCTAAGTACTTATAATAAAAGAAAAAATTAAACTGCTTGCTAATAGTGTTTTTAAAAAATCTTTTTAGCACTAATAATTACATATGAGGAAAAGTTAGTAGAAAGATGTACACATAAATATAATATTCTAATATTATATTTCAGCATTAAAAAAGTGGGCTAATATACAAAGAAAGTACATCCCAACTAATTCATTGTCTAACTTGATGCTAACATGGGTTTTATTTTGAAAAACAGAATAACTCCATCGCCAAACCAGGCCTGACCTTATCAGTCATTCATTAAACAACACAAGCTTGTTGTCTTTAGGGCACTCGCAGCTGCTGCAAACACATTAACAGAGAAAGAAGCCAAATGATGGGCTATTCTCTTTTATAATGAGAGCACTTATTTTAAAATTCATAAAGAGCATGAAATTTCTAGGTCAAACTAGCTAACTTTCCCCTTTGAACCAATAACGAAGTCATAAGAATATGGTACAAACTTAACAACAGTCCCCAACCTCCAGGCTGAGAAATTGTGGAAGATATTAATTTAAGATAGTTCCAAGTAATGGCACCTATTACAATTTAACAAAATTATATACTAGACTCTTTTAAGGAAGAAACATGTTCTGAATTTTAATTTTTTAAAGAAAATTATTTATAATTTGTGTGCATGTGTTTTATTTTTTAAAGACATTTCCTCTAGAATGGGAAACTTTCTATTTTCTGCACTTAGAAAACCATTACTTTACCAGGGAAATATCAAAAGGAACCACGAATGGCGGGATTCCCTGAGTGTTTAAGCACTGGCTTGGAGGGATTGTAGAGTGGCTGGAGGGTTTTGCTCTGAAGGAGCGTTTCCAGGCAACCTAACACAGTTGAGCAGCCACCTGCCACTGAAACAATGGTTGGCACTGGCAGAGATCCATTAAGGGGGAGACTGCAGAAGTACTCAGAGAGTGTGTGCCTCCATTTCTGAAAGTAATAACAGATAGCTTAACATTGGGCCGGAGTAAATAGAAACAGTTCAGAAACAGGTGCAGAGAAACCTCAATCCTTCCACCGTTTCCTTTCAATGGTGTCTGTGCACCAAATACGTTTACAAAATGAATTCTCCACCTCCCTAGCTGCCACTCCACAGGAGTAGGAACAGAACACGTTAGGCAACGTCTTACTGTGCATTGATTTATAACGAGGCAATGTGGTCCGCCACTGGTAACCTCAACTCCTGTTCTGGTCTCTGTTTGAAATGGAAACAGACCAAAATTAATATTGATTAGGCTGAATTGATACCATAATTGTGATATTTGGCCCGGATAAAGATGCAGTAGTCAAACGAATCTCGTCCAGCTTTTCAGGGGATTATCTGTCCAGGACACACAAGTGACTAAACTCTAACTTTAAATATACCCTCACATGCTGTCTTTTATTCTAATGCTGGGTATGCTTCATTTAATGATTTCAAAATATAGAATGGTATCCTAAATTAAATCCTTATTCGACAGTAGAAAATAAAAATTAGACCTGTACGATTTTTCTCTTCATGTACTTGTTTTCCAGTTAACAGTATCATGAACAACTCTTCTTGGTCCATGAATTTCAATGATATTTCTTGTTGAATTTTGCCAATCCAGGAAATTCAGATGGCTTATAAATTAGATGATTTTGGGTAAAGACATAATAGCAATGATAGTAGCAACTTTAAGGTTAGTAAGCTGGCTAATTGGGTAGGAACACTTTACCTTGAAAGCTGAATGTAATTGCCCAGAATCCACTCAAAGGTAGACCAATAATAATAATAATAATAATAAACAACTTCAAAAAGTTGTCTCCTGACCTCTGAGCTCCAATTATATACCCACATTACAACACTCTTCTATGCACAATAAAATCCTTTTGAGTAGAAGTAAAATGTTATTTCTTTCACTTAACATTTAAGATAATCTCTGACATTGATACTATGGGAGATCTAAGAAACATGATCTGATAGTTGACATCAACATACTACTTATTGCTTTCGAGTAGAAGGAAATCAGTGTAAACTCTTACCTGCAATAACGGAAAGAATACAAAATTTTACTTTTTATTTATAAACACATTCTCTTTTAAGTCAAAATTTAATTACAATTGTATTTTCATTCAAAACTTCTATTTCACGGCTGTTCCATGAAAGACTAATCTCATTGGTTAGCAAACATTTTTTTTCTTCTTTTTTATTTGAGAAGAAAGTTTTTAGGTATTTTTTCCTACAATATTTTTCATCATATTCTCCCCTTCTCCAATACTTCCCAGATCTTCCCCCATCTCAAAACCTAGGCAATGTTATGATCTTTCTCTCTCAAAAGCAAAATCAAACAGACAGACAAATGGCAGTAAGACAAAAATAACCAAAAGAAATTATAACAAAATACACACAACAGCCACGTAGCCTGTTCTGTGTTGGCTAATGGCTCTTGAGCATGTGGACTGCCCTAGAGTACAGTTGATCTACCTTAGTACACTTTAATGAAGAAAGCTGACTTTTCTTTCCTAGCAGCTATTGATTGCAAATAGCTTCTTAGTAAGGGTGGGACTTTGTACCCACCTTTTCATAGTTTCCACGATGGGATGTATTTCTGGTTTGAGACTGGGTAAGTCCTGTAAATACTGCAGCATTTTAAAACACTATTACCTTTATAAATAGGAGTAAAAGCTTTCAATGCATAAACTTTGAGGTATCATGCCCGAACCATAACATAAGCTAAATCATAAGTCAGAGAATGAAACAGGAAAGGAATTATCGAGGGACACAGTAGCCATTTCTGATGACCACACTGTCTGCTACAAACAACATTATTGGAGGCACATGAACAAGTAATATGGAAATAATTTCCATGAACAATAAGTATATGAGTAATAATTAAACACATTCTTTCTCATTAAATTACATAAAGTATAGTGTATAATCCTTAGTTATACACTAGTAAAATATGAATATACATAAAGGCACAAATTGTCCTTTTCAATGGTATGCATTTGAGTGGAATCTGTAGGATCAATTTACAGGCCATGGGCAAAGTGTCATCTGTGTTAGCGGAGGAGGTATTAAACAGTATAATTTAGAGTTCAGTCACCCATAAGTAGTTCAGTTCACAATGAAACTATGTAGAATGTGAATAATGACACATCTGTTTCTATGGTAATTTTAGAAGCTTTAGCATTCAACAAAACAATTGGAAAAATAAAATCCTTTTATACAAACTTGGTAAATATAATAAAGTAAAAATTTAAGTGAAACATTTCTCCAAATTCTGTCTCTTATCTCTCCTTTTCTCCCTCCCTCTCCCCCGCCCCTCATACATACACACTATTTAGGTCTAGTTTACTTCACAACATTGCTTACAAATTGTGAAAGCAATAGTTTAATGCTGCACCCACACTTCAGCAGATGGTGATACTTTATAATTAGATTTGATAGGCTTTATGCAAGGAGATCAGTTTCTATAGCATCTTCCACCACTTAACCATTTAGATAGTTTGCAAACCCAACTTAATAAAGAGTAAAGACATTTATAGCATGCTGTGCTCATTCATGCAAAAATATGGCCAGCTTTTTCAAAAGCCATATAAAATGCTTCCACAAATCTTTGCAAGATCATATCTTGGGAAATAAAGTTCCCTACTTCCTTTGAAAACAGTCACAAAACTTTGGAATATTTTTAGTGGCCTCGACAGTGTGCATAGTGATTGCACAGTTGGATGAGAATTTTGTGCCTTTGGTCATCCAATCAGTTGAGGACCCAGATTAGGACTGTCAAATTGTGTCAGGACTTTACAGTGAGTGCTCACCAGAGTGCCTTTAATCCTCCAAGGTTTTCTCAAATGTCACAACCATCTGGAGGGGAAAGGGATTCCCTGCTGGGCTCCACTGACCACAAATTACCTTCTAAAGAAACAGACAACAATAGAAAGAAGTTAATAAATATTTGATTTTTTTTTCCAAAAAGAGAGTGTTAAAAGAAACCCCTACCTTTCTATCTTGATTTAGCATTAAATATTTTATGGAGTACACAACCATGACAAAATAATGTCTGTCTGGCATTTCATATGAAAGTGACTGCAAAAATCCATTATCCATTTTCAGTTGACTGAGAGGGTTTTATGTCACCGTGCCTGTAGCACTTACTTCTCCTTGAAGTGGCTTTTCAATAAAATTCCACATTATTCTGTTTTTCTTACTTCCAGAGTTGAATATCCAGTAATACAAAAGTTGTACTGACTGAAGTTCAGAGTATACTAAAGTTGAGTACCACAGTTCTTCAGAATATCTACTTCAGGTTCTGAAAATGAACTGGTCTGGTCTCTTCTTTCCAGGATATTTCTCTTACCGTCCTCTCTACTCTGAGGAAAATCACTTCCTTCTCTGGAAGAAGTCACACCCACACACCCATAGCCCACCCACCCATCCCAACCCTGATACACAAATAGGAATCCAGATATACTGGCTCTTTAAGGAGGCACTGTCTGCAGTGAACCTCAGGATTCAAGAGTCAGAAAGTTTTTGAAGCTTTGCTTACAGTGTTGAAGTGCAAGAAAACTCTGTAGGCTTGGCGATGCTATGCAGTAATGTCCCCAATGCATGTGGCTATTAATCATAAAATGCTCTTTAAAAATGAACATTGAATATTATAGTTGCATTGCTCCTGAGTTTGTGGTTAAGCAATTCAGAGAGTTTCATTATGAATACAGTCAAAGGCAAAATAATAAAAAAAAACTTTCTGATATCATGTCACAGTTAACTGTCATACTTTTCTCATACTTGTTCATTGTGAAGGCTGCCTTTTGAAAACACAGTTCTTTAGTTCAAAAAACCATAAATATGTCAAGCTTAATTTCTATAATTTTCATATACTATCAAACAGAAATGATTTTCCTACATAGCCAAAATGTTAACTTGCATAGATTAAGCTTAAATTTGATGAGAATGAAACCACCACCAGAAGAACTAAGCCACACTCACTGTGCCTGTACTCCATGTCTGAGTCAGTAAAGCACTCTTCACCTCACTGCAGCTCTTCTACCTGAAAACCAGACTCTAATCTGCAGCAAAAGCAAGGTGGGATTTGCTCCCAGCACTTAGTTGATGCTTCTCCCTACATCCAAATGCACCCACAGATCAAAGCACATTTTATAAAGGCCTTCGAGTTAGATGGCTTTTCTGTTATTAGAAACGTGTCCTTTGAGTAAAAGTTTTCCTTAAAGGATTCTAGGAAATAGAGATCCTTTGGGAACCAGTGAACTTGAAAGTTCAAGTTCATATTTCTTCCCAGCAGCCAGAAGTTTTGTGAACTGCTGGCTCAGTTGATCTATTTGTCTGTTTTTCTGAAAGTCTCTAGCCTCAGTGATGGATATGTATTATAAGTTAACTGACTGTTTCACATTTTAGATTGTGTTAGAAACATATTTTAATTCTTAGGAAAGCATGCTAAAAATGCCCCTTTATTCAGTTAAGCGTAAAAAATACAGTAACTATATGTTTTACACTAAGGAAAAAAACAGGTGACAAGAAGCTCTTATTCTGAACAATCAGTAGGGGTGACAGCTTCAATGGTGACGAACAGCACTATGTGATAAGGTGTAGCGATGGCTTTAAGTTCAATAAGAGACATGTTAAGTACGGCTACAGCAGTGGGCTCAATCAATCATTCGACCACTAAGAGAAAAAAAATGACTATATAAAAGAAAAATCACATACACGGTAGTGTGCAGACTTGACATTCTGCTAGCATCAACTGATAGTCTACTCAACACACAGCAGATGCAGTGTCAGTCTCCTAAGAGGAAGGAATTCAAATCCCTGTATGGTTAAAAGAAATAAAAATAACAGACAGATCCCAGGCATATGACTGACAGGTGCCAATCAGTAACAAATCCTGACCAAAAACAAAAAAGGCTAAAATAAAATCTATCAACAGCCTCTTCCAGGAGGACAACTCACATCAAAACAAATGACTTTTATTGCTTGTGGAACGTCGCTACACTGATGATCTTAAGCGAATCCTGCTGCTCAATCAGGAACACTGCTTAGACCTATTATTTATAGGACATAACTGATACTCAGATGCACTCACTAGTTCTTTTGACAACATTGCAACATCGACAGGGCATGTCACAATGTTAATCCCATTTAAGAAACATACTGTATCAAACCTCAAAAATAAAATAGTATTATGAAGCTCAATGTTCAAGATACACTATAAAGAACTGTTGATTTTCTGATAACCATATGTGTATATTTATTTGGAACTATAAAAAGTAAGTAGATAAGGACTCTCATTTTATATTTCATGTAAGAATAAAGATGAATTTTCTTTCAATATTGAAGGAGAATAATGTGCACTGTAGTACTATGGTAACGGAATAATTATCAGTAGTTTCTACTTTTGGAATTAGAAACATAAGATATACCCACATGGTATTGTTATACTTAATAATTTCAAACCATTTTATTTCTGGACAATTTGGAAAGACCGTAACAGAGGCAATTCTGTTCCATCTGTAGGAATGATGATTTATCAAACAATGTGGTACTTATGAGAAGATCACAGAGACACAAGGATGACCCAGGGAGAGCCCATCATATCTGATACCTGAACTAGAGAGGCTGAAGCATTGCCTCCAGTAATAAAATATTAAAATGCTGGATGGTGGTGGGAGGCAGAGAGGAAGGCAGATCTTTGTGAGTTTGAGTCCAAGGCCAGCCTGGTCTATGAAGGTGAGTCCAAGACAGCCAGAGCTGTTTTATAGAAAGATCTGTGTGAGTGTGTTGGGGGATGAGGGGCAGGATGGGACTTACTCCTTCAGAGGAAATCTACTAGTTTTACATTTTATATAAGATATTTTAAAAGTTGGGTGGAATTATATTAGCAATCCATTATTAAAGCGAGTAATTTAAAAAGGAGCCAAATGGATGAGAAAAAGCTATCATCACCTGCTTAAAGAAACAAAATACTTCAGGATCAAAGTGAACTTTGCTTAGACTATGTATTAAACTGCATCACACGTGTGAGTTTAAGGGAATAAAGTATTATACTTCAGAATCTTTCTAATCAGAATGAAAATACAGGCCAAGATTTTGGTCTGTTCCGCTAAGAGGTGAAAGATCTCAGGCTTAGAAAGGGAAATCAAATACAAAAAGATTCACATTCTTTGCAATTTAAATGAAAAGACACAAACAAAATGAACACTAAAGAGAGTACTACACAAAGACTACAAAATCCTTAAATTCAAGATAAGAAGGCAAAGGTCAAACAGATTCACAAAGCTATGAAATAGAAACATAGGCATATTTTTAGTATGGAAGAAAAAGCACAGGGGGTCACCCTAGGTAAGTATATATAGGAGGCAGACGCCTATACTGAGATGTTCCACCAGCCCAAACATCTTCCTTGACCTGAATCCAAATAGGCAACATCTCATTCTTCATTCAATTCAGAAGAAATTCAAGTATGAAATTTCCAGGACCATGGTTTCCTGATCTATGCACAAATACAACATGAGAAATTCAATAGGGAGCTCAGAACACATTAAAATGTCTAGAGAAACATAGTGACATTCAACAGCTGTTTGGGAAACACAAACATCCAACAATGAGGCACTCACATTGCATTCCTTTTGTTGACATCATTAGATGTGCTTATGATTAGGCAAGGGGAGAATGGGTGTTCATAAATCAATGTAACAGGAAATCTGGGTGTCAGTCTCCACTCTTAAGGGAAGGTCAAGAAGGAGCATAGATCCCAACAGGTGCACACATCCCTTGCAGGAAGTGTTGGTGGTTAAGAATGAAATACATTCATCATTTTATTTGAAATTTCTGAGATTCACTTTATCAAATAATTATTTAATTGCAGTGGCATAAATCTGCCGTTGAATATAACTAGCAAAAAAAACAAAACTGTAGTTCTTTAGGATAATAGCATCATATAAACTTTTCAATGAAAGTAAGAACATTTGACAGCACATGATTGATCAAAACCAGTCACTGTATCCTGATGAAATTCAATCACCTTCATAGTTCAGACTACCAGCATCCCCCTGGAAATCACATACTATTCCACATTATCAATCCAAGTGCTTCTGATGAAGGTTACCCTATCACCCATTGTAGCTATAGGAAGACTGAAACAGGCGATTTCGCCATTTGCCAGCAGTATTTTGCTACAGAGACATGTTTGGAAGTACATATGTGACTCAACTGGATTTAGTGTGATGCAACCAAACATTTTCACTAACTGTTGAAAGGGGGGTAATTAATTGAGTTCTGGGAACCTTGACCTTGAATCTGAGTGATCAGTTGTCAGAGTTCAAGAACCCTCCGTGTGGAGCCAAAGTGAAATTCATATAAGGTTGAGATGGAAACATTCGATAAGAACACATGAGCACTTCTCATGGTGACTTCTAAACCCCAAGGAAAATCTTCAAACCACATTTTATAATTTCTTCTCCCAGAATCCAGAACTATGACTGTCATTCAGAACACAGGTACTCACAGCATATGCCATGAACTATATAGTCAATATTATTAAGGGCCACTGGATAGTAAACCAGACTCTTGGGCTTTTTCCCAACTTCTGTATATAAAACTCTGTTAAGATGAACAGACAATTTTAACATACTATGGAAATTTTTGAGTATGATGAGGTCAAAAAAATTAAATAATAATAAAATTTCACCAGTGGCACAGTTGATTTCACACAGGAGGACCTGTTATCTTGGCTGAACTAACCCAATAGCAACATTCACTTCTCTTTCAGAGCCTTGTTCCAAAGCAAAGCCACTGTTGAAATTAGAGTGTTTGGTGATTCCTTCCATTTAAAAAAAAACAAAAACAAAAACAAAAATCTACTCACAAGGCAGTGTGATTATTGCTTAAAAATATTTCAGTGGTTCCATGGTGATTTTGAAAATCACATTCTGCTGTCTTTATTTTTCATTCTTTCTATTCAGAGTTGTTTTATTTTGTTTTGTTTTTGCACATATACTTTTCTCCACTCAATGCTGTCATAATCAAAATCAGTTATTGCCCATAGCCTAAAGTAATCAGTGTCTAGAAATATAACAAATATTCATCATAGGCATAGAGATAAGTCTTAATAGTCTGTAAAGGTGAATTAAAAAGGCCTAGCCTATAATATTTCTTGACAAGTTCACTGCTAATGTGCGAATGGGTGTTTCACATTTCATCTTTTCCTACAATTAGCCAACTAAAAAACTCAGCATTCTAAATAAAACAGAAAATGTAGTCTTGGTGGCTTTAGTGTATGGTGTATTATAATCATGTTTTAGAACCATTTTGGCACTTGGCGTATAATTAGCAATGTCTATAGATCTCATAATTCTCAAATGCTTAAGGTGTCAATTTACTATTGACTAGGGCTATTTCTAAATATGCTGCTATAAAAAAAAATAGCTCTCCACAATGAAAAACAATCTGCCTCAAAATGTCAATAGTTTCTAAAATGAGAAATATTGGATTATATGGACAAGTGTGAAATTTGCCTATCTTATTTGTTTCTTGTTATTTTTTTAAGGAAGCTGTCTCTATGATTCTAGCATAAGGGCAATTAAAATAACATCGGGCTTCAGGAACAGCTCATTGGTAGAATGATTGCCTAATGTGTGAAAGGCCCTGGGATTTAATCGGGACTATTATAAAATAGGAGTTGAGTTCTAGATATCTAACCTGGCAAAAGTTCTTCAGCCCTGATTGAGACCCAGAGATCTAGAGCCACAATTTTTTCAAAGAATAGAGACATGGACAAAAATAAAACATTTTTTAATGAATATAAACTAATTAAAATTCACACTATTTGGATATTAGCACTTTCAATTTAAATAGGTTCCTGGCAGATTTTAGTGTGATCAAGATGTATTATATCATATAAACTTGAGATCAACTACTCTGATTTAAAAGGTAGACACTAATATGACAATTCTAATAGAGATTGGTAAAACATTAACTATATCTGTTGGTTTTAATCTCTTGTTTTTTAGGGGGCCCACCACCCAGCTCCCAGATAAATCACTCACAGAGAATTATTTTTAATTATAAATGCAAAGCCTTAACTTGGCTTGTTTCTAGCCAGCTTTTCTTAAGTTATCTAGTCTATTTTTTGCCATTGGGGCTTTTACCTTTTTTTATGTCTATATATCTTTCTTTCTTACTCCATTGCTGGTTGTGTAGCTAGGTGGCTGGTCCCTTGAATCTTCCTTCTTCTCTTGCTTCTTCTTTTTCTTCTCAAATTTCTCCTTCATTTTATAGTTTCTGCTTGCCAGCCCCTCCTATCTTTCTCCTGTCTCACTATTAGCCATTCCGCTCTTTATTAGACCATCAGGTGTTTTAGATAGGCACAGCGACCCAGGTTCAAAGTAAAACAAATGCAGCATAAACAAAAATTGCACATCTTAATATAATATTCAATAACATAGGTCCATTGCACATTCTAAAGTCAATAACTAATGGTTGGACCATTAATATAATCACCCTAAATTATTGTACATGTAATCAAAGTGCTCTTATGAAATACTTAGCAATATAGGTACAGAGGAAATAAAATTTCCCATACCTTCTAACCTTCCAAAAGGTATTAGAGTTGAGAGGAATAACAGCTTTCAAATTAAAACCAAGTGAAGAAAGGGTTTGAGAAAATACTCTCCAAGAAGGAAAGGGGGTAAGGCTGTATATTCATCTGCACTGTACAGTGAGCCACATTTGTTGGTTGGCACATGTTATAGATCTTATTTATCCTGATACTATAGATAAATTAAAAACACACTAGTTGTCATTGTTACTGATTATAGTAATGTGAAATATTGAAAATTTACCTTTATTCTCATTCTATTAATATACATCCACTAATCAGAAACAGAACCTATTGAATTTACTACAACAATCACAGATTTTGGCATACAATGCTAAGCAGATGTGAATATAATTTAATGACCTAGTGGGATGAAAACTTAAGGGACATTAACTTCCTAGAAACATGATTAATCATTAGTGATGAGGAAATGTCCATTTATAAATATCATGTCCCAATCTGTCCATTTATGCTAAGAAATTTAACAAAAAATTCAGTCCTCTGAAATGAACACAAGTCTTTTGTCTAAACTAATACTATAACTAAGAAAATTCATCTTGGAATTTGATTTCTGAAAACAGACTCCAAGTAACCAAAATTACAACATTTCTGTTTTATAAATATTAATTTAAACAATCTAACATCAGTGCATCTATAAATGATTAAAAATATGATACCAATAGAAGAAGGTAAAAATCACATTTTGTTTTTTTATAACAGTAAAAGACCAGGTGATTTCAATACTTGGTGGGACCAAGTATTATAGGCCATTACAGCACTAATCTCTGAAAAGCCATGTCTGTCAATAAAACCTAGTTGACCTTGTGGCAGGTGGTGTTATTTTTCAACCTCTCACAACTTTAGAATGACAGGATGTTTACCAAAAAGCTAAGAGCTAAAGACTTCCCCTTGATAAAACTATTCTCTTTTCAAATGCCTGAACTCAGTGGCAGTTCCAGTAGATTAACTTGCAGATGGAATTCTCCACTCCTTCCTTACTGCTCCAGGTTCCTGTGAAAATTAGGAATGACAAATGCTTCAAAGGAAATTTTCTTTTAACCTTTGAAAAGGAAGACTCTTAGAATGCATGTGAAAATCTGTTGACAAATTCCAAAAGTTACTGTACACAAAGCAATAGGCACAGCTGTGTAAGGCAGTGACTAGTTGACTATATCAGGAAAAGCAGCATGTCAAACACTGAGTCAGAGTAATATCACATTCAGTTCTGTCTTATATAACAAAAGACACATTTTCCATGGGCACTGATGGGAAAAGCAATTTCTTTACCCTTAGCTCAAGTCCTGCTATTTATAGCAATACATTTGAGCTCATATCTACAAAGAGCAAGGTCTTTACCAGTGAGGGGCCTGTAGACTGTTTTTCCTTAATTCCCCTGTGTTGGCTGCATCTTCCAATCCTGGGTGTTTGTATTCCACTCTGCCTTAAACACTGTGTTCATATTTCGTATTCATAGTCAGGTTGTTCTCCCCAACTCTATTCAAAGTTAAAGTTAAAAAAAAAAAAACAATATGGCCTTATTTTTCATTTTTTCTATCAGAAAAACACCATATATTAATGTATATCAATATATAAAAATAAATATTATAAATAAAAATCAATTATATAAAAAGTCAATAAGGGTAGGCCTGCTCAATAATCTTTGTTCATTACTATTTCCTAAACACCAAAAAGAAAGTCAACATCGGAAGCTTTTCAAAACAATATTTCAGGAAGAAACAGCATACAAATACCTCCTTGGTTAAGAACAGACTTCCACAGATGCAGAGAAAACTGAAACACACAACTTGATGTGTTTGGGGATGATTTATGTGCTTATCATTTCTCTCATCAAAATACCAGAAGCATATGTAAGATAGGGGTAGCACAAGAAGAATAAATATTAATTAAGAAAAAGGAAGCATAAGGGAGCTTCCAGATACTCAGTAAACAATAAGGACCATTGCTATTCTGTTTGGTCGCCCACCTAAGCTAGAGAGTGAGTCCCTATTGCTGAGGTCGTGATACAATAACTGTTTGATTGTATCTAAGGTCTGCTTCATGGTAAGGAATATATGCCTGTCTGTAAACCTGAGTTAGTTAGGATGTTACAGGATTAAGATAGGAATTCCCTACTGAAAATTTACTTTAAAAGCATGTAACTGAACTGTGTTCTCTATATGTGTGGTTATATCCACAGACCTAGAGCAGCATTCAAGTCTGGACTAGGAAAATTTCCTTTGGCAGGGAACAATGGCTAGTATGGAGATCTATAACTACTCCAAGTTCTGGAAACCAGACTTATAGGGTTATTTCTAATATTCCCTTGAAGGACCAGAGAGGATCACAAAGTAATGGGAAAGGTAATTAAAAGAACTGAGGACTAGGAAGTGTTAGGAAACTCTATTACATGGATATTAGTCACGTGGCCACTTAAATAATAAACATATAGCAGGGGGATCTGTTAGAAAGATGTTCAACAGAAGTGGTAGGAAGATGAAGAAAAATAAAGGGAATGGATATGATAGTGTGGTATTGCATTCTAATTTAAAAAATTATAATAAGAAAGGGAAATTATAGAAATCAATGTTTTGGAAGAGACAGGTCTCTAGGCTACACATTTAGAACACAGGATCAGCACTGAATCTCAATAATTTACTCATGAAGACAGCTAGAGTAATCAAGATGAATGCTGGGAACACTGATCATTAGAAAGGCAAAAATTATACTAAGACCCAGGAGAGTATCTCTAAATATCAATGAGATACAACTTCATTGCTTTCCAATTGTTGTTACAATTTAGGCCCTTCATGATAGAAATCTAAATGTCAAAGATTACAAGCCAATTCCATATCACAAGGTAAACTATGTTCAGATTAGAATCTTCATTATTGTTACTACCTTGAAAAAAACAACCTATATTCCAACCACACCAAATCCTGTTGGTACCCAGAAAGAGCCTTGTCATCCACTTTAAGTTTATATTTTCTGTTATACATTCTCAAAATGCCCTTTGTCCCACAGTCTTTAGAAAAAGTATGTGCAAATTAATTGGCGATTCTTCTATACAGCTTTAAAGAATCCACAAGCCGAGTTTGCTTTTATCCCTATCATGGAAGTAAATTCTGAGTCTCTTGAAGTCACTGTTTATTTTTCTGGCACTGAAAGTCTTCCTGTGGCTTTTAACAAATATCTGTTAAAGACACAAGGAAGAAGACTCCTGAGAAAATGAAACTCTCCAGTTCATTAAAAAAAAAAAAAATTAAAATCAGATTCTGCTCAATTGTCATGCTAAAGAGTTGTCCATTGTTCGAATATTAGAAACATTTGCAACATATTAAGGATATACACTATATATCACTTTGTCAAAATACTCAATTAATCATAATGGATAGTCTATTTATTAGGCAAGAGAGCAATAAAATATTGGTATTGGCTCTCATAAAAAAGTCATTGTATAACTAATAGAAGGACCTCTCCCTGTTGTTTCAAACAATGCATGCATTTTCTTTCTTTGAAAATGTTCTGACAGTGGACTCATGAGCCCAATTTTCCTGAACATATGTAGCCATTATCCGAAAAATAAGCTTCACTGTATGTGTCAGGAAATAAAGTAAATTTGTCTTGATGTAGGAATCTTTGCCCATTTCTATTATTTACCATGAAACTCTACAGAAGTGTGATATGTAAATCATGTTAGCCTAGACCTTTCATATTTCTGACTAAATGGGATGCTGGGCATATACTGCCCCAAAGCTGACATCAAAGAAACATATTCTGAATCTCTTAAGGACAAACTGCAGCTTAATGCACTCTGATATTATCATGGAAATACTTCTGAGCATCAAAATCAGAGTCACTGTGACCAGTAATACTCTCTGTGGAGTAAAACTGACTATTGTCAACAGGATATCAATAGATATTTAAAAACACTTTCATCCTCTGTAATTCTAAGGTAATAGAGGAAAGGCCCTTATGGCAACCACAACCCCATCTGAATGTGAAAATCTGCATAAGTTTAATTTAAAAATGTATGAAGAGCCAAAGATGGATCATTGAAATAGAATCCAAAACTCCTTTCTTGTGAGCAATATCCATAAAAAATAACCCAGTAATTTATTCAAAATGAGCAAACCTTTTCAAATAAGTGACACATGGCAGTTTCTCTTATGTAAAAATATAATTTTTACTTAAAAAGTGTAAACCATCTCTGTGCTTCAAGTATCCTTGTTATTATTTTAAACAAAAGAATCAGAAAAAGAAAATCAAATTGAGTAAGTCGAGGAAAGAATCCAAAAGACACTTGTTGGCTGCCCAAATCAATCTCTTTGCTCCTTGTCCACTCAGGTATATGTAAGCCAGAAAATATGTAAAGGCCCAAATTTGCCTTTGTTCTTGTAGAAGTGACATACTGTCTCTTAACTCAAGAATGATGGCTAAATTAAATATCAAGTTTCTAAAGTACTGTCTTAACTCTGCTAACAATCCATAAAATAAATAACTGGTAAAAAGGTTGGTTACTTAATTTGCTCTTCATTTAAAAAGCAACACTAGATGTGGCAAAGGAGACATAGCTCGATGATTAAGAGCACTGACTGCTCTTCTAGAGGACACGAGTTCAATTCCCAGCATCCACATGTACCTCACAAGTGCTTACCTATAGAAATGCATATCTCTATCATTTAAAGGACAAACTGATTACACATCATTGGAAGGAAAATTAGTGAATTTTCTACTGGGTAAAACATGGGCAACAGGAAAAAAAAACATTAAAACTGCATTAAAGCGGAGGAAAAAGCACTCAAGTAGTAAAAGTATTGCTACTCTTGTAAATGTTCTGGGTTCCAGTCCAAACAGACTACATGTCTCAAAATCCTCTGTAACTGTCATTCCAGAGGTTCTGATCCTGTATTCTGACCTCTACTGACAAGGTACACACATAGTGCGTGCACACATATGAAGGCTAAACAGTCTCAAAAATAAATATTTTAAAATAATTGTAGAATATTGATAAAGCATTTTAGCTATTTACAAACTTCAAAGTACCTAGATGTTGCCAGGGAATGAAAAATCATATATTATCATTCATGTACCTGTCATATAATTGTCACATAATGTATCCTTCAACTAAACTCTACGTTCCACTTCTTCACATGTCTCTGTTGTTATTGGACATGTCATGAGGAAGAGCAATATTGATCACTAAGGACTTTAGCAAAGAAACCAATCAAGAATCAAGCCTTTGCACTTTACCAACACCTTCTTTGGGATATTATTTTCCCCATACTCACTCTGTCTTCACAAGTGTTACCTCTTTGAACTAGTGTTTTCTGACTGTCCAAACCAAAGGAGCATCTCCACTAATTATTTCTTATAGAACCCAGGATCACCAGCCCAGGGACGACACTACCTGAAATAGTCAGGGTCTTCCACCATAGATCACTAAATAAGAAACTTATGTCAGATTGAATAAAACTATCCAGCACAGTAGGTTCTACATAGAAAAATGCCAATCACCCATAATAAAATGTCATTCCATACTGAGATCAAAATGTCAAAATTATAATCACAAGAATCATTATATCTCAAAGTTATCAGTATAAGCTGATATTCAGGTTATAATGTAACAAAACCCACAGTGGACCAGCCTTTGCAGAGGTTAAGTTGTCAGGTAAGATCTGATTCTAAAAGCAAGATGAATCAAGAAGAAAATGAAGAAAGTTGAAAGCTCACTGCACCACAGGAAATAGAAAGGGTTAAAGAAAACCAGGGAGAAGCAATAACCAAGAATTGTGGAGACCCGAGTTACCCCAGTCAGCTCATTGGTCACGTAACTAATCCGAGCTTCAGATGTCTGCCCTGGAAAAGTGTAACCAACAAAAAAATTGTGATTTTTTTTTTTTTTGAGTATGGGTGTAGCTAGAACTAAAAGCATAGGCTTCAAGTAGAGATATAAAACAATTAAGCATACAATATCTTTGGTATATATTCAGTCCTTCAAAATGTCACCTTATTACTAATTCCATATTAGTAATCATAGTAGTGTTAGTACTAAGTTGCATTCTAAAAAATAATTCCAATATAAAAGTTACTTAGGTGTAAATTTTCAAATTAATTGAGCTTTTGGAGAATGGAATTTTAGAGTTTGACTGTACCCTCTGGTATAACTGAGCTGTTATATAATTCTCACTTAAGATTTGGTGAGTGTTGCAAATTCTTTAATGCTTTAATTGGGGGGGGGGGCTGGAGAACTGGGGGACTTATGAATCCAAACTTTGAATACTCATGTTTCTTCTTTTATTTCATTTTTTATAAAAAGCTCTCTGAAAATTATAATACATTAATTCATATCACAATGAAGGTAATATTGCATAGTGTCAGATTGCTTACATATCCATAATATATAAAGCCATGTGATTTTATTTTTCCTCTAGATAGACTCCTAAAATTAAAGATTGGCACTTAAGTCCAAGATTTAGGATCCATTCCAACCTTGTCGTTATCCCATGTATGTGAGTACCTCAAGTTCCTTGTGTCTATTGTCAATGTCTATTGTCAGCTTTATTTTAGAAAGGCAATTTTCTAAACAACAAGAAAATTAATAAGACACACCTTTGGTAATCCCATGCAGTCATTTCCATAGGAGATTAAATGAGTAGGTAATACTTCCCCCTAAGGTGGGTGGTGCCCTCCCTTGTGCTGGGGTCCCTAACTAAATAAAGAAGGGGTGGGTGGGAGAAAGATAAACCCAGCTGCTTCCTAATTACCAAGATAATGTAAACAGCCACCCCTTCCACTAACCAGCCAAACTCACAGGACACTCCTGCTACCATGCCTTTCCAACAGGATGGACTATGTTTCCCTTAAATAATGAGCCCATATAACTCTTTCATCCTTTTCATTGACTTCTGTTAGGTATTTTGTCATAGAAAATAACGTAACCAATACATTACTCAATGCCCTGTTTTCCAGTATGGTCCATCTATAAGAGGCACTATCCAGAAAGCTTTAAACACTTCTTTCTGTTGGACTCTTTCGAGCACAGGGCATTCTCTTCAATAGCATCAGCTTTCAGTGGGCTTCAGAGTAGTGTATTGTCTCTTGAGACCTTTGTGGAATGGCCTGTGTTTAGGAATATTGCCATTCCTCACTGGTTCTTACTGCCACTCAAACACTTGAATATTCCATTTAATGACTGATAGGTCTTGATTAACACTCTATACTTTTGAACACTACACAACCTATATAAAATATAATGAGATCACCTAATTACATATCCTACTCTGTACACTTTAGTCACAAAACGGTATTCTGTAGTTTTACATATTCACTTCAGTGTCCAACATCTTACATAGTGCTTTGGCACCTCAGTAAAGTTTTTAAAAAAAAGTTATTCTCAAAGAAATTTGAACAGAGATGATGGTATACTTAAAAACAAATTCAATAACATATCCCACCACAGACCCTTTTCAAGTGTCTTAATTACTACTATGCCACTATATCCAGGGTTCCTGAGAGGGTTTACTTTTGATCAGTTTCAAATGACTTCAGTGACTGAGGCAGACTGTAGCATCTTGGTTCTTGGTTTAAGGGACATATAGAAGAGGCTGCTCCCATTATCCCAAACCAGGAAACAAGCAATGACAGAAAACCCAACATAGGTACCAACTTTGAAGCTCTACATCTAGAAACTATTTCTACAAGGTAGGCTTCACCTCACCTCATCTATATGTCCCCTTGTATTGCTGCCCGCTGAGAAAAGAGGCTTTGAAATCATGAATCAGTAGGCAGTGTTTCACATTTAAAACAATACTACCTTCCCAGCATGTTTCCTTTCATTCTGGACTTCTCTGATTTGGCTTCTCTACATTTAGATAGTCACTGCAAATGAGACATTAAACTCAACTTTATGAGCCACTGCACCAGAATTTTAATTTTATTCTCAGTTCAATTTTTGTGACAATTTTAAAAAATATTTTAATGGGGTGGCAAGACACCTAATTTATAATTTAAAGTGAAATCCTTCCTATAACTAAGACTTAATGAGAGGGTTCCTTATTTCACCTTCCATTCTTCTGTCCCTCCTTCCCTCCCTCCCTTGTTCCTCCCTCTGCAATTCCAGGATAACTTCTTAATCATCACAACTGCTAAAAATACAAAACTGAATGATTGATGTAACTAATGGGCTAAGCTAAAAAGCTGAACTTCGCTAGGTATATTGCCCAGTGAGTAAAACACTTGTGTATGCAAAGGGATCCAAGGTCCAGTTACCAAACTTATATAAAATACAGCATTGTACCTTGGGCGAATAATACTAGTGATTTTACAACAAGAGAAGAGGTTATAATTGGAGAATTCTAAGAAGTTCATGGACCAGCTAGCTTGGCATATGTGGGTGTAAGATGCTGTCTCAGAGAGTAGCAAGACCAATCTGGAAATCTGGCTTAAAACCCCTAAAATGTACCCTGAAATATTCATGTTCACTTACACACTCCCAAAGAATATGCACACATGTAATGCACACACATGTGTTCACACACATACACACACACAGAGTCCTGCAATCTAAGCATGTGAGTAGTGAAAGCACCAGGGTTAATGCATTGCAAAGTTACTCTTGCCTTCATACTAAGTTGAAACCAGCCTATACTATGTTAGAACTTGTTTCAACAAAATGTCTAGGGGGTGGGGATATAGGGAGAGAGATGGTTCAGAGGCATGTCTTTCTCTTCCAGAGGATCATTTGTTAACCTCCATATCGCAAGACTCACAAGTATCTGTAAAACTACCTTCAGAATGTCTGGTATCCTATTCTGGCCACTTCAGATGTGAGTGTTAGCAGAACCTGAATTCTTAGTCATGGTGGATATATCTTTGAGATTTTATCGGATGCTTATTTGTCTTCCAACTCTCGAGAAGCATGTTCAGGTCCTTTGCCCATATTTTAATTGTGATCTTTTCTTTCATTTGAGCTATATCAAAAATTTTAAATGTGTGATATAAGCTGCTACTTTTGGTCTGAAAGTACAATTCTTGATTTACTTGAGCTTGTTAATTATTTCCTTGGGTAGGAGCAAGCTTTTGTGCTTGATACAAAATGACTAATACATTATTCCTAACATTTGATCTCCATATATGTTAAGATTTCTTCCTAACTGTGCATGGTGGTACATGCATTTAATCTCAGAACTTGCGAGGCACAGGTCTTTCTTTGTTTGTTCTGGGCCAGCCTAGTCTACATTGTGAGATCCAGTCTCACACAAAACAAAACAAAAACAGACAAAGCAGAATTCATCTTTGTGAAATGCTAGACAGCATGAGCTACAAAATTCTAACTCTATAAAGTTATGATTTGGCAACTTGTAAATAATTCACATTTTCATAAAAAGGTTCTTCAGTATACTTCTCTTTCATCATTATATTTTGGGAAATGAAAATATGCTTGCCAAGTAAAAGAAATCCCTAAAGTATGAGAAATTATATTTAATACTAATAAAGACTAATAATTATCTAGTAAGAATACATAATTATATAGTACCTAACACTTCATAATTCCTAGGTACTTTAAAGTAAAAAAAAAACAAAAAACAAAAAAAAAACTAGAAAGTAACTGTCATTTAATGGGGGACACATAACTATGAAAAATAAAATAAAAAACAAAAAAAATGTCAAATTTAAGATACCTTCCACACACAAGTGATAAAACCAAGAGAGCAGCAAGAAAAGCCTCTTAGGAAAGCTGTATATATTAATCAGAATGGTGAAGATGTGGTAAAACCAGCATCAATATTGCAGCTATAAACTGACGTTTATCAGAGCTGATTATCCTCCGTGTACAGATAAATAGCCAACACTGTCTTGTGTTCATCTCATCAAGTCAGCTCACAGTACAACAAGAAGTGCTATGTTTTGAAAGTAGAGAACCACTGATCTACACAGACCAGCAGGCCCTGGGAACTCTGTCTCTCCACCAAGGCATTTGGATGTCAGGTCGCCAACCACCTTGTGTGCTACTAATATTTAATGTAGATTCTAGCTCTAGGTTAAACTCAACTCCCTGTACTTGCAAGCTAAGCCCTTTGTAGACTGAGCCATCATCCCAGTTAACGCCTCCCTTCAGTTCTACCCAGGCTTGATTGGCATACAACACAGACTTTCATAGTTTTACTCACATGCTAGCACCTAATTTCCAATAGTCTCATCAATCCTCAACAGAAACACCCTCTACTGAGGTGTGTTCTAGACAAGACAAGCTTCCTTGTTCAATAAACACACTTCAATATCTATACTAAAAATGTTTACTTCTGTTGTTTACAATTATAGAAAATAATAATTATACTAATATAACTAACATGTTTTAATTAAATTCTTTTTTTTTCATAAGTTGTGTATTAGAACTCTCTTAGCTTCATTGTAGTGTTTTTACAAATGTGTCTCCTTGCCGGATTATAAATTAAGAAAAAGTCCCTTTCTTTTCTTCTTTATACTCCCTTTACAAACTGTTTATTAAACTGGAGGTACAGTTAACACCCAGTACTATTTTCTGAATGAAGAAATGCATGATTGAGGAGTTCCAACCTTTACTACTTGCCTAACAGCTAAGCTCCCTTTTGTCTACCAGGTCCCTGGAGATAATCAGGAATTCAACATGACTTACTCTCATCTTCTTCCAGAGCTTTAATGACATCACCATGAATCAGTTAATTCAACCGTATCGCAGTCTTAATTCTGTTTTCTCATTCTCCTTGTAACACACTGGCACACAGGCACACAGGCACACACACATACACACATACATGCACGCACACACACATTCTCTCCCTTACTTCTGGTGCCTCTGATTTCAGTTTCTGGCTCTGTTTACTGTAATTTTTCCATTCTACAAGTGTCACCCTGGGGCACCAAAATGATTGTTTACATTGTATTGTTAATTGAATTATGAATATTTATTTGTAGAGTCCTTATGTACTCTTTTTGAATCTACATTGTCTAAAAGAGAACTAATGTATAATAACTGTAAAAACAACACCTGTGATTATTTTTTTAATAACTCTAGACATAGACATGATGCATTTTCAAATAAGGCTTGAAACCTATTCTTTATTGTAACCAAACTTAGCACTTAGTTCTTAAAGCAAATAGGGACCAGATAAGCCTCAAACAGAAAATTAATTGTTTTCACCAATATTTTTTAAATTAGAGCATGCTTTGGAAATCTAGTATATTCTATTGTTTAAAATCATTTGGTGATAAGATATAAAATATTCATTACTCCTCTTTAATACTAGTAATTTTAGAATGTTCGTTGGGAAGAGAAATTATCTACAAGTTCATGGTTCTGAATTCAAATCAAAGCTTTGGAAAAATATTTGTAAATATTTTTATATTTTTATATATATAAATATTTTAGAAATACTCATTCTGTCATTCTGTCACTTAGTTGCCTTTATAATTTCTCACCTACAAGAGAAGCCTTTACATACTCATACTCAACACTTGTATAAAAGTTGGATTCCTATTTTTATTACAATTATTCAATGATCTTAAGTGGAACTTCCCACTTGACCATTCCCTTCCCTGCCTGGAAACCTCTAGAATAGTTCCAAGAGTAGTTTCCAGAAGCCCTCTTGGATGGCCACTGCATCCTATGGAGTTTTGCACAATTTCTTGATACACAATCTCTCTAAGTCACAAGTATTGTGTTTCATGAAATCATCGAAACACAAAGGTTAACATTTAGAAACACTTTCAGTTTAGCACACATTGAAAAGTTTCTACGTGAATTTAACAGACAACAAAGGGTTTGAAAGAAAGTGGCAAAAGGCAATAGAGACGGGTAATAGTGTGGTAAGCAGGTGTTTAATAAGATATGGTTTCAGATTATCTCTATGCAATTTTCATACGTGGAACTGGAGACATTGATGGCTCAGAGGCTAAGAGACTACTATTCTTGCAATGTCCTCAAGTATTGTTTCCGTTAACCACACACTGAGCAGCCAGTCCACTACCAATTGTATGTAAGTCCAGATCCAAGAGGACTGATGCCCTCTTCTGGCCTCAGGGGGACATCTGCACTCACATATGCACAAAACTCTACATTTATACACGACTAAAAGTAAATCCTGAACGGATATAATCTTTAAGAAACGTAAATATTGTCATGTATATTATTTTGATTGTTTATAATTTTTATTTTACCCTTTAAACATAACAAAGTTTTACTTATTTTCCAGTGAAATGAAAGAAACCCATTTAAATATTAAAGCTTTTAAACAAGTATTTGTCTTTTAATAATTAATCCAGGAATTACAAATGTTTGCTGATTCATTTGTAGGAAGGAAATCACACAATGTTAATTCGAGTCTCCCAGGCAGCAAATAACAGAAACAAAGCCACATTTAGTCCTTTTATGTAAACAATTTCACTTAGTATTTTTTGTTTATTTATTTATAGGATTTCCCCTAGCCTAGCTATGAATATTATATGACCAAACTCATTTATAGTGGATTATGAGGTTTAATTTTCCAACCAAAGCAAATTAGCTTCCTAGAAAATAAACAAGCAGTTAGCGAGAGAAAGGCATCCTTCCCAATTAGCCAGACCTCTGCTGGTCCATGTTTAATGTCATAATGCAATACAATAATCTGGCACACGTTGCTGCTTGGAATGAGCTTCATTAGAAGAGTCGGGGAAGGCTGTAGCTCTGCATGGCCTCAGCCTTTACTTGATAATTAAAGCCATATGCCTCAGTGGATCTGGAATGAATATGAATAATGGGAGGGGAAACAAAGAGACTCACTAAGAAACCTGTTGTTTGGGATGGTGTGACACACAGCTCTATCCAAAGTTAGGTTTCACTTACTTCTTAAAATGAAATTAACGTGGTCCCAGGACAACTGCCATATTATGTCCTAATAAAACTTCTGTTTAGGCAAACATAATCGATGTTCTATGCTTTAACTCAGAACCTAGGAGCAACTATTATTTAACAAGCATTCCTTCACCATACAGATCATTGAATTCTATGAACTGGGAAGAATTATAAATGGTAAAATAGATACAACCTCAGAAATCACTGTCAAATCTTCCAACTAAAGAGCCAGGACTCATTTCAATACACAAATAGGAAAATAACTCTTCCTTCAGAATGAATTCAACATGATATACAAATAAGAGGAAATTAATAAAACAAAATAATTCAAAGAAGAATTACAGTAAGAGTTACTTAGAGTACATTATGGACCTCTTAGCAAAGAGGTGAGACTTCAGCCAGGTCTTCAAAGAAAAGATAGAATGACAATCATTGAAAACTACAGACAAACAAGCAAAAACCTAATGAAGACCAGAGAACTATAAAGGAGTGAGGCAGACAGCCTTCTGTCTGGCACACAACCATTCATAGTAGAATGGGCACAATGTGTCAGAAATTGGGACTTGAGACAGGATTTAGGAGCATTAACTGTCCTTCAAAAGATTAACTTAACAAACTCAGCCTAAGTCAGACATATTTGGGCAGACAGAGATATGTTTTGATTAGAAAGAAAAACAGTCAAACAAAGAAATGCTAATCTAAAGAGCTGTGTGTGACAGTCAAAATTATCTGAGCATATTTTAGACATGCTGCTAATAACTTTTTCTTGCAAATTGAATCATCCCTAAAATGGAAATATCCTTACAACTGGAAATGTCAGAATAAGCAGTTTATTTTTAATGCTGTTTATACTAAATCTACTTCCTAAACAGACTTTTAAAGGGCACAGATAGAGGGTAGACTGGGAAAAGAACAGTTAGTAGTAAGTGAGAGTAAGCAGGCATAAACTGGGAACATTCGAACACAAAATGGAACACTGAGTTTCTGGAGACCAAAGCAAAGTGAAAGAGGGCAGTTTTTATTCATCCCTTCCTTTATTTCATAATAAAGCAAATATTTACATCAGAAACTATAGGAACATAGGAGGAGGGCCATTAGATCCAGCTTTGAACTCAAAAGAACTTTAACTGACACTTTTCATGGAAGATACCTAAACTAGAAAGAAGGAATGGGGTCTTTCAAAGTAAAATTATACCATTCAGATGTGTGCTTCTAAAATTAAATCTTTGAGAAACCTAGCGACCCATGAGTGCCTGGAGTAGAAACAGACAGCTTCTACCCATTGCAGGATGCTCCATCATGGTGATCTCAAGTAGAAATGGGAAAGAATGGATAAGCTTAGGATACCTTATAAGGACTTTTACTGAAACCCAAATAAAACACTTCTTTCTTTTCTCTTTTATTTCTAACCTTCTATTCCCTTTCCCTCTCTCCCCCCCCCCTCTGTCTGTGGAGCTCTAGCCCACATTTTCCAGCATCCAACGGCTAAGTGTGTACCACAGGGCTTACATGGTGGTCTCCCGAAGACCATATCAGACAACAAACTTCCTACAAGTTTCCTGTTTCTTTGAACATCATTCTTAGACAGTCCTCCTGAGTTGAGGCTGTTCCTTTGGAAAGAAGTAAGGTAAATTTGACAGCCCCCCAAGCAGCCATGAATGATGGTCTCTGAAATCACAGCCCAAATGAACTTTTTCCCTCATAGTTGTCTTATAGTGGAATTTTGTCTCACTGACTGAAAACCTACTCTTACCCAGAGGGCAAGGAAATGGGAGAGAGTAGGAGGAAGAGAAAATTGAGAGATAAATAAAGCCTGTCTGCTGAAAATCCCTACGGATTATAAACTCCTCATTTCCTTTGCAGACATCATTAGGCCTTACAGCTTTTGCTCTTCTGCTATTTTTAAGGACCGTTGACATAAAGAGCCCATAATCACTGTCCTCTCTTTAAAAGCTCATGGAAAGCATGAAGGAATAGGCCCTATGTGAACAATAACTGACCGACACTCAGTTCCAGCTCAACAACACTGGAGTAATTCTCGAGGTTCATGGAAGCAACAAAGTCTGGAAATATCAGCCTAAAATAATGATCCTGGAAATTCCACTCCAGAGTCCAGTCTCTTTGAGCTGTGATGAGGAACTAACCCTAGAACAAAATCCATTTCCAGTTTATGCTCCTAACCTGTGTCTTTCTCTGTCTCGGCAACTGCTACCAATGTCATTATATCTTTACTTCATTAAGTGTTCAATGTTTTGGCCTAGCAAAGTTTTAGCTGACATTAACCAGAGGTCCTCTGCTATGCCTTCAGGGTTATATTATAAAATTCCAAGTTAAAAAAGAGTTGGGAAATACATTTAATGACTCAGTAGGCACAAATGAACCACATTATATAAGAAATATACAGTACAAGGCATGTAGGAAAACTAAAGGAAAACAGAGTTCATCAAGGGGCATAACCTAATTAGGCCTAATGTTCTCTCTCTCTTTTTTCTATGATGATTCAGCAACAGCTTATGTTTGTATGAGAAACAATGGACTATTCCTTCTTCTACATACTGCTTTGAACAGGTTTTATTTTGCAGAATCCTTCTATCAGGTGTTATCTAAGATGGGTCCTTAATTTCAGTAAAAGAAATGTAAAGATTAAGGCTGATACTGAGGTATATTCACATTAATATTTTAGGAAGAATGGTAAATGCTCTTTATGAGATATAAATTCTTTAAACTCTCACTTTAAATTTTTGAGTTTGTATGTCTGTACACAGTAACATTTGTTCCTACCCATCCAAGTACAAACAAAGATCTTTATCCAAAGATTTAACATTCCCTTTTTATTTATTTTTTAAATTATGATTCTTGTTCTTATCTAATGTATGTCACTTAAATGGCTGCCTTACACTTGCCTGGAAACCTGAATCTCAACAAAAGTACACACTTGGAAACCCATGGCACAATTCATTTCTGAACAAAGTTTAAAGGAAAATATGCATTTTTATATCATTTTTTTAGTCATAAAATTCCCAACTTAATCTCTATGATCTTTTGAGTCCCAAATGGAGAGCACCAATTCTAAACATGACACTTTCTAGTACTGTCATCTGCAAAATGAAGACAGTTAAGAGCAGTCACATCACAGAAACTATATGAGGCTCTGGTCATTCACTTTGGTAAAGTACTTTGCAAAGGGAAACATCTTTAAAATAGTACATAGTCAATCCATAGAAGTAGAAAACCCCCTTACAAATATATTGCTCTGGGATCTGGTAGTTAACTGAAACTATGTTGACAAGCAGTGAAAAAAGAGCCCAGAATTCTCAGTACCATTTAGTCTGTGTAAATTCATTATTAAGAACTGAAAAGAGTCCCATGCCAGATACTGTGGGAAAGGAAAAAGAGAGTATAGACATTAACTCTCTTCTGAGAGCTTATGTTGGGCCATAAAATATAATACATAGTAGATAAAGAGAGTAATGCATGGCAACTAGTGAAGCTACAATATACTTAATATAAAAATGTGATTTCATTTCACATGAGTTCCAATAGAATGGGTTTCTAACTTAGATTATGAAGAAATTATTGAGTTAAAGAAATGGAAATAAACCAAAAATAGATTGATATAGTAGGCTCAGAAGATCCTATGTTTCCAAGGGGCTAATTTACTAAAGATAAGTTCAAGAATGTGGTAAAGAAGAAAATTCTGACTAGCACAACTAATGGCCAATGTAATTTCAGCTATAAAGCATTGGCTCTCCGTTCCTGTTAGTGCTCACACAAACTGCATTGCAGGGCTATCCAGTGTTCTTCCTTACAGGTTTCAGACTGACCCTATAGATCTGCACTTCCAAAAATCCCTGCCAATACTCATGCTACAAGGCCTGGAGGCGAGTGTGAAAGTCATTGTACTTTCAAAAGCATAAAGCTACTAAAAATTGAAACAAGAGATTAAATATTGAATTAGGCCAAAGAAAGATTCATTTGACAAATAATTTGATTAAAAGGAGAAAAAAGAAAGCAAAGCCATATATCTGTTTCTCCCTCCTCTGTCTCTATCTCTCTCTTGTTCTCTCTCTTTTTCTCGTGTGTGTGTGTGTGTGTGTGTGTGTGTGTGTGTGTAAAACCCCAATATGAGGTGGAGAACCTGAATAAAATAGTAACAAATCTCATCAACAAGGACTACTCCGCTCATGTTTAGTTTTCTTGGTGATAGGGGTCCATCGCTCCAGTTTCATTCCACATATATTTTTCAAACTAGAAGTGATGTGGCATGGGGAGTGTTTTCTGCCTGGTTAAAAAAAGATGATGATGTGCAAGAATAGAGGAAGAGAAATGACAGAAATGAAAAGGGACATGATGTCAACTGACTTTCAAAGGACTCGCTATTTGGTATAAGAGTTTCTCTCGGGAGAAACTAAAATCACTAACAGCAGCAAGAAAATCAAGGAGAGATAAGTGGAGTTTCCAACCCTCCACAACAAATGTGTAGACATGTCACACTCAGCCTTGAAGTTTAAAGGCCTGAAGTCCGGAATACAACTTGGAGTAGTGTTTGCAGAGCTTCAAAACAAGTTCACAAGTTACAACGTGCAAAAGATAGGGAGAAACTGAAAGGAGACAAAAGGCACAAGGGAAAGATCCTTCCACTAAGTGTAAAAAGAAAATGGGCATGCTGTTGATAAGGTCATTGGATTTAGCCATGAGCAAGTGACCAGCTTACTGTCACTTATTCAGCAATCTTATCCAGCAGGCAGGAGAAAGAGCATTAATTGAACAATAAGTAAAGCAAAAGGACAAGGAAATAATCAAGGTGAAGAACATTAGCAGAAACTGAAAATCCTAGGCATGCAAAAGAATGGAAAAAATAATGAACAACATGGCAAGTAAGATGATGAGTAGAGTCTGGACTCTAAAACTGCTGAAAAAAAGTAGTTAGATGATCAGGGACCAACCTGTGGGTCTCAACTCCTTTGGTGATCTGATGACCATCAGAAAACACAGATATTATGATTCTTAACTAGTAAAATTGCAATTAAGAAGTTCAAGGAAAATAATCTTTGGTTGGGGGCCACCGCAATATGAAGAGTCAGATGTTTTAGGAAATTGGGTCATATGTTTTCCAAAATATAAAGTGAGACTACTGTTGAGGAGATAAATTCAAGCTTAAATTTTAAATAAAGATTAGAGAGGGCAAGTTAAGGCAAGGTGAGGATTGGAAAAGCTGGAAGGATAAAGGTAAAAAATTAAATCAGAACAAATGTAAGCCAGATCCATAAAGTCACACAGCCTGACTGCCATAAGCAGAACCAGGGCAGCAACAATAGACATGCCTGATTAGACTGGGAAGGTCCAGGGGGCTTCAACCAACACAAAGAAAGGCAATCGGAAGAGCTGTGAGCAGAAGAAATAGTCTTTCCTAGTGAAAGATACAGCAACTGATGCACCAAATGGGCAACCATGAAACCATACATACAAGTAACATTATACAGAATGAACACGTTAAATCTAGGAATATGCATGCATGTATATCTATATATATATGCATGTAATAACAATTAATGGAAAAAAAAGAAGCTATGATTTGAAAGAAGAAAAGGGTGTTACATGGGAGAGTTTAGAAGGAAGAATGGGGAAATGGAAAAAATGTAATTCTATAATAATCTCAAAACTAAAAGAAAAAGCATATTTTAAAAAGACCATCTTGTGCTGAGGGGTAGCTTAGAACTTGTCTGCCTTCTGAGGCTCCAGTTCTGACTCCCTATCTAGAACGGAAAGCAAAACATAAAAATGAGGGGCCCAATATGTCTTAAGCTTTCCATGTATAATACTGGCAGACAATAAATATAGCTGCTTATCAAATAGATTCAAAATCGCAGTACTTTATATCATACATCAAAATGAAACTATATATTTCAAGGGAGCTTTTTAATACCCACACTTGGCTATGTCATTATAAAATGATCATTTATAATAACAAGAAGAATATTAATTGGACCATTATATTCAGAGTACTTTAAATAAATCAGATAAATGTTCATCCAAATTCTAAGAATTTAGTCTAAAGATTTTTTTTTTAATTTTATGTCAAAGGCGCTTACCATTCAAAGAAATTAAGAAAGATGACTAAATTGCCCAAAAAATAGGTAGCTATAAAGGACTCAATCACAATGACTACACTGTGACATCAGGGATCCTCCTTACTGCTTACAGACTGAGCAACTGTGTCTTGCAAACAGAAATGATGTGTACTGTGGAGAATCACAACTGAATTGAAGGAGCACGCTAGAGTTCTGCATACCTCAGGAAATGTAGAGAATTGCCTTTGTATGCAGGAAAAGTACATCAATAGTCTAACTGACATATTCTTTCTCTGTCCACACATTTTTCCTAACAACACCCCATTTATAACAGAGTTGGGGGGGTGTCTCTGTAACAGACGAGTAAGAGGACTGGAGTGCCTGGTGACCACATCCCTAGAAACCAGTCTGCAGTGTGAAAAGGTCCTTTGATCACCGGTGGGGATCCAGGCAGCTTTACGTTCTATCACAGCCAGGATCCACTGTGTCACCATGTCTGCCTCTTGCTGAGAGACAAGAAATATCTTCATTAGGAAAAGAAAGATGTCCCAAGACAGAGTTCTTCAAAGACATTCCCAGGAAGGTTTTATGTCTTTGGGTATTTGTTGTTTTGTTTTGTTTTTTTTTTCACGTGTGTGTGTGTGTGTGTGTGTGTGTGTGTGTGTGTGTGTGTGTGTGTGTGTATTATTGTTGTTCTAAAGTTAAAAGAGCACTGCCCCAGCAGAATCTAAAGCCCGAAAGGATAAATAAATCTGTCTAAAAGTTTATTAAATGACAACTTAAGTATATTTGTTTTGAATACTTATTAAGAACAAGGGAATGTGTGTCAGACTAAAATTAACTTTAAAAAAAGATAAATATTACTTAAACTGACTCAAATAGCATAATTATTGTTAATTGCCTTTTTTTTTCAAAGTGACAATCAGAATCCTGCACCTATCACATTCCAAATTTACCTCCCAATAGTCTAAGATGAATATATAATTTTTCATGCAAAACACTTGAAGAACATGAGCAGTGTATATTCTAACCTTTACATCTCATCTTAACATGTGTTTTTTTGTGCCTTTAAAGGTCTAATCACATTCGCAGACACCGAAATACTTCTGTGCTAGTGCAGTACATTATGTAACAAACTTGAAAACACAAGCACTATTTAAGAGAAATATTTAGATTGTGTCTAATTGAGATAGATAGTCCACTGGGCAAGGACTATGTCTAATTCTACCTTAGGTACAGCCCATTGCAAAATGTTGGCACTCAATAAATGTAAAATAATAACAACACTCCTCTCCCCCTTTAAAGTATATAATTACATCTGCACCCTACTGTGAGCCAAGCATGGTGACAGATCTTTTGTTTATTAAATCCACAGCCCTGAAGGCATATAGTACTGCAGCTTCAGTGTGAACTGCAGCAAAGATCTTTCTAGTTTAGCAAAGCTTTCAATGTCTACAAATCCCCAAAGAACATCTTAACTTAGCTGTCGACCACGCATGTAACTTTACCAAATGCAAGAAACCTTTTCCAACTCCCCAAAGTAGAATCTAAACAAGAAGTGGAAATGGGTTCTCAATGTTAGTTTGGAAATATGTCATGGAATAAAATTCCTCTAGTCTAATTTACCATTTCTCTCTCCTAAAGAGCCACGTCAAGCTCTGTGCAAACCCCTGAAGGCATTCTGCAGGAAGTATTCAATAGGTTCCCCTGCTTGTGTTCAAAGTGAGCTATTATCTAAGTAGCTTGAGGAGGGAAAAAATGACTCATGTACAGCTTTATTTGAGACATTTGCACTACAATGAACCCAGCAAAGCAACAGGTCAATTTAAAAAATATTGCCAAAAAAAAAATGCATTCAAAGGAAATTTTGGACTGCAAAGCACATTTGATTCATCATTATTTTCTTCTGGTTTGCCCTGTTTGTGATTGAATGGTTGCACTTGAACATTAGTTTCACAATCACCTATTCTGCTTCGGGTATTGATGAGGTTCAACATATGCTCAGTAATTCACCACTGCTAAAATAAGAAATGCAAATTCAGCTAAGTGCGCTCCGAGTCTAATGTGGAACTAGGGCCCCAGTTCCTTTGTAGTTTTCAAGGAGTATTATCATTAGCAGAGAAGGGTTAATGGTAGAGGCCTATGATTGCTTAAAAATTCACAATACCAAAGTGGATTACACTGCATCTACTGAGGGGATCAACAATGTAAGCTTACACTAAGCCGTTATTGCAGAAACAAAGCTTTCATTTTAAGCCCTTGGAAACAAGCATAAAATGGACAAAAGGAAAACTTCTTCTGATGTAAGAACAAGGCAAGCGCTCCATGCTTTTCATCCAAACTCACAGTTTTAGATTTATGAAGAATACACAGAAAAATAGAGCATCTTCCCAAAGAGTGCACCATGAAATGAAAATACTTCGGTATTTTCTGATTGCGTCTCTTTACTGCTAGAGATGTGATGGAAATTCTTTATGTAAACATCTTTTTTATTTCCATGGATAACCAGCCCCAATATGAGGATATAGGTTCTCTAAATCGCTACCCTATATGTCCTTTTAAGTTCTTATGAGAATGAAGGATGATTTTGGAAAACACATTCCTGCAGCCAAAATCATAGTTTTACTCTTTGCAGTAGAGACTCATTACCAACAATTCTGTTATGTGACAATGGAATGCCAAGCCACCAGCTCCTGGCAGCACAAACACCAAGCCCAGGCTAGAACCAGTTGATAACGATTCATTTCTCATAACAAACTTAGAAGTGGATTGTTGGTATCCTAATTTGAAGACACAGAAATGGATGCTTATTGTATCTAGATAAGTCTATTTACAAAATCTGACAGGAAAGCAGTGATTCAAATTCAGGTATAACAGAAACTGTCACTCGAGGACTAGCAACCACTAATTCCCACGGAGGCTGCACACATACAGACATCCCTGTTCATTGTAAATTCTCTTAAACCGCCACTTTCATAATTTGTTATGCAAGGGGATTTTACAGTAATTTTAATTGAAGGCACACTCCTTTGATTCTTGCTTAGAAATACCTGAAAGTGAAAGCCCTTAATAATTTGGAACTCAAAATATGAAAGTTTTTCATCCTTTGTTAATGAGATCAAAATGTACTATGTCATGATTAATGGTGTGTGATAGATATGTGGGGTGGGGAGGTGTAGCTTCTTAGCACTCTCAAGGGGACAGAAAACACTGTCATTTATTTAAAAGGTAAAAATCTGGCATCTCCAACTTTTCAGGAGCTGAAGAAACACTATTTAACACCTTTTCCTTATGTGTTTTATAGGTAGCAGAATTCCATAGGCTCTCCTTTTAGATCTGTTGTTTGTGGCAGGTTGTCCCTGTACAATCTAGGAGGGCCACTGCTTTCTACCTTTCATGGAATTGCAGGCTCATTTATTATCTGTATATCTAAAACCCACTTTTAAGCAAAAGATCAGTGAAGAAGCCCTTGATGTTCCCGCAAAACTTAGCAGGCAATAAGCCTTGGGTTAGCTGAGCCAATGAATGTATACATGTCTTGCCACCTTGCCCGGCTCACCCTCTGTAAGAATGAGAAGATACAACAGAAATAGATTTGCTATGGCTGTTAACAATCTCTGCTCGACTCAGTCCTATTGAGTTGCCCAAACTAAGTAGAAAGTAATTTACAGTAATAGGTACCCCCACTAGTAATATTCCTCAAAATATAATATGTCAATATGTGGATAATTACATTATAGATTCTGTATATGTTAATGGGTGATGAAAACTTCTAGGTAGAAAGTTTTTGATATATTTTAATAAAAGGAAGATTGTAATATTCACTAAACACCTCTTATAATGCAAATCATTACTCCAGATGTCAGCCCTGACCTACTTGTTGCCAAAAGCCATATCAACGTATGCTAAAATACGTTGCTTAGTATTTGAAAATCACTGTGTTTTTTGTTTCTGTGTTGTAATACTACACGCAATAACTGTGCTAACTCTGAATCAGAAGAACAGTAAGGGCAGTGTCTGCCCATATTTCTTTAATGACCCTCTCACTGAAGTGACAAATATTAACAATTTGATAGAGATTTCCTCTACTTTTCTACATGTTTATAAAACCTTGACAAACAAGGCCACGAATATAGACTTTTTATAGGGGTATGAAGATATTGGAATGCAGCTTAGTTTGTGGAGTACTTACCTAGCATGTCTCAATGCCTGTGGTTCAGTTTCACAATCCCACAAACCAGGCATGACAGGGAACACCTGTAATGCCAGCACTAGGGAAATGGAGATAGGATGATCAAGAGTGCAAGATCAGGGTTAACTGTGTAGGGAATCTGAAGCCAGTCTGGGAGACGTGAGACTCTGTCTCATAAAAAAATAAATAAATAAAACCTGTGGGGTCATAATAACTTGGCATCAGATAACCTTACTTTTCTGACATTATGAAAGACCACAGACATTCACCTTGGGCTAGAACTCACTGTTATATGATGTTGTATACTTTGAATACACCAGAGTTTACTGAAAATCACTGGGATGAACGTTCGTCATGTTTCACAGTTTCTTTATTTTTTCTTTTCCTACACAATCACAAAATAAGTTGTTTTGCCTTGGAGACATCTTTTTATGTCTGGGTTAGTTTGTCTTTAAATTGTTCTTGATAAAGAACCCTAAGTTTTTCTTTTACAGTTCTCTTCTACCTCCGATAGAATGCAATGCTCTGCAATGCTGAAGATAGTTCTCCATGTTACTGTTTTATACCCACAAGTCAAATGACCACTGTACAAGCTGCTGACTCAAATCAGGAGCCGGCTCCTTTCAGTTCATGCTTTACCAGATGATGTAAGAAATATTGTAGGAAAGTTTCACTCCAGATTTCTCTCTAGAAATACGCTCGTTTTCTTGCATTTTCAGTCATGCTGGGCAGAATCAACTGTTTTTCCTTTTTCCAATTTTATGAGAGAAGAAATAACGGATATCCTCACTTTTATTTGCATTTCCTTGATTACTAGTAAGTTTGGGCAGCTTTCCATGAATTTATTAGCCAGCTGTGTTTCTTCGATTGCATTTTACCTGTTAACATCATTTACTCTACTTCCTTTACATGTTTTTCCCTTTTTAATCAACTCATGTGAACATATTTTTTTATAGAAGAAATAAATAACTCTCAATCTGCTCAACTTTTTCTTTTATAAACCAGGTCTTGGGAATCTGAATACATTATGAGGCAAGAATATAGCCTAAAGCTTTTAAAGTAAACAGGAGGGACAATGAAGAAAAATTTAAAAGGCTAGATCTCTGCTTTGTTAAGGATTAGAGAGCAAGATGATTTGTTTAGGTTAAAGACCTGTGCAGATCGTACCCAGTTTCTAAAACAGAACCCAGCCAGTACAAGGTCTCAGTAAATGACAACCCATACAATGATAGAATATACAAATTTATTGTATATCTAAGGATAACTAAAAATATATGTACTTCAGGATGTTTAGGGAATGAAAAGGATTGGTCTGGAGAGATAAAACAGGAGAAAGAACAAAATCAGGATGCTACTTCTTACAAGACACCAAATGCTGAGAAGAGATTCCCAGAGAAAGAAGTTAATTAAATTAATGTGATTCACAAACAAAACTGTATAACCAGTCTAGAAATATTACCCCAATTGGAACTGAAGAAACAAACCTCAATCATGAGAAACTACTAACTCTCACAAAATTATGCTGGAAACTATGAAAGATATTCGTTGTATATAATACAACTGTGCAAACACGTGAAGCCATAAGATAATGAATGATGATAAATATATTGACATCATAAAAGGGACATAGAAAAATGCAAAAAGCTAAATGTCATATGTTAGTCTATCCATTGAATAAAGTGGAATAATAACACATTAGAATAATTTCCATAACTCTAAAATCTATACTACTTTGAGGTAAGTAAAACATTTCAGCTCTTAATTTTTGAATTTTGTTTCTCATAAGGATAAATGAGTATTATCAATTGGCTGTTGTAAGTTTACCTTTGTGTTTATAATTATCTGCAATCGTAGGCTATTCTTTATGACTTATTTTTTGTTGTCTATGTTATATTCTCTGATATTCAGACCCAGAATGCTCTGTTTGCATTATAGATGTTTATCTCAGCTCCTACAAAATAAAAATATCTCAGCTAACTGACCGAGGCAGAAGGAAACAAAATAAGTGTTGGGGAGAGGACCAAAGGTCATCATGGCTGAAGCTTGAAACAAAAAAAATCACTGCTGGAGTAAAATGCCATTGTGAAATCAGTTGACTCACACTATGAAATGAAAAACCAGGCTCCCAGTGATCATGTGGTTTACAGTAGCAATTCAGAACCTGTGCTATTAATCTTTGGCACATTTCTCTCTTGTCAATCTTCCAAAGGGAAAAAAAGACAGAAAAGAAGATATAAAAGGCTAAGGTTGAGCAGATACATTTGAATGGCTGAATAACAACAATCTCATTTACGGAAAATAGGGCCAGAAAAATTAAAATGATTTACTGACAATTAAAACCCAAGAAAATTATTATCAGCACAGAAAATAAATTTTATTTCTCATTTAAAGTAAAGGATATACATAAGGCAAGCTCTACTTTTAATGTTTTATTTGATATACAAATGGTTTTTAAAACTATAAAATAATTTCTGTAATTCTACAAAAAAGTGTGCCACAGTTATGATTATATACTGAAAATTATAACATTAACAATCTACATCTCTGAAAATATAAAAACTATTTTCTCAAAGTGTACAATCTATGTTAATATAAACTAAGAATGTATATGAAATGTAATATGCTTTTCATCTGCTGAAATCATAAAATTCAGCACACACACAAATCATCTTGTCGTATAAGCCTTCTTTCTTAATGTCATGTTTGTATTTTATGATGTACTTGTTATTTATGAACTAGGGTCAATTTGGTAAACCTCCAAAGTGACTAAAACTGGAACACCTATTCTAAACAATGTTTTTAGTGCTCCTAAATGTCCATTTTTTGCTTGTCTGTGTGGTCTGCGTATTTGTGTGTCTGTGGATGTGTGTGTGTGTTTGTGTCTATGCGTGTGTGTTTTCTACCAGTAGTTTGTTTTTTATTAGATTTTAAAGGTTCATTATAACAAAAAAGAATGACTTGTTTAGATGAAGAATTTCAGTGAAAGTAAATTTGTCACTGCTGAACTACAGTATTGACAGTAAACAACACATTTTTTACTCCCTGGTAAGTTTCTGTCCTAAGAGGTGGCAGAGTTTCTAACTCCTCAAGGAAGGAAAGAATGTCCCTATCTTGTGTTGAGTTTGGGCACCACACCAGTTCCTTAGCCATGCTTCTCCAGCCTCTGTCAAACTGAACAGAAGTAGGGGAAGGGGCTGTGATGAAGCGCAGCAAGCTACAAAGTCCCTGAGACAGAACGCTGATGAGAAAATGATAAATCGTTACATCACAATAAAGAATAAAGTCACAATCACATCATGTATGCCTCACAGTTCCGGATAATTATAATCATTAAACCTTTCTTTGGTCACAATAAAACATCTCAGTAGGTGAATAGCCTCAATTTTCCATGCTGTAATTTAAAACTAGATATTTAACACAGTTAGTGGAAACCCAATATCAGATTCTGTAAGAAAGAGTTTCATTTTCTCTAAAATAACATTTGAAGAGACTGCAGAGAAAACACAAGCTCTCATGTTGCACACCTAAACTGTCATGGTCATAAAATGGGACTAAATTCCTTGGCTAATCTTATTCATGAAATAGTTTATGTGCTTTTAGAAAACACCACATTGTGACCAAACACTATTATTCCATTATGTCTGGAAAATGGGGTGGGGGAAATACCAGAGGTTTATGGCAGTAACAATATAAATTGCATTCCTAGTATTGGAAAGCCAAACTTCTCACAGAAATAAAGTTCATTGTAAACGCTCCCAAACAATAAGATCCCATATGAATACTAATTCAAATAACTTATTAGATACACATTTAGAGTGGCTTAGCAGAATCTATTTTAAAGCAAATTAAATTAATTCTGCAAGGAGTCAAGCTTCAATAATCGCATGCACAATTTAGCAGATCTTCTATAAATAACAGTCAATTTTCAACCATAATAGTGGCACACAGACTCGCTAACTAGATTTCCTTTTGTGAGTATGAAATGTTTGTATTCATCAGAACAAACTTTCCAAGACAAACTACTATTATTCAGAGACAATAATGACAAATGTAAAAATGAAGGAAAAAGTTAAAAAAAAATTCATAGCAAAATTTGAAAATCTTTATCTTAACTTTCTTGATTCTTAAAGTAGTTATTTTCTAATCTTTTTTTTAAAAAAAAAACTTCTCAGTTTCTTTTTAATTTTTGAGAATATAATGTGATCACAACATTTCTCCTTTCCTTGCCTCCCTCCAAATCTTAACTTTTATTAGGAAAAATACCAGCATAATGAAACTGCTACAAATCTTGTACTAATACTAAGTATTCTACAGAGACTCCCTCATTCTTCACACAGAGCACTGTAATTCAGATACATTTTTCAAATCAACATTTAGTGTCTTTTAGAAAATATTCTTAAAATATCTGCCTGTTGCACATAAATATCTGTTGGGATACTTTGCTTTAACATCTTGACATTGGGATGAGATGGAGTACAAATTCTCAAACTCTTTTTGTGGTTGACGTTGTAACTCAGTGGTAGAATGTGTTCTTAGCTCATCTAGACTCAAAACTCAGCTCCAAAGAATCAAGGCAGAAAACAGCTAATTTCTCCCATTTATTTTAAACCTTTAATTTCTTCATCAAAATTGTAAATGTGTGCTACATATTACAATAATATAAACAAACATGAATATGTGTTTAGGTACAGTCATACACACAGCCATATATATGTGTTTAGGTACAGTCATACACAGCCAGTGGAACAATTGGGTCACATGGATTAAAGGGTCACAAATGCACAGTGTGGGCCTCCTAAATTTAGGTTGTTAATGTTTTTCTCAGATGTTCTTTAGACAGTCGCTATTTCAGTTCATGGATCTGATGTTTTCCATAGGCACATATTTATGTATTGTATATTTGGAGCTGTAGTTAAAAATCTTTAAAAATGCTATTATTATTCAAAAACATTACCTAGAATAAGAAAAAAAAACAGGAGAAAATTTTTGAAAAACTAATGACATATCAGAAAGAAATAGTGATATATTTGCCTAAAATAGTAGATAAAGACCAATACTTGTCATGAAATTTATTTGGAAATTGAAAAGTTTAGCAACAATGTTAGTGAGTTCAGAACGAAAGGAAGAGGTGATTGAAGTAGACTGAGCAATTGTTTAAAAAAAAATAGGTAGTAGATACAGACAAATGATTACATAGAAATCTAGACATAGAAAGGAGGTAATCTCTTTACAAAATAAAAAAAAATGTAATGAACAACCATTTTATTTGATTTGCTGGTGGTGTATTAGTTTTGGAGGTACAGGTGGCACTGGTTCGGTTTTGACTATAGTTACAGAAAGAAGAAAATAACTAATATAATTAGTTTAAACATAAAAAATATGAAATTGGTTAGTAGAAGACCTTATGAAAGTAACCAAATGGGATAGAGAAAAAAAAGATGAATTAGTTATAAACAAGAGGCTTTTCCTGTGCCTTATACAGAAATTGAAATGAGGCTGCAGGCATGCAGAGTTCTTAGCCCAGGAAATGCTAAGTTGAAGAATTCTATACCTTAATTGGTGTTTTGCTTAAGAAGGATCAGAAAATAATCAATTTGTTTTTGAAGTTCATGAGAATAGTTTTTGTTGTAAAAAAAAAAAAAAGTGTATCAACCATCTTAACTTTAAAAATGTGTATAATGTAGCTGGGGTGAATATCATTTCAGTAGTAGAGGAAAAAAAATGACTGTTAATCATCCATTCTGAAACCAAAAAATTTCCTTGGCCAGCCACAAGTATTATCTAATTTATAATTTGGAATTTGTGATGATACTATCAGTCTTAAGGTGAAATACTAGAATTGGGCATAAAATTAGAGCTATTCTCAAAACATCAAAATAAGACACATGGAAAATAAAAATGACAGAAAACAAAAGCATTTTCTTGCTCTTATAATAGACTTTCACTAAATTACCTAAAGAGGTGTTTAAAGAGGAGGGTGCTCTAACTGTAGCTTTTTGTGTATTTATCTCAGTCTGTATGTATAACTGGAACTGAACTCCGGTTTATATAAACAGTACATAGAATTTCATTGCCTTCAAAATATAACCTTGTTTTGGTTTCACGTTTATTGACTGACATTGGAATCTAGAAAACATAAGCATAGACCAAAGCCCATGTTGACTAAACACCTGCCCTGTTGGACGTGGGATTCCTCATCAAATTCTCTCTGTTCCTGGGGTAGTGATTTCCTCCCTTTGTAGAGGCAGTGACTGAAGTTCAGACAGGTTGGACTGGAGAATAAGCTTGGAAAGTGTCAGAACCAGTGCTCAAATCTCCTCTATTTGACTTCAATATCTTTTTTTTATACTGGTTATACAACCTCCCAGAATCTGACCTTATGATGTCAGTGTAAAGGACCTCTGTCTATAATATAAACCCTTGTGCTCACATGAGTAAACAGCAGGTTTTCTACTCACACCTTGAACTACTCTTGGGACTCTGTGACGAGGTGGTAGCCTTTTATCTTTCATCCTACATTCACAATTCCTGAGTTCCTCCAGAGCTAGTGATTTTCCCTACTGTGATGTCCAGTTTCTTGACCTCAGTTCCCTTCTTTGGATTAAGTAGCCTTTCTGTGCCTGCCCTTAGAGAAATGAGAGTATGGATTCTCATTTCCCAACTCTGATCTACATTTTGCTGTGACATGCATTTCTTGGCAGTTATAACTAATGGTTTCTTGCTTGGTACCCATAAGATATTTTTTTTAAGTTTTATCACTAAGAATCATAATAATTACCTTAATCTCTCCCTTGCTGAAATGTGAGCCTTTCAAAGACAGGTTAATATTGTCTTCAATGTAGAATCAATAGTTCTAAAGCCATGTGTGGCCCAGAGTAGATAATAAATAACTTCCATGTAGTGAAAACATTGTGAGCACTGGATGTGCTTGGGGGAGGGACAGGTCTCATTTTCAGAGTTGCCTTATGTTTTCACTTGGAGCTTGGGCAAGCTTCAGCCTGTGAGCTTCATGCCCTCTAAGGCGGTGACACAACATTGCCTAGATTGAAGAGTTGGAATGAGGATTGCACAAGACCTGACATGAAGAGTCACGGAAACACATTTAAGCACTGGATAAATGTCATTGTATACTGTCTTTACATCCCTATTGTCCAAGCTATCTCAATGTAGCACATGGAAGATTCAGTGAAAGGAATTGCAATTACAATTCAGACAAACACACAACATCAATCAAAAGAGAGGCCGCACTACAGCCTGTGCACACAGAGGCTGATGTCTACAACCCTAGAAGGAAACCATATACTCCTTTTAATCATTTTTCTGTGAATGGGAACTCATGTATCAGAGGCTGGTATTGAACTCCTGATCCTTTAGCCTCAGTCTCCCAAGGCATGTCATCATTCTTTTAAAAGTTGACAGTTGAGTACAAGGATTCTGGATGTGAAAAATTCTATAGAGAATTTAATGAAAGATATTAGCACTTTTGATTGGGAATATACCAGGAGTAGTCAACAAGTCAAATCAGAGTCAGTATGATTATAGCCTGGACTCACAGAAATGTAGGAAAGATGATTCTAGAGAGAGATGCAATTGGGAACAAAGGATGTCTGTGAGGATGAAATGAGATCGTTCTGATATTAAAACACAAAAAAAGATTAATGATCTAAAACACAGAGAAAGTCTAAGAACTCCATTCCTTACCATGTTTATAAACTACATTTGTCTCATTATATCCTAGTTAGGACTATCACACAAACTTACGTAGAAGCAGAAAAGGGATCCAAACAAGAATAGGTATTACATTTTGTGCAAGGAAACAGATGCCTGCCTTGGATTTAATTAAGAAAGGAACAAAACTTATTTCTATGAATGAGTAATTTCTGTTTAATATTGAGGTTCATTATAACTTACAATTCCTCAGTGCAGGACTGTGAGAAAGAAAACATGGGTAGTAATAAAGAATAGTCCTATGGGATAAAACAGAGCAAAACTTTTCCTGAGAGAAGTCCGTGTCTTTCTCCACTGACCAGCTCCAGTCCTCTCTACCAGACTCAAAATGTTTGACTGCCCCCTGCTGCTTTCAGAAGTTGGCAGAAGCTTTCCTCTCTCTCACTCTGAGCCACTTGACTGGCTCCACTCTTTAACTGTGTAGCATCCCTTTTCTAGGACGACCAAGATTCTAAAGCATGTTTTGTCACAAATTCAACTTTTATAATCGTGAAGCTATAATATTTAGACAAAAATATGTAGGAATATCTTACAGCTTTGAATATCTGGCGTGCTACATGCATCATTTATTTACAACTGCTCAATTATATGTTTTTCTAAGGAAGTGATCACTAATTCCACACACATCATTTGCCTTCATTTGAAGGTAACCCAAACTTTCTTACTTAAGTACACAAGCTGTGTATATAATTACAGATTTCCCAAATCTAATATTTCATAGTTTAGATTCAGCAGAATATAAAGTATGAGCTGGCTTTTCTTATGCTACAAATACCTGTATGCATACTAATTTTAGGTTATTGTAACAGGTGGCATAGGCTTTAATTTTCTCCTTTGGCTCTTATCTAACCAGGTACAGTTTTATAATCAAATTTTCTTCCCTCATGATGTATATGTGACAAATTTGGGGTTATTTAAGTCACAAAGATCTATGATAGCCAAAGAGGAAAAATAAAGAGATGAAAATAATAGACTCCCAAAGTATTCCGTCTTACAGTGAATACATAGTGTATAAATGCATCCTAAGTATGGCTTATTTCCAATACGGCATCCAACAAATGCTTTACATGAAATGAAATGATAAATACGATTCTCTTTTCTATGAGTTCAGAGTCAACTGTAAGAGCCAACGGGCTATTCTTTTTACATTTTTTCAGTGCATGAAGATGTCTTGACCCATCACCCATTTTCAGGTCTGTGATCAAACTTTTCTTGCTTCCTTTTTAGAGTTATGCATAATTGTGCCAGAAAGGACCAGGATGTTAATATCTTATAATAAAACTACAAATCATTATTTCTAAAACTTCTGTGAACTCCTAAAGAGGCAGCTTTATACTTGATTTGTTGTACTGGGTTCTGAGGAATACGCAATTTATGAAACTATATAGATTCGGGTACTGGGGGTCAGACTGCAGCCCAGCTGAAATCTCCATCATCATCCATATCGTGTCTCGATGTTCCTCACACTGTGGAAACAGTTGCTCTCTGAAATTCAGCAGTTCATGAAAACAGTTCCCATATAGACATTCTACTGCTTTCCCCTCACTAACTAGGGTCTCATTTGGAGATATTTCCCAGGGCCAAAATCAAGTTCAGAGGAAACATCAAAAAGAGAACCAAATTTGAGGAATAAGCAACACAGTAGTCTACTAGAGATCTTCATTTTACAATAGTTTCCTTTGGATTCTCCTTCAAAAACTCCTTCAAATACAGTTTTTTTAATCGTTTCCAAAGTCTCCTAGTTAAATATTCGGCCCTCTTTCATCTCATTTTGCCTTTTCTTCCTCCTTTCCTTTTGAAGTCTTTTTTTCTGAGTTCTGAGTGGAGAGTTAAGAGTTCTGAGGGAAGACAGTCAAATGATGTATTGCACAGAATATTGCAATTCACTGCAGTAGGAAATTGACCAAAAAGAAACTTAGTAAATTATTGCCTCTGCCAACTCACCTTTGCAGGGAAAGGATGTATCCTCTCTCCCTCAACATCACCTTAAATGTAAACATCATGACATACAAACTTCAAGAATGGCACAACACCTCTCCCATAGATTTTCAGACTAGTAAATGTGTAGTCAAAAGTTTCTGGCCCAGCCTAACCCCGTGGTCCAGACCCACAGTCCCAAAGAAACATACAGAGGCTTATATTAAATAATTACAAGTTGTTCGGTCTGTGACTCAGGCATATTAATATTTTAATGTTATACTTTAAGTTAACCCTTATTCATTCATTCATTCATCCGTTTATTTATTTATTCATTCGTTCGTTCGTTCGTTCGTTCATTCATTCATATTTATTTATTTATTTATTTATTTATTTATTTATTTATTTATTTATTTATTTATTTATTTATTTATTTATTTATGTTCCGCCACATGGATTCAGTGTAACCCTCTTATCTTCCTTCCTTCTCCATCTGGCAGGCATCTCTACTCTGCTCTTTCGCTACCCAGAATTCTCGAGCCTACTAGCCCCACCTATACCTCCAACTGACCAATCAGCATATAAGCAGTTACAGGAGCAGTATACCACAGCACAATGAGCTCCGATAGTTAAGGCCTCCAGTACACCAGTCTTCCATGGTTCTTCTGCCACCACTTCCTTCACAGTGCTACGCACTCTTCTTTGTAGGTTAAGTGTGCAGATCTTTGCCATTCTGTCCAGCTAGATTGCTCTTCCCTGATTGACCTTCGGTCTTAAGGACACACAATTTCCTTCCCATATCCATACTCTAGTACTTTTCTGTCAGCCTCCACAACACAGACTGTCCAGAAGAGTATCATTCCTCTTTCTGATGCTGCTGCAGGTACACTGTGACTCTTCCCCAGACAGTAGGCTGTCAGATCCTCGAGGGCCTGTGCTCATGACTACAGAACTCAGTTCTTTCAAACACTGACATGCCACAAATGAGAAAAAACACACAGCAAGGAGAGAGAGAGTTGGAGACAGGGAGTGAGAACAGAGATTATTTCTGTGAAATGTTCTCTATCATGTATTGTCTTATACATGAAAATATTGCTGTCAGATTTAAGACCTCCGAGATGTTCCAGAAGAAGTGTGTTCTAAAGACGAATGGAGGTTAATAACAAACACTGAATGAAAAACATTATAAATAAAGTAAAAATGGAGACACCACACTTTGATTCAGCCCTTGTTTTCAAGCCTTGTTAAGCTAAATGGCTAACTCCTCTAAGTGACTCTGAGTCCAACCAATGGAAATCGTGAGCCAGATTCTACATTTTTACGATGAGAATGCAAACAGAGAGTGAGTATTAAAATAATTTTACATTGTATAAAATTAAACATATCTTATACAATACCATTTTAAAGGACTTATGGTAAATCTTGGTGATAGCATATCACTGATGTAGTGAGATCTCAGGAACCTAAGTAACAGAGCAGACCTAAATAAATATTTCACAAACAGTGAAAAATAACAACAAAGTGGAAATAAAATATAACAACCTCATTAAATTTAAAATTATCACGTGGTGTCAAATCCATGTAAGTTTCCAAATTTTTTAAATAAGAATGAATAGTAAATCCTCTCTCATATTAACTACATTTATATAGTAACTATAAGATTTCATTATGCAAATAGGTTTCAAGATAACATGGCAGGGAGGGATAAAATGTGAATATATAGTAAGAAAGTTCCATATTACATGTAATCAGACACACACAATTGGGAATCTTATAAGCGTCTCAGTTTATGCTAAGAGACCTATTGGATACAACACATTTGTTTAAATTTTCACAGTCTTCCCCCGTCCTTGGGTTCTGCTTAACATTATGTAATACCTACCCTTAATCACTCACTCCTTGGCCCATTGACTGCTCATGCCATCTCTCCAGACCCCACCTTTATCTTCCACTCTCTTTTCCATAGCCCTCAAGTGTTCCTCCTTCCTTTGCTTCCAAAAACACTTTCTTCTGACATCACCCAGCAGTTTCCACTTCAACCCTCTAAAGGCTGACCACTGCTCTGCATAATCACACAACCAAGTCCTTCACACAGGAACTATGCTTCATTCAACTGGAACACCCCATATGCACTGCCCCATCATAGATGATAGATAAACATCTGAGGCCTGGTATAATAAATGATGGCAAAATAAAGTGCAAATCTTATCTTTTAATTTAAATGGCCATTTATTTAAATCAAGAATATTAAAGAAAGGCTAAAATTTATATGAGACATTTCAAGGTTAGTTAATTATTCATTCATAGGTACGGTGAATAAATATTATGAATTAAAAAAATACAAATCCCAGGACATGAAATAACACAGTTCAGAAATGCTCCTCAATCTTCCTCAGGTTTTGGCTAAATGAGAATAATAGAAAAGCCAATCAATTTTCTGGTTGTTATTTGGCTACTTGCTCGATATGCAATTTTTGGAGAATAGAGTAAGAAATAATCTCTTCTTATCTGACTAGATGCTAGTTCAAAGTGTAGACAAAAAGTATTTGTTTAAAGTACAAAGCTTGATTACAATTTAACCCCAGTCAGTCAATACACAATACAGATCTCTTCTGGAAATGTCTAAGCCTGACAAATTTCCCAATCACTGTCTGGCATGCTTAGCGATAATTTTCCTTTGAGAAATAAAATATTCATTATTTCTAATTATAAGCAGAACAGTTGTCAAGACAACTTTTCTCATGAGGGATATGATTATTCTAAAATGGCCTTCTACAACTTTTTAACCTCAATAGTTATTTAAAAATGAAGACCCATCATCTCCAACTTATACCTCATTACTCAAAATAATCAATATTTTTTTAAATTATATTTTAAAGAGGTTTCAGTGGAGTTTTATTTCTTATTTCTCAGGCATATAATTAATGGCATGAAAAAGAGTATGGAATGATTCGTGACAGGTAGAGTGCACTGTATCTGTCCTGCCACGTGGTCCGTGGCTCATCTGTGTTCCTTACATGATTCTTCTTTGGGCATCTGGCTCGAGCTCTCTGTGTCTCTGCCCTCCTACAACCTATTCTGATTTCCCATCTGGTTTTTCTAAGGTGTCTGTCATGGGCCAAAACAGTCCTTTATTTAAAGATTGATATTCACAGCGTACAGAAAGACATTCCCATATCACTCTTCCATACCTAATTTAATTTCCCTCTTACTGCTCTGAGTAAAGCAAGTATGTCTATGGTACACAAGCTTCATGTAAGGTATGTATTCACCTACTCATTCTTTTTTTCAGGCCTGTATCAAATTTCATGAAGTCCTTTTTTCATGTGGAGAAAAATGTACCCATGCTTAAGGAATAACAAGACCTATAAGATTGTATGATTGTATATGTGCATGAGTGTGTATGGTATATATGTGTATATATGTGTATGCAGGTATATATTCACATGAAAGCCTGTGCAGAGGACAGTTGAGATAAGGTGTTTTCCTCTGTTGATTTCTCACTGGTTCCATCAGGACCGAGTCTCTCACTATAACAATCATTCAAATTCTTGTTTTTGTTTCTTTATTTTTCTTTGTTTGGCTTTGATCTAGGCTAGTGAACAGAAAACTCCAGTATCCTGCTGTCTCCACTTCTTTGTCCTGGTGCTGAAGGTACAGGTGCACACAGCTACAAACTTCCTGCATTATATTTAGGTGATGAGGATCCAACTCATGCTAGCGTGCCAGACCCACATTGGGTGCCAACTATTGCAGTAATCCTCACTTGCAATATACTATACAAATGATTAATATTTATTAAAGGGTATTCTAACACTCACAGATACAAATTGAACCTTAGTGAAATTCTTGAAGTTAGAACTGTCCTGCAATGGAGTCACTGATCAGGTCTTCAAGAAAGCAGAAACAAAACAGGGACCCACTCTGGATCCGAGCAGCCTTTTTAATGGGGCTGGCCACACCCCATTCAAGCTCCCAGAACTCTAGAGACACACCTCCCATGCTTTTCAGCTAACACCTGAATCCTACCACATCAGTCCATGCAAAGAAAACACTGTTTTCAGCTTAAGCACCTCCTCAAACTGAAAGAAATCTTTCAATAAAGAGATCCTACATGATAAGATCCAGTATTTTAAAAATAGAAGTGCAAATGTACTATGGTTTTGTATTTTACTCTCCTGTAACATTTTTATATTCTTAGGAAGTTCTTGCAGCAACTAATTTAAAAAATACGCAAAGAGCTCCTGAGAGGAAAAACTTATTAAAATTAAATAGAGAAGCAGAAGTTTCTCTCTCATATAATGTAAAATAGTTAAAGTTATCAATTGTTCTCTAGTATACAGTATGAGTCCATCAACATATTAGCTACTAAATATATAGAAAATCAAGAGTATGAGTGTATGGGTTACACTATAACAAAGCTGTATGTATATTTTCATGTGTGAGAGAAATCTCAAATATATTCATTATGTATCATAAACCAGGCTACAATCATCTGTATAAATCAAGAGAGCCAACATTTAAAAAATTGTTATAAAACATTATGGTATTTATGTGCTCTAAACCAAAGTGAATATCCTGTGTGGTAGATATCATATTTTTCTCAAAATAAAGTCTCTGACTGAAAATTTGTATATTCTCCAGAAATACACTTTGTCAAAATATACACAAATAGTTTAACAAAAAAATTTTTCATTTTCTTACTGAAAATAGAACACAGAACTAAAGAATAACAGAAATTCAATACCAATCTAAATGATTATGGTATATTTTGAACTGAGTCAAAAGTCTTTATTTCTTTTTGAATAAAAGAAATATATGTGTTTTAAATCAATTTAACAAGTAATATGATTTCCTTTATTTTATATATGTAATTGGTGAGGAGAGGAAAGGGGTTTATTATTATCTTTATTAACTTTCTCATAACATACTACACCTAAAAAACTTTATAAGGATGAAAATGATCAATATTTTTACATTGATTTTTATTCTACAATTGTTATATGATTGTTTTTACCTCAAGCAAACATATCCCACATTCTAAAATAAAATCTCTTATTTTAGAGTTTTCTTGGCATACTGAATAGATTAATACATCTAGCATTGCAGACTAGATGATAATTATTACAAAACACTGCATCATTTTTCACTATGTCTGTTACAGGGCCCTGAGGACAGCTAATGCAAATCAGGTAGTTTGATTTTAACAAATGGACAAATGCAATAATTCCAGGTAACCTCAAAAGAACATTCAATTAGCTCCCCCTATTGGGCCTTAAAAGTCCACAGTTCTGACTATTACATCATAGAACTTTGAAATGGAAATGCATACAATAAAAGACCCCCATCTAATTGAGTATCTATGTGTTGCCATATTTTATAGAAGGAAAGAAGTTATAAAAATATGCATCATCTAAGAAAGGAAAGGAGTGAAGGAGTGAAGTCCCACAAACACGTTCCTCATAAAAAAAAAAAAAAGGAAGGAGAAATAATCTTGCCAGGAAGTGGTGGAGCATGTCTTTAATACTAACACTTGGGAGGTAGAGGCAAAAGGATCTCTGTGAGTTCAAGAACAGTCTGGTCTGCAGAGCAAGTTTCAGGACAGCTGAGATTGTTACATAGAAAACAAAACAAAACAAAACAAAAACATAAATAAGAATAATAAAACAATCTATGACCCTAGTGTACAAGAATGCAAAGTAGTGATATCTCCATGAAACAAAGTGGAGAAAACATTCTGGTCTAAGTCCCTTTCGATCCTTTTTGATATATATTCCCAATAACATATTTAGATTACTGAGAAGCAATTTGTTGTGGTTAGGACAGACCTATGGTACGACTCTGAAGTTGATTTTCATTGCTCTATTTGCTCAGCGGTAAATCAACGAGCAAACTGAAGGATAAAGGCCCTCCATACTCCTGCACATAGAAGAGTGAAGGCTGTCACTGACATGAGTATACACCTGAGAATAATAGCAACTTTTCAGTTATTGAGAAACAAGACAGTATGTCTCAAATCAGAGTGTGAAGGAAGACCTCACTGCCAAGCACACTAATGCTGCCTCAGGGCAGCAAAAGCTCTGTCACCATCATAATAAGGGTGACTATGCAAAACAAACTTCTTTACAAGTTGTAGTCTTATGTGTAGGAAAAAAAAAACAATTAAGGAAAAATAGAACTAAATTCCAAAATGTTAAACTTCTGGTAACATCCTGTGTTGTTCCTACTGTAACTTGGTAGTTGCATACTTCATAAATAAATAAACATGGGCTTGGCAAGTCCCTTATTCAAAATGTTAAGACTGAGATTTAAAAATAACAGATTAGTAAAATAAAGAGACTCTTGTTAATTAACAAAAATCTACTGTGCAACCAGGAATTCCGGTGAAGATTGTTTCTCAGTGAAAGAGACATAAGAGATATGGCAACCTTTCGGTCCTGCCTTCCTCACAACCACAAGAAGAGGCACAAAAGGAAAACCAAACTATGAAACTGTTATTGTTCTTGTTTCCTTCGGGTTCATACAGGGTCCTTTTCACTTAAAGAAAAGGGATATAGAATACACATCCCTGTGCCCTGTTCTATACATATGCCTTTAGGAACCAGCCAGCACTCAAGCAGACACTCATACTATGTTTCTTCCATACATATGGGTTAAATGTGTTGTGCAGTGGGCTCGAAACTGCACCAATGTTTACAACACTGGTTCTATGGGGAAACATGTTCCACATTTTCAATAGCTTACAAATATTTATAATAAACTTATATAAAAACTTATAATAAACGTATAGAAAAAAGATAGGATCTCAGTTAAAATTGATGTAGTTAAGTTAAATCATTTCTTAACCTACTTTCTTTTTTAAGTTGTCCACAGAATATAATTCTCATGATAAATACACAGATATTTCATTTTTTTTCAGAAAAGCCTACGAGTGTTTTACCTTCCCAATATGAACACAAAATATCTTTAATCTGAATTATCTAATTCCTTCATATAACCCCCAGTTGAGTGAGCTATTTGCATGAATAGATAGATATTTTGTCAAGAGAATCTCAAAAATGTGATTTTCTAATTTTTCTAGTTGACAAACATACTTTACTGACTAGGTTTCTAGTTTTGAGGAATGACTCGACATTGGTTGGCAAACCAATATATCCAAGTTCTTAGCATTCAATATGAAGTAGAAGGAAAAAATACTAAGAACATTTTGCCTCCAGACTCTTAGGCAATCATTAGAGCATCTTAGAAGTAAAAAGTGGCTATTTTTTTAAAAAGCACTCTCTCAACAAACTCAAAAGCATCGTTGGAGGTTCCTTGACTTATAATGTAGTTGGGATTTTAAAATCTATTTGAATTAAATTTAATAATTAATTTTCTCTTTTTTAAACCCCTATAGGCCTTGTTTTAGAAATTATAGTTTCTGGTTTTATGTTTTTATGGGTTTTCTGAGTGTGCTAATGAGCACATATCTGCATCTACATCTTTTCTTGGTCCCTTTCTTGGGTTTTTTTTTTCTTTCCATCTTTTTGTTTTGTCCTGGGCCTCTAAGTTAGTTTTATTATATTTTATTATTATCCTTTAGAAAGCTGTATCTTTTTTAATGAGAAACAAAAATTAATTTTGAATGGGAGGGCTAGAGAAAGTGGGAAGAATAGAGATATATAAACTGTAATCCTATTATGTGAGAAAAATATTTTCAATTAAAAAGAAAAAATCCAAGAAAAAAGGTTCCAGTATCTATGCATATACATAGATGTGTGTAACACCAGTTAATGTGAAAAAGTACAAATAGGGAAGAGGGCAGAAGAGGAAATGATGTAATTATGCCATAACCACAAAAAATAAAAGAAATTTCTTTAAAAAGATAAAAACACTTGTTACAAAATTTGAAAATTCAAAATAACATGAAATTTCACATCAGTCATTTGATTAAATTTTAAGCTTATAATTATCATATTTTCTTCTTTTCAAGCAATTTATAATGGTTCCCATCTATTTTATTAACTATTTCAACATAATTTATTAAATAATAAATTATTTCATCAACTATTTCAAATTATTTTATTAAAGTTGGCTATAATGGTCCTTTTTATTTTCAAAGAAGGAGAAAAAAATAAATACACAAAAATGCACATGAAATATTTTTTCAAGTCTGATCTACAGAGCTAGTTTTTGGACAGGTGAGGCTACTCGGTAAAACCCTATCTTGAAAACCAAAACCAAAAGGTAGAAAAAAAAAGAAAAATACCTAAAATTAAAAAGTGTAAAATGGTGGGAAATAAAAGAAAGCTTAAAGGAAAGCCTAATGGAAAGGAAAAAAGAAAAAAAATGACACTTTGAAAATCAAGATATATTAACAGCAAAGTACATTGACGGTCAGTTCCGCGGGCCTCTGACTTCATATCTTGTGCAGCTATGAGCACTGGACACTTATTTTTCCTTCGCTTAGGAGAGAAAAGGGTACTTTCACACTTGCACAGCTCAGCCATAATCAGAACACTGTAGTTTAGATACGGTATCCTCTTCATTAACTTGTAGATTATTTCAATGTGTTTGCTGTAATTTGCACTTTGTTTGGCATGGCTTAAGTTTTTATAAATAAGTGAAAGGAAATTTTCCATTTCTTCATTTCATGGAAAACCCGTTACCAGCCATCCGGGGACCGAGGCAGTTAAAAAGCAAGTGGTACACTGGTCAGTTAAGACACAATAATGTTACAAAAGTCGCAAAGCCAAGTAGCTAATAAATATCTGAAGGCCTTTACTTCCTGAGGCTCACTTAATATCCACAGTCTAGCATCCCAGAATGGAATATCAGGGCACAGTGGGGTTGTTTACCTGTCAATCACTTGTCAATTTAACAGGCTTTCTTCAAACATCTCCTGTAGTTAAAGATTTCTTGACCAGTCTTTGTAATTAGAATTTTTAAACAGAGGAATAGACACTTTTCAGGTTTTCTAAAACTACTAAATTAAATCACCAGCACATACAAAAGGAAAGGTAATACCATGGTAACTTTTGTGCCTTTGCAGGGACAAAAAAAACCAAAACTAAAACTAAAAAAAAAAAAAAAAAAAATGTTTTTTTTCTAGTTTCCAGAAGAGATTATAGGCTTATTTTGTTTGTTTTCCACATAATTTAACATAACACTCAAATCTTCACAACTTTCTTCTCCAATCTTTGCAATTATTATGTTAGTGAAACATTAAAACACACAACTACTATTAACAAATTTATACAGATATGAACTATTTACTCTTCACTCCCTAAAGTAGACAAAATATTTAATCAATGAGAAAGTGACTAGTTTTTTATTGGATCTAGGAAATCTATACTATGTAAAAAAAAAAAAAAAAATGGCCATCAAGAGAAAACATGAATGAACTTATTTGTCTCTCTTGAACATTTCCTTAGGTTAAGTAGATTTGTAGATTACGAGTCAAATATAGTGCAAAGAGTCTCCACTGTAGCAAAAGCAGAAAGGGCCACACAGTCCAAGCACCAATTCCAGGAGCACCTTATTTGACACTGAGTCTTTTCCTTCTCTTATTACTGTCCTTCCAAAAATAGTCTGTTAAGAAAAGTATAGACCACGAATTTAAAGATTCCTCTATAATCCCAACTTCTTAATTGATCATAATGTTTAAAACTTTTAGAAGAAAAATATTGTGTAAAATAAGAGTCTTTGAAAGTGCCTCCTTAAAAATGAGCTTCATAAGATTTTGCATTGTTTTATTTCATTTTGTATACTGCAGACCCTTGGGCAGCTAGGACCAACTTTCAGTGAGAGGCAGGGCAATGACAGGTTAAAAGACAGCACATGAGTATCCTGGATGGACTGTTAGGATACTAGATGGTATCTGCCAACATATTCACCTCACTGTAGATTTCTTCAAAGTCAGAAACACAACAAGAGTCGATAGCACAGGCTGACCTTGCTCAAATCAAAGTTAAAGTAATATCTTTTCATTAAAATGAAAATTGGAAATACACGACCCCAGAGTTTTTAAAATTAAGATTACTGAACACACAGGGCTTTGGAGAGAGACCCTACAGAGATTTCAAGAGGAAAACTACTTACCATCTTTGTTTCAAAGAAATCCTGGGTAATCAGTTTTATACTTTAATTTATATTAATAGAATTAAAAATTCAAAACATTTAGTTCATAACTTTTAGGCATGATCCCACCAGTGAAGATGGTAGCTACAGGACCCCATAGTCTCTATAAGACAGTCGCTTTCTATGCCAAATCCCATTAGTGTTTTTATTGTGATATATTTTTTAAAACAATAAAAGTATCTCAGCTGTTTGAAAATTTATAATTATTACTGCTCGTCATTGGTAAGCCCTCCAGGTTTCTTCAGTCTATTCTAATAGACTCTTGTATCTCTCACTCTATTACCCTGACTAGTTTTCTCTGAAAACCCTCCACATTGTCAATATCGCTACTAGGTCATGACTGATGGCCTCTTTAAGGGTAAAGACCAGGGAAGACACAAATTCCAGTCATGAGTCTATCTTTCATTAACCACACTTCATTTTTTTTTCTTTCTGGTTCAGAATCTAAGGTACATGACAGTTCCCTCTTAACAGAAAGTTGTCATATAAACTCTAAACAAAATATATGTGAATTTCATTTCTCTCTCTCTTTTTTTTTTTTTCAGAACCAAAAGAACAGCGTATCTCCAGGGAAATGTCATCAATGATGACAAATAGAAACAGTGTGTGCCCTTGGAGCAGGTGAAACACAGGCAGCCTGAAATATCAGAAGAGTCTTCACACAAGGAGTTTGGACTCTGTTCAGAGACAATGGCAGCTCCGTTTCTGTGGTAACGATTGTCATGAGAAAGTCACAGCTTCTCTTTGGCTTCTGTTGCTTCACCTAAGTTGCCCAGACTCTTTACAAAATGTAGTAGAAGCAAAGAGATTCTACTACAGAAAACCACAACCACACCTTGATTTCATTTCACCCACGTACCTTATTTATTGCTCAAATAGCAGAATAAAGGGGTATGATATCAGGGAAAAAGAAAAATGTGACTCCACGCTTGCATAGGAAGAAATGTGTTATGAATTATGATTTTTTTTTCATTTTACAAGAACTGTTATGGGTTTAAATTTTTATTTGATAATTAGGCCTAGTGTCTCAAGTAATGAAAATGTTGAAGTAACTGCTTCTTTTGTTCTTTATACAGACTTTCTTACAAATCTAAAATGTTTCCCTCTCTCTGAAATTATCATACTATCAAATGTGTATAATATCACTACAAAGTGTCTCTCCATAAAGCCTTCCGCCCCTTTCCTGAATGAAGACTTTCCAAGGTATCATCATGTAACTGACCTTTAGGTTTAAAGTTACTTCACTTCCACTATAATCATCATAGACTCCAATTGTGATCCTCATCAGCCAGAAGTCATTAGCCTAATAGTCCAATACCCCAAAATGGCCCAATCCACATTTCCCAGACATTTTTCCTGAATTGACTAGTGCAATCCATGACCTCTTCTGGAGACATAGACTGTGCCTTCCACTACCACCAGCTAGTATTAGTCTGTCTACATGAATGTCTTTCCTCCTCTTGTACTTTTACAAACAACAGAAAACTACTTAAAATGAAATTTGTACGTTGTCATTACAAATATACTAATAAAATTCATCTCTGTTTTCAAGATCCTTGGGTCACTCAGGAGTCAAAAGAATAATGACAGATGAAATATCTAGTTTCATTACCCAGTCATATAACAGGGGTGCTTAGAGTACAGAGGCAAAAATAGGGTAAGGGCCTCTCACCCTCTAAACCCAAGTAATTCCATTATCCAGACATCTGACCAAATATGTAGTCACATTTCACAAGCTTAGTAGTCTGGAGGAATAAAGCTTTCCTTCAATCATGTCAGACTCAAGCAGCTGTGGTTTTATTGCCACTCAGAAACAAGAAAAAGGATGTCAGAATTTAACACTCAACAAAACATGTTTGGTACTTATACAATCCATGTTAAAATGTTCCTGTTTGCTTCTTATTTCTGAGTTAATTAACATAATTATCATTTTACAGAGGGAAAAAAAAGACCCACCAAGGCACAGAGTTATTTTACCTAAATTTCAGAAGATGGCTGTGTAATTCTAGTTAAGGAACTGTGGGTCCTGATAACTGTGTCTGTTTTGTGGATAGCATTCTACCATCAATGCTTCATATCCCAAGGCAGAGAATTACAATACTGTTCTGTACTTAAAGGTTTAGAGTATTCTAATACATGAGAGACCAGTTGATTGGTCATAAACTGCTCCTCTGAGAGGGTAATTGGCTAATGATTCTTGAAATTAGCTGATCTGCTTTTCCAGAAAAGGACTGCTTTGTGATGGATTTGAACTAAAGTGCAGTCACAAACCATTCATTCTTCAGCATACACTGAAACAAATGATAGCCACATGATTCTTATGTGCTAACATTTGCAGAAATACAGCGGCAATAGGGACTTTCCAGATGTCTTTACCCCAACCCCATCCATCCCCTCCTAAAGCCTTCTGAGAATGCCATCAAAAGAAACATGCAAATCATTTTTGGGGAACTATTATTGCATTAAAATTACTAAATAAGTTAAATATTGACTATAATTGGTGATCATGTGTCATGGTATCCATATTTTTAGCAAAGCTTTCAACCATTTGCAATTTGTTTACATGTTCATGAGTTAGTTTATCTGTATGTCATGTATTTGTACTGAAATGGAGAAATGTAGAGTTTTGAACAATGAAAGGAAATTTGAGGAGAACTACAAGCAAATCTAACATTTTCTTTCTCCATTTCTTATAGGACCTCTTTGGACAAAGAATGGAAGTCAGCTTCTTCAGGGGCTGAAAAGATACAAAAAGGAGGTAGACATTTTGAGTTCCATTCTCTTCCTTTCTAACATTTTAAAAATATCCCCATATATAAGATCACTGAAAAACAGACGTTCCAGGGCAGCCATGAAAGATGCACATACTACACTGAAGACACAGAATTAAATTATAACTATTTACTGAATGCTTTTCTAGAAATACACTAGACATCTGTGGAATATCACACAAGTGTAAGGCATGCATTCATTAGCTCATCCACTTCAAAAGTATCTCTGGTGCCAACTGTGCCAGGCTCTGTGCTCAGCAACAGAAAAACATCTCAGACTAGATTCTGAATTTACTTTGGAGAGAAAGATGCAAAACAAGAGATGAATAATGACAGTGCTAACAGGATGCAGAACGCTAAAGGTCAGCATATGATCCAGTCTTGAATGAGAGAAGCTTGTGGAAGCAAAGTCTATATTGTTTTAAGCCATTTTCTAACACTACAAAAATACAAGGTAGTAGGCAAATTATAAAGAAATGCTTTTTAGAGTACTGTTCGTAGAAGCTGAGAAAGTTCTTTGACTTACAACCAACACATATTCAGGATTTGGTGATTTTTTTTTGCACTATATCTCAGTTCACAGCATCTCATGGTAGGGTTACATGAGCATCCATGCTAGGATCTTTTCCTTTGTTAAAAGGATATTTATACTATTATGGAGTAGGCAGGTGTGTGTGTTGTACATGACTACTGGCATGTTGAATCATAAGGTCATCTTTAATCAAAGATTCTCACTTTATAAGGTGGGGTCTATCAACATACACTTGTAGAGTAAATAGGGATGATTACAAGACAAAGGCTCATGGGGTACATGAACATCCATGAGATCTCTGTGAAGTTGATTCTCAAGATTATAAAAGTAGTAAAAAATAGACTGGGATTCATAAATGCCTTGGAGTCACTACAAGAAATTCGAACAAACTTATTGACTCATTGTGCTAGCTGATTGTATGATAACAAAATCATCAAGCATGATTTTGAAGGAAGAAATATTAGTTGAGAAGACAGTCCAATAGCCTAGCCTGTGGCACATTTTCTTGACTGATGATTGATATACAAGTGCCCAGTTCCTGTTTGTTCTGGGTGCTATAAGAAAACAGTCTTAGGAAGTCATGAAGAGAAAGTCAGGAAGAAGACCCCTCCAACATCTCTGCACCAGCTTCTGCCCCTCCCCTGTATTCCTGCTCTAACTTCCTTGGAAAATAGAATACAAGCTTTAAAGTTGAAGAAACCCTTTCCTCTTCAAGTTACTGCTGTGGGAGTATGTTCAGGTACATTGTAAATATTTGTCCCTCCTACTGGTTTAAATTAAAAAGTAATTGACCAGAGGCAGACAGGAAGTGTGGGAAGGGTTCCAGACTAAGAAAACTCTGGGAACAGGAAGAGCAGAGCAGAGAAGCCAGAGAGACTCCACAGACATACCAGAGAAGCCAGCAGATGTGGAGGACAACTGTCCTGCTCTGAGAAAAGGTACTGAGACACATGGCTGAACAGGATAAGAATCATGGAGTTGTTTAAGAGCAAGAGTTAGCCAGCAATATGCCAGAGCTATAAGCTGATCAGCATAAAATTAATACAAGCATCTGTGTGTTTCTGTGGGACTACAGGTCTGTGGGTCTGTGGATAGGCGGGTCTGCAGGTCTGGACCACAGGCCAGAAACATATTACTACAAATGGCACACCAATGTGGGTAAAAGATACCCACATAAAGCCATAGAAAGCTTAAAACCGGTCTAGAGCTCAGAAATGGAGCCAAAAGCAGCTTCCAAGTTGTATCACTCAAGTGTGCCATGGTAAAGAGACTGTGTGATGTATGGAATTAAATCACAAAATGACATGTTTGCTACATGCAACTTAAGATAAACAAGGCCAGTTCCTGAGCCTCAATATAACAAGGAGCTGTATATTGTGGATTTTAAGGTTTCTGTTCATAAGGACAAAAAGGGAATAGAGTCAAAGATGGATTCTTGGTGGCAGTGTTTTCTTGGGTCAGCTCTGTTTGCTGGAGGCAAGCAGAGGCTTGGATTTTTAGTCTATGTGTTGCCAACGTGAGCATGAAGGTTGGCTTTTTAAAGAGAGGCTTCCTGATTCAGCCTTAGAAGCAAAGTGTTTGTGAGTCCTTTAAGAGGCCCTGCTGCCAAATACTTAAATGGAGTTAATGAGCAACAGATGGCAGTGCTTTACTTGGTGATTATATGGACCCTAAAATACCCCAGAATGGTAATTGTGGGTCCTACCAATACCTAGGCTAAAAAGCTAAATTCTATGAAGATAGACAAAGAGCTGGGTAGAGCTAGCCAGCCATTGTGGCCAAGCCTTTAATCCTTAGCCACACCTTGGCAGATTAAAGATTAAAGGTGTGGTCAGAAACAGAAAGAAAAGGAGGGAATCGGTGGAGTCAGCCAACCTAGCTAAGCAAAGGTATAGTCAAAAACAGAAAAAGGTAAGAAATAAGAGATATACAGTAAAGACAGATTTTCTAAAAACAAACTCTAAATGGTTTAGAGTGTGTTAAAAAATATGCAGGCCTGAGAGAGAATAGAAAAAAATGAAAAGGGTAGAGAGAGTCCTTAAAAAAACAGAGTAAAAAAAAAAACCACGTAAAAATGGAAATTACAAAGAATGTCTGGATACTGTATGTTATTGTCTTTAAGTTTTTTGACTGAAAATGAAGTATTTAAACCTGCTAAAAGACATTTGATTGTATATGCTGCTCCATTAATCCAATCTATATAATTGGTAAATTTAACTCAAAGATATGCTACTTTGGAGAAGAGGTTTTCTTATTTCCATAGAAAATTAGAGGCTGTGGATTTATTCCCAGTCAAGGAAAATAAAGTTTGATCAAGGAAGACTCCCTGAAAAGTCTCCAATGGAAACAGATGGCCCAGATGATCCAGCATTTCACAGCACCTCTGTTGCCGTTTCCTCTGAGCTCTGTATCCAAAACAACTTCAAGGAGACTGGCTGAGATGACCCAGTGTTAGAAACTACTTCACTAAGGACTTTTCCATAATCGTAAATTTTTCTTTGAGTCCCCATTGGATTACCAGCACCCACATTCAGCAGGAAGTAGCCTAAAGAATTATGCTTACATTCCCAAAAAATGGATTATGCATATTTGTTTTTTTTTTTTTTTTACAGTGTTGGTTACAAGTTGTTATAGATAATGGCAAAAAATAAGGATATTAGATTTGTGGTTCTTGTTTTAAAAAGAAAAAAAAGGGATATGTTCTGGTACATTGTAAGAACTTGTCCCTCCTACTGTTTTAATAAAAAGTTGATTGGCCAGAGGCAGACAGAAAGTGTGGGCAGGGCTACCAGACTAAGAAAACTCTAGGAAGAAGAGGAGCACAACAGAGAAGCCAGAGAAACACCAGAGAAGACAGCAGATGCAGAGGACAACTATGCTGCTTTGAAAACATGTACCGAGCCACATGGCTGAACAGGATAAGAATTATGGGTGACTTTAAGAGCAAGAGCTAGCTAGCAATATGCCAGAGCAATAGGCTGATCTCCATAAAATTAATACAAGCGTCTGTGAGTTTCTGTGGGACGACAGGTCTGCAGGTCTGGACCACAGGTCAGACAGGCCAGAAACTTATTACTGCGAGTTACTTTTAGTAACGGTGTTTTATCACAACAATAGAAACCACAATTCACCAGGTTGTACATGCAAGGGATTTTAACTTGGTCTTCTATGGTTCTTTCTATCTGGATGAACACACATTTCATTGCAACCCCATAGGAACATTTGCCTAGCATTACCTAATGTAAACAACCTCCCTAAGGTCCTATCTTTGAATATTACCATATAAGCTTAGGGGTCAAGCTTCCAGTGCATGAACATTAAATGATTGTGTTCAAGCCATAGTATAAACTGAGTAATAAATAAAACAAATGAAACAGATGAAGAATGAGTTAGGAATAGAGCATCTCTCTCTGATGAGCATAATTTTCTTTTAGATAGGTTATTATTGGAGACACATGAACAGATAATCTGAAAGCTAACCTTCTGCAAACAATAAGTGCAATTTAGTAACAAGAAATATGGGAGCAGGCTGACAAGACAATGTTTTCTGGCGCTCATTCAATACATAATTACTGAACAACTCACATATGCCAGACACTGGCAAACCATTAGAGGAAGGAGTAAACATGTGCCTGTTTTCAAGCTGTAGTTAAAGACGTAATATTCGTACATAATCACATAAACAGAGATGTATTCAGAGAGCTAAAAGAGAGAAAGACAGAGAAGATGATGGAGAGGGGGTGGGGAGAGAAAGCCTGGGGTGCAGGTAAGGAGGGAGGCAAACCTCGGGAGCTACAGAAACCTCCACAGTTGGAGCCCAGAGAGAGTCAAGAGGACAGTGGAAGCTGTCCAGAGGGTGGCAGGTGTACAGGCCTCCGAGGAACGTTAGAAATGTTTTCACATCTGAAAAACTGAGAATTCCTTGAAGGCCTGTATGTCACATTTAGTCTTTTCTCTCCCCTACTCTTTCTCTCTCTTCCTTCATAAAACCCTGGTAGAGATCCGATCCATCCCCACCTGCAATGTCTGAGTCACAGCTTTGCTGAGGCTGCAGCAAAGGGATCATGAAGCTCACATTTTAAATGAGGAATCAGACAAAAAAAGAATATATAAAAACCGCACAAATATTACCCATGCCACAAAGTTTCTACAGAGACTAAACAAATTCTTGATCAAATGTAAAATGCCATTCAAAAAAAAAAATAATAATAATGCCTTTAAGTGTTTTCTCCTAGATAGGTTGTTATAATGCAAAAATTTTGAAATGAAAAATTAATGCACAATGAGACAACCGTAAAATATAAAAGAGTCACTGGGTTAGAAAAATGAAACAATTAATCTGTGGACTGTTACTGAGCATCACAGAGATTTTTAATAATTAAAATAATTGTAGTCTACCCACTACATGAGAAAAGGAGACAAAGAAATTATAACCCTAGAAAATAAATTTTATGCTCACAGATTTTTTTTTTAAGTTAAATAAGAAAGCTGGCTCTAGCTCACGCTATAGGGTTAATGTTTTTTTAAATTTAGCTTGCAAATAACTGAAAGCTATCCAAACCTAGCTTCATCCTAAGGGAATAGCATCTCACAGGGCAGGCCTCTTGGAGGTGGAGGTCAAAGCACTCACTGTAACACTTTTCTATCTCTCCACTTATCCATCAACAAGGCCACATCTCATCCAAGAAATTGACTCCTGGGCTCAACATGGCTGCCTGTGTCCCTAGGTTGCCATATCTGTTTAGTAACAGATAAAGTGAAAAAGAGACTATTGAAACACAGAAAGAAAGGGGGGGGGGGGACAGTGATGATATCCCTGGAGAGAATATCTAGGTTTCTTCCTTCTGTAAAATGAAAGCAGCATGAACTAGAAAACTGCGGATACAGATTTACTGAAGAAGTGCAGTGTGTTGACTGACTTAGCCTAGGCAGCCTGCCACCATGAGCCATGAATACATGAGGCACTGAATCCAGTTGGGAATCTCCTGGAAAGAGAAAAAGGACGAGCCTGTACACAGAAAAGTTAGCACCAGATTTCTCTATTTCTCAGATTTCATAAAGGAGACATCTTCATTGGCAAGCATATACAACATGAGCTCAGAAGACTGTCAGCGTTCCTTGTATCGTCATGGTGAAAGTGCACTGAAAATTTACTGACCTTGAGTACACCGTGGCATCACACAGGCTTCACAACAAAGATTAGTGCTCATTATAGGCATTTAACAGGTAGGAGAGAGGGCCTGAAGTGGGGCTTTCATGCTAAACATCTGAGCTCCTCCTGCCAGCAGTGTTGGGTTCTCTCTTCCACAGCATGCCAACTTACAAGCTGTATTTTCTTTCTTGCTTTTTCTTTTCATTTTTTTAGGTTTCTTGAGACAGGATTTCTCTGTGTGATAGCCCTGGATGTCTTGGAACTCTCTTTATAGACCAGTCTGGCCTTGAACTCTTGAACTATGTCTGCCTCTGTCTCCCAAGTGCTGGGATTAAAGGTGTGCATCACTGCCACCTGGTTTATAAGCAATTGTTTTTGTTTGTTTGTTTGTTTGTTTTGTTTTGTTTTTAAGAGTTCAAAGTAAATTACCATATGTTCTCATGATAAATCATGAACATAATAATAGCAATGTCAGTTTACCAGGAGAGACACATTTAGATTTGTTATGTACTATTCTGAAGTAATTTACTAAGCAAAATATCCCAAGAAAATGACTAAACAAAACAAAAAAAAATGATGGTATAAGAAATAAAATATGGCCTCATTATCAAGATGCAAGTAATATCAAGTATGACTCTATGCGCGCACACGTGCACATGTGTGTGTGTGTGTGTGTGTGTGTGTGTGTGTGTGTGATAATCAGGTATTCCTGATGGAATTTGGCTGCTGCCAAGTGAATTATAATGATGAACAGAAGGCACTTTCAGGGTACACACTTCATCTGCCCACCAACCTGTATAATAAACTGTCACTGGAGACATGATTTAGGGTAAGGCTGCTAATATTTGCCACAGCTGATGGACTTACCATCTTGCTGGGATATCAGACTTCCTCGTGTCATGCTCCCACCTTCTTGCCCTTCATGATGTGGCCTGTGTTCCCCAGCAGAGCTGTCAAAACTCACTGTCTCTATGTGGCTGAATTTGCTAATATATATAATGACTTTTTATGTTCAAGTGCTATCATAGCAATAATTTCCATTTTCTGGTCTTTTTTTAGAAAAAAAAAGTGTTATTTGCAAGTTAAATAAATCAAACCACCATACACATTTACACATTCCCATTCAAAATACTGGAAATATCTGGTGACTAGATGATCCAAATAGTACAGAATAGCATGTTTGGGAGGCTTTCATCATTATGATACTTTGCATACCAAGGAATAAATTGGTACAAAAAATGCTGGTGTTGAGTATGTACACTGAGCAATTTTCTGATTGCTATTCTCTTTTAATTTAAATACTTCTTGTCTCCTGGATATGCCATAAGTTACACCCATAAAGTCTCACCAACATGACTGCCTAAAGATGAACCAAACATGGACAATAGGAATAGACACGCTATAGTGGACCAGGGAAAACTCATGGGGCTTCCGCCAAACACTGAGAGCTATGAGCTATGAACTGGAGAGTACTGAGAGCGGGAGCAAGTGTCTTCTTCATCTAAGAAGAGCACACCAATGGGTTTCCATCTGCAAGTGGTTTACCTGACAAAATACAAACAAGTAACACTATGCAGAGTGAGCAGCTTGTATTTAGGAACATATGTGTCTAAGTACATATATGTATGCAACATGTGTCTAAATACATATATGCATCAATTAATGGAAAAGAGCCGTGGATTTGAAAGAAAGCAAGAAGGGGTACAAAGGAAAATGGAGAAAAAAAGAAGATAAAATGATCAAATTAGATTAGACTTTCAAAAATAAGAAAAATCAAGTGCAAAGATATTTAAAAATAAAGGTCTTGATGATTTCTGCAGTGTGTTTATCTTGAAGAATGATTCTATGAAGCTATTGTGTTCCCCTCCCCTCTTCTTTTCTCTACATATGAATACCTAAGTGCCCACTTACTGTGAATATGAGTCTTTACAAGAGAAAGATACACCCAAGTCTTCAAACACTATTCAACATACGCAAAGCATTTAGTTAGGTAAAATAGTGTTAATACAAAAAATTAAAAGACTCTATAATATGATAGACTTAGTCAAAGAATCATAATTTTAATTCCCTAGACTATACATTTTATGGTCTTGACCATGTTAACATGTAAGTGCAAACATATGATGTCTACTGTTTGGAAGTTCATGACAACCAAAAGAAAGAGGCCCCAAGCTACCTGCTGAGTAGCAGTAGTTCTGATGAATGGAAATGAAATAGTACCTGATGAGTAGCAAAGCCAGGTAGGATTTCCACATCCGAGGCCTGAGTGTGAAAACACAAAAGCTCCAGAAGAATATGAAGAATTGCTGACAGACAGTACCTAGTAGAAAGGTGATGGCTTGTTTCTACATTGCTAGATTTTTATTCTAACACCAAGGAAGGCATGGGGAAAAGAGGAGAACTTAGCCAAAAGAAAAAAAGAGAAACAACAAATGATTCTAATATCATTGTAAACCTCTGGGCATTTTTCCTAAGCCAAAGCCATTTGATTTATGGATCGTAGTTACCATAAACTGAACTTTGCAGTAGAGGTGTCTGTAAACCCTCCCGTTATTCAGTGACACCATTAATCTATTCTAGCCTTACAGGAGAGGACATTGAGACACAATGACCTCACATGTTCCAAGTCACATTACCACTAACCCCCGGGGCCAGGATTCAAATGCTGGTTAGTAGCTGAGCCTACACTGACTCACTCAACCAATATTGCTGAGACAGAAGCTGCAACTTGCTACTACCTCCATGTCTCCATTCTAGCTGAGACAGACGACAATGCACATAAACAAAACTTTCAGGACAGTTAGCAGAACCCAAGGAGAAAACCAACATGGGGAACTGGAAAAGAAGTTGGTGCAGTATGTGTCTTTGCTTTATTATGCAGAAAATCCTAACTATGGATCACTTTGGTATTTAATAGAATCCAAAAATATGTTTTAAATATTGAATGCAATTCAAAGTGAGTTTTGAAAAATTACCTGTGGAACTTCATAATTGAACTTCTATTTGTTTTTATTCCTGTGTTAAATCCCTCATATCTTATTCATTTTTTCAGCAAGTGCTAGACAATTGTCTTGAGCACAATAATGAACACATTAGCTTTACAGTGATTTCAATGAAAAGCAAACAACACATAAAACACCATTGTTGGGCAACACATCCTAGGTGGAGAGGGTGAGACTTCTTAATGGATGCTCACAGCTCAAAGGATGTACATTCTATTTTGCTGTTTGATGGACGAAGAGTGCTGTGCATGGCAGGAGCTCCCACACTCAACACTCCAGGATTCCCAGTGACATGGGCAAAGATAAGAAGACTAGCTAAGAAACCTTAAGGTCATGAAAAATACATTTGACTGCTTTTACACAATCACCCACATGCGCATGTGTGCACACACATAATACAAATACTGTTCCTACACTAATAAAATTGTTACATAAAAAAAAACCCTAAGTTTCTTTATCCTTCACCACAATTTCAGAATGCAAAGTTCATCTTTGTAAGTGGTCAAGATAGATAAAGACGGTAAAAAGCCATGTATCATACCATGTTGGTACTAGAAAGGTAAGTAAGTATATGCCCCAAGTACCATGTTCAAAATAATATATTAAAAATGCTATCAGAATTACTGAAGAGTAACTAATTGGAAGAGTGAATGGTAGTCTTGGGCAAATGAAGAAGGAAGGCCATCCAGTCAAATAACTTTTTGAAACACTTTTCTTAAAAGATATATTTATTTTCATGCTACCTGCTTATCTCATGACAACAAAAGTAGTAACAGTTCTAAGAGTATGAAAGCCAGCTTTGCCACTGACACACTGAAGAAAACATTCTTTTCTAAACACCATTAGATAGGACTTCTTAGTTTGATCTACGTGCTGTGTGATGTTTTCAACATAATTGCTGAAACTACATATATTATTCTTGTTCATCGAGTTTCGCTATTCCAAACACATATTTTTTGCTGAGGTAATTCCTCACATCAACTAAATTATAAGGGATTATGTGCCTGGTGGTAAAATGGAAAAAATATTTCCATTTATCAAATGCTACTCTGTAGCTTTTTCATCTCTCCCTCTAGCCCCCTCCATGGTTCTGAGAAATGAAAGAATCCAGGGCTTTAACTTGGGACACCTGATTAACAACTTTGTTGTAAACTATCAATTAGGTGTGTAATTCATTCCAGGAAAGGGAGGGAATGACAACCACACCATCTCAGAGGGGGGGCTGCTCCCCTAAGAGGAATAGACTTCGGGTGCCAATTGCCTTGAGGTATGCAGGTTCTATTCATTCTGGGCTCCTCAAAGGTCTGAAGAATTAATGGTCCAGATGCACAATGCATTCCCAGTAGAAAGTGATAGAGAATCATAGCCTCTACTCTCAAACATGATACTTCAAAGATCCTAACAAAAATAGGAATAGGTAAACCTTCCTTGTTTGCCTTGTCTGAACTTTAATCAGTTTCTTAATGCTACTTTAGTAGTGTTTTAGAGGGAGACAGTAATTGACACTGTGTTAGTTGTAACCAACCCCCTCATATTGAAGAATTGTCAAGAGAGACAGGTAATAGCATATAACCAACAAGTATCTTTTATGTACCTCTCTTTACTAATCTACGGCTTTAGATGATTCCCATTCAATAGAGAAACTGCAAGACATAAACAGGCTATATTTATTTAACAAAAGAAGTCTGCCTTATTTTAAACAATGCTAATAAGAGAGCAAGAATTGTCCCAAAATCACTCATAATCCCAGTTTACAGACCTAATGATCTAATCCCCATTATAATGAATAATTCAACCAGTATAATTCTTTCAAGTTCTGTGAAGAGTCCCTGACAAATTTATGAGAAAGAACCATCCAAAATTGTAGGTACATTGTAATCTCTTCCCTTCCCTCCACTAATTTTGAACATCCACCAAACACTTGAAGACTTTATTCAAGTGTGTCCAATCTTCTGACCTCAAGACATCATGCAGCTAACTACAAATTTCTTTTCAGAACCATGAAATTCAGTTACAATTTATATACACACACACACACACACACACACACACACACACACACACACATATATTCCTGAAAAATATCTCAAGGTTTTAAGTAAATTTACAATTTTGTATTAGGCCTTCTAGACCTTACAAGCAAAGAAAGAGAACTTCAAAGGGGTCAGGTGATTGTTCAGCATCCACAGCTAGTGAGAAAGAGTTCTAGAAATGAAGCTAGCAGAAACAACTGGGTTTCTCTTGAAACACTCTTCTCTCACAGCCTATTTCTTTCCCAGTTCAATGTACCTTCTTTCAATTCAACATCTGTTGGAAAGTATTTATCAATCTACCTGTTTTAGAATCCATGGGAAACAAAAAGAAAGGTAAGACAAGATTTTTTGCAAAACTGACATACAGGATATAAATAGGTAATTTTTGAAAGAATATTATTTGGAACATAAAGCAACATAGGATAGTTACATGGCATTTTCTATGTTCTAAACGCCATACATACACATTCAGAGTGTCCTTAGTAAAAACGTTACTCTGTATAAGGTAAAAAGGTTCATTCTAAAAATACCTTGCCTTATACATGAACTTGAAGCTTGGGGCAGGTAACTGTGTAACATTTTCAAAGTTATACATTAAGTCATCCAAAGCCAGTAATGAGTAGAGTCTGCACTCATAAGTGCTAGATTATAATGAAAATGGGTGGGGGCGAGGGCTCAGTAGTTAGAAAAGGTTTGATGGTGTTAAAATTCAATGAATAAGGATTAATGTACTTCTGTATTAGGAAGCAGGGTAGAAGATCCAAAATGTGTTGGCATTTTCTAAGCAACAACAGTACATTTGATCAACCTGAGGTGTGGCTTGCAGCCCTAATGATAACAAATAATGTGATACTCAAAAGCCGTAAGACTTCAAAGCCTGAAAGAATAGATTGATACAGTATGGAAGTTAATTCTAACCAAAATAACCACTTCCAGGACAGTAAAGAGCTTGGATAAATATCTTATCTGCTGACTCCAACACATTGATAAACTGTCATGTTCATTTGCTATATAATAATTGTCTATATAATAATTATTTCGATTTTTTAAGGTACAAACTGAGATTACCTGAAAGTAAGAGTCTTTCTTTTCAGTTCTAAAAAGTGCTTCAAAATAGCTGATATATGGAATTTTAACTGTGACTTTCTCTGTATGAAAGCAGCAGGTTTTTGATTAGTTAAATTGTTTTCTATAATTCCACAAAATAGTCAGTGCCAAGCAATCTGAACAATCTTTCACTCACTCTCAGTATATGTAGCCCTTAGTCTATGTCCCGTTAATCTCCATACCTACCACTTGGCCATACTGGAACCCATCACTTCACACGGACTAGAAGCCACTGTATTAACAATCAGGGTTCTGTCTCTTCCATTGCCAAGTTTGTGACATTCTGACTAACCCAACCAACAAGGAGATTCTTATACAAAGCCTAAGTTGGGCATTTCTATGAACAAGATCTGAGAAAACAAATTAAGGCAGGGAATAAAAGATTTGTATACATTAAAGAAGCATAAAGTACTGAGTCTGGATAGAAGTTAAGAAAATGTATAACTCCAAACTAAAAACTACACAGCACTGTTTGTTTAATGAGAACATATCTCTGTTCAGAGTAGGATTACTAAGCAATTGTAAGAGCATTCAATTCTCAAGGTCATATAGAGTGAAAAGTGCATGAAGTCGGTCTGCTTTTATAGATGTTTGAGTTAAAATAGACTTGGATAAGTAACTGGAGGTGAGGCTCCAGTGATAGTGGACTTGCTCTGCATGCTCGAGGCTCTGGGTTACTTCCCCAGTACCACATATACCAGATGGAATTCTAGCACCCTAGCCATGGAAGCTGGATATTAAAAGTTCAAGAGCATGCTCTCTCCTGCCTCAGAGAACCAAGCCAGCCTGGGCAGAACAAAGCAAAACAAAGAAACAAACAAAACACAGTGCAAAACCAGGGAAACAGGGGTAAGCTTTTCTGTTGCTGTTTCAGCAAGAAAAAAAAAAAAAATGTAACAGTGCCTTGAAGGCACTTGAATACCCTGAGTTCAATTCTCAGAGTGCAAAGAAAGCCTGTAATCCCAGTTTGCTCAAGGACTGGAAATGGGAGGCAGGGACTGGGTCCAGCAGGAAGCACAATGGCCAGAAAGCCTGGGGTAGTCAGAACAGCAGCAAGTAAGAGGGATGCTAGATCAAAAAATAGAAGAAGCAACCAGCTCCAAATGTTCTACAACCTTCCTGTTCAGACAAGAGAAGTGACTGTGTGTACGTCCATACACACAGATAAACAGATACCCAATGGGTAGCATTAATAAATAAAATAAAATTTTAACATAAAAAGAAAGTAAAACCACATTATGATAGTATGGTAACTCCCAGAAAATGTAAGGAACATTTTAACTATACCAGTATACAATCTGGTATATATATAAAACCCTTCAAAGTTTCACGTGTTTAAATCAAAAATTCATGCCTAGATAAAATGACAGACGCTCACACACAATTTTAAAAAGTGTCTTTAAAGTTTCAGTCAGCACACCGCAGCTCCTAACAGTACATTTTGTACTTTCCATGTTAACCATGTTGCAGAAGACCATTCCTTTTTAGTCACTTTTCTCATAAAAGAAAAAGAGAGAATTAAGATATTAGAAAGCACTCGCTTGATATTTTAGTCAAGTGATTTAGAACTTTCAGGATAATGGCATCATCCTGCTCTATTGTCTATATATAACTTTCATCAAATCAGTAGCTGTCTCCAAAGTAACTGCAATAAAATAGTATAATAATGCACCTTTCCCCGTAGAAGTTTCTAATTTCTAGGTACCTGCTTTGAGCTAGACTTATGAAACAATAAAAACACAGCAATTTAAAGGAAAACAATGTTTAAAAGTATGGTCCAAATTTATTAAACTAAGCTTAGAAGGTAAATTAAATAAGTTTATATATTTATAAATGTTGGTAATTTGTATTATTTATAATTAAAAATTTGAAATGTAATTTAAATAATGGTGATATATTTGCAATTTTATAAACATAAATCTTTACCCAAAATATTTAATTAAGATATATTTTAAACTATTAGTCTAGAAACCTTTTAAATAAGCATCCCAAATTGAAAACTGAATTTCCATTATTATTACAGAAAAACATGGGGGTCGAGGTTAAACTGTTTGTCTTCCTTAAAAAGTTTATCATGTCTATTGTATCTCTACTTAGAAAACGAAATTTCAATGAGACTCGGATATTAAAACCTCCCAGGAAACCAACGGTGAAAGCTGCTAAGAATTTCACAAGGGTCCCCCCCCCCCTTTGGGTGTTAATTAAATGATCATTTAACACCACAATGTACACACACCATTTTCATCTTCTGACAGCACAGCCTGTTATAAATCCAGGGTAATAAAAGTCTTGGTGTAAAGGCTCTGAACTCAGTTCCCACAACACTCTTAGATGCCTTGTAGTGTCTAAGGTTAAGCATCCAGACACAAAACAAAGCTTGCGCCTACTGGACTCCCAGTCCAATTTTCCCATCGCCTCGTGACCTAGGTAACACTGTGAGCAATAAAGAATAAATTTAATTTCTCGAGCATTTTGTGAGGATTAGGAACAATTGTTGGCTTGCAATGACTTTTTACCCTCGGATTCTTTTCCTCTGGAGCATTCCTCTGGTCCTAAACGAGAATTCTGGTGGTTTAAGACATAGAACAAACAGAACTTTAAATTAGGCTTTTTTTTTTTTTTTTCAATCAATTGGAACAGTTGGAGGGGCAGCGGTCAACCTTTCCTCTGGCTGCACTCGGCTATTCACATCAAGCTTTATTTAATCTTTCACTTGAACAAGAAACCTATAGTGATGGGACAAGGCTATCTCTCCTCCATTCTTTTTCCAGACTTAACCTATCTCTCCTTCCTACCAGATGATTTTAAACACTTAAATCAAGTTGATATACTGGGCCATAAACATCCATTTGGGGTCATTTCAAGAATCAGAGATGTTCCCCTAATAACATTTTACACTACAGTGTGATGCCCTGGTGTGGATAAGGCTGAAGCCCCCCCTCCCTCCTTTTTTGTTATATCTCCTTCTTTCTCCTTCCTTCCTTTTCTGTTTTATTGTTTCCTTTTCGAAAACTCACGTTTTAACACCTGTCCAGAGATTTCCTGAATCACAATTTCCAAAATTTTCAAGAGCAACCCTTCCCACACTCATAAAGAAGTCAATAATGAGGAAGTAGTGTGGGTATGAGACACAGATGACTTGGTGCCACACACTGTACTCCCACGACTACAACATGAGATCACTGACAAGTACCAGCATTAGGACAAAAGCTGAAGAAAACAAAATATCTCCTGGCTTATTTTATTATAAAACAGTGCTTAAGTTCAAGCGCTCAATAGTTTGCAGTTTTTACTGCATTTTGGGTGAAAAGTAAATATTTTGAAAATACATTTAAAATCACACATGCTCTTTAAAATAGAGGGGAAAATGACCCATATTTTATTATCATAGCTTTATGAGAAAAGACATGTGAACGAAATACTATAGGGTTTTAATTAAGACAGACATTTTCCCTAGTACAAAAAAAATTGACCCTAAACTGAGGACCTGATGTGAGTTTTGGGGACATCCTCAGAATCTTTTCTGATTTTCTTAAAAAACATTACTCAATATCTATTTACCTTTCACTTTCTTATTCAGGAGGACACATCATGAAAACAGCAATTTAAATGTCTATTAACACATTTAACTTGTTCCTACCCCGATCTGTCTTATATATGAAGTTTAAAACTACATTTGGCATCATCTGGGAAAGCGAGATGATAATTCATTAAGAATGCCATGGCTGTGACATACCTTCTGCAGCCAAGATAAATGGAATGGTACCGGTGTACAGTTTATGTCAGTGCATGGTGCTGGAATGATTAGGTGACTTCACATATTTACCAGTCACTGAACTGAAGATGGAGTGCAAGGAAAAGTGACAGCTTCATGAACCTGCCTGACACAGTGAAAATTACAGGGATGTCTGGGTGAAGCTTATCTCCATTGTGTTTGTGATGAGGTATTACCAACAATAGAAACAGAATTTTTACCACACTTGGAAGCTGACAATATTCCTTTGAATGTAGGATCTGAATAAAACTTGTGATAACTCCAATAAAGCATATAATATGACCTTCCAATTTCATTGGTAACAAAACTTGACACCATAGGCAAGTAAGTGGCTCCTAGAGATAAAAGATCTCGAAATATTCAATGTAAATTATACAGTACTTCAAATCACCTTCTTCATAAGGCAAATCAAGCTGATTTCAATGACCTAAAATACAATGTAAACATGTACATGCATTAAAATTACTTTAGTGTAACTTAATTTTCATTCATACATAAGTCCAGGAATAAAATGTATATAGAATTAAGTTTCCAAATTACAATCTTGGGATTGCTGGGACAACTTAGCAATTTATAATCAAGGTTTAAAAATTTACCAAAATATATAGATATGATGATTTTTTTGGCTCAAAACCAGATAATTAAATGCATGCTTCAGGATATCTTACAATTCTCAGTGAACACCCTAGGTTTTAATTTACATATTAATAAAAGCTGGGGCTGAAATACCATTTCCCACGCAAAGGCTATATGTCATATTTTATCCTCACATTGTGTGTTCTCCAAACCCAACACAGAAAACCGTAAGTACTTATGGGAGTAGGTAATGTCATGGTTAAAAGCACATATAGGGGTGAGGTAAACATTTTTAAGCAGATTTCCAATAACCTGCTTTCTCTAGGCTTTCTGATGATGGGCCCTCTGTTGTAGATTTCACAACCAGAGTGCATGTAGCAGGTGGCAAAGATATTTGATAATCACCCCTAACAAAGTTACTAGCTATCTCTTTGAAGAAAAGATATAATACAAAAAGATAAACTTATAAAAATATTATATATAAGATATATAATACCAAGATATAAAACCAAGCTGCGGCCATCTTAGTTACAATCTTTGATTTCATTTGATTTATGGCATACAACTCCTTATATAAATCTGTTGACTTAAAAAAGAAATCAGAAGTAGTTGTGTAATTTGTATAGCATATGGTAAGATTTACTCTGAAGAATGGACAGGTCCTCTCATATCACTTTCTTCCCAAACACTTAATATTAATCTTTGATATGTGAAATGTGGCATGACCTTGTTAGTCACTGTAGCACTTGGGAAGCTGAGGCAGGAAGAGTGCTGGAAGTTACTGGCCAGTATTGTCTGAATAGTGAATTCCAGGCCAGCCATGGCTATATACTGAGATGATGTCTCAATAAGTCAGCCAGTCAATCAGCCAGTAAATAAATAAATGGATAGATAGGTAGAGAGATATAGATAGATAGATAGATAGATAGATAGATAGATAGATAGATAGATAGATAGATAGATAGATAGATAGATAGATGATGGATAGATAGATAATTTAAATATGTAACTACATGATGGTAATCCTTTACTCTTAAATTCTTGTGCATATCTTAACTTAAATGTCTTGTGTATATCTTTAAGTGAGAAAATCAGAGACTTTTGGACCACAGAAAAACAAGTAATATGTTACTTAATAACTACAAAGGGCTGGCATTTTAATCACTTGAAAGTAACACTTCTATACTTTCCATTCTGCAGGGGCTTTGTTTTCAAACACAAGCAGTCATTCGGATCCCTCACTGAAGTTTTCACAACACACACAGTTTTTCCCCAACTGGACCACAGGATAGATGGGCCCTTTCCTGCAGAACATTCCCCCTCAGCACCTGAGACTCCCAGGCAGTCTCAGCGGTGAAGTCAGTGGTAGCCATCACTGTGGTTCCCAAGAAGAGTAATGATCTCGGTCTGGACAATGGTAACCGTAGCAACTGTAACCTGCAATTCCTGCACAGCCAAAGTCAGATTTATTGTGGCAGGGGCAAACAGGCCAACAGTAAAATGAAGCAGGAAACTATGGCACCTGACACCTCTAGTGGCCCACACTTTAATCAGAGCTGGCAGAAATTAATTCAAGAGGAATTTTACGGCTCCACTGTCGTATTCTGTGTTTATGCTTGACTACAAGAACCCTAATGAAACTCTCTTGACATCCCCAAACAAGGTTAGTTGTACATAAGCATAGCATTCTGTTTAAGTGGGAAAAAAGGTATCATTTTGATTGTGCTGGGGGAACCAAACATTTAATTAGTCAAGTTATCTCTTAAACTGAATTTGGCTTTCCATAATTCATAATGTCTTCCTAGACTTATCACTTGTTCATGTAAGTTGCAAACTCAGAACCCAACAGAGACTTAATCCAACACATTGAGACCTTACAAAGTTCAAGTCTCACAATAGACCCTAAGGATGTTAAATCAGTTTCATAATAAATTGACAGAGCACATGTAAACATGGTTTTGATTTTCTGAATTCAAAAAACTTATTTACAATAGCATATTCTTTCCTTAAAACTACCAAAGTCAATGAAGACATTTTCTATGGAGGTGAGGAAAAATGAAATAAAGACAGCTTACTTGTGTATTTGTTATACTAGAGAAATTAGTTACCTTAGTAAGATAAGAATAAGAAACCCTAAAGTTTCCCATCTAAGTTTTTTGATTATAGGTATAAGAAAGTTTTTTGACAATTTGTGGGTTTTCACTATAAGACTTTCCACAAGACCAAGACCAATCAATTTACGCCATAAAAAAAAAATCTCATTTTCAGTAAGAATTCACTAGCTATTAAAAAGGTGTTTGGCTTTAATGTTTCTAATTTCAAGAAGTTTGGTTGGCAACAAAATCATTGATAAATAATTCCCACTTCAGAAGAACAAATAGAATTTTTATTCAAATATAGTGTGATAAAGTATGTCATGAGGGTCATAGGTAGATAAACTTTATTTTTGATTGTTTTCTTTGGAGTTGGGAAATACTAGAGAAAGATGAGTTTCTGTAAAGTATCTTGGATATGCAAACTTAGGCTATATGTCTGGGTAAATATAGTAATACAGAAATAAACTGAGAACCACAAAACAAATATTTACAATCAGATGCTTATTCATGGTATCATCAATGAAATTCCTCTCAAATGAGTCTGAATCAGCAGCTGCAAACTCATATGGGAAATGGTGTATCACATACTTCCAAAGCTACCTTGAAGAACAGGCTTGTCTGGAAGACTTGCATATACTGTGCATTGGATTTAGCCCATAGTGGCCAACCTCTTCAAAATTCTCCACAGTATGTTTCAGTTAACAAGCTCCAGATTGCCCTGAAAAAAAATTTCCTTCACTCTTAGGTGGATCATAAAAATGCAAAACCTCAGAATCAGAGGAGGAAAGAATCTCCCTGTAGAAGGCAGGAATCCTGTGCTGTGTTTTTGAACCTTCACCCTATCATCCTTTGCTTTCCTTTACTTACACTTTCCATCTGTCAACAAGTGCTTGTAATTTTATTACACTGTCCTGTAGTTTACACAGAGTTGGGATTATTTTACAGAGTTCTGTTAATGGACTGGATAAATGGTAATGCTATTTAAACTGGTCTCCTGCCCCAGCCAACACAGCTGTGAGTGTACTACTATTTCTGTGCAAACATCTTGACCTGAACATGCAGTGCTCTCTAGGCCCTTCCAAAGAGAAATTGGAGCAGACAGCAAAGGGAAAGCATGTTTGACCACTAGCAGCAATCAACCGTGTCAAATTATAATTCATATACAGTATCCCCCTTTTCTTTTATATTGTACTTAGAGTCTACAAAATGCACATATGACTGGCATCTCATTTTCAGAAAAAAGTCAAGTGATAATTATTCACTACACAATTCATAGAAATCTGTATAATGTCTAATGTATCAAAATAGTTTCCATATAAGCAAACAATGATAAAAACAAACACCAGCTTACAAACTATATATTAAACTGGTTATCTTTCTTGACTGGTAATATATAGTAAAAATATATTAAATAAGTATACAAAAAGTAAAAATAAAGAAGTAAATATATTAGCATCATTTATAAAGAGTAAATGAATTTTACAAGTGCTTTTAGATTGTGCTGTACATATGCATGGCTCTACTATGTCATTCAGCCAGGCAACAATTTTTTAAAAAATATACACATGCAGCAACTAGTCCAATATCTTCTTTATGCTAATATCCCTTCCCTGTTATTTCCGAGAACTCCTATGTCCCTTTTTTACTCATCCTTCTCATACAATGATTCATATGGAAGGAGCATTTCAAAAGGTACTTTTAAATGTGGATTTTCCCCACCTACTACAATATTCCTTCCAAGTGAACAAGTAGACACATCTATCATATGAAGTGGAAAATCAATGAACCTACATCCTTGGCCTTCATATATATACTAATCCAACGTGGTAGTAAGATTTACAAGCTTTTGTCTTTCTGTTTACTAAAGACTCTTAATACTGCTTATTTAATTTCACTGGCAGTATCATTTAAAAAGTAGTCACATGTAGGTCATAACTTTTCCTTTCAACAGAAAGACCCCAATAAACAATTCACGCACATCTATCTAATCTTTAGGTCATATAAATTGTAGGCAATAAATACACTTCTATGACTGTGGTTCCAACATTTAGGAGGCTGAGGCAAGAGACCTGTATCAGTTCAAGCTAGTGCATGCTACATAATATGTTCTAGGTTAGCCTGGGATACAGAATTTAAAAAAAAAAAAAAAGGAAAGAAGGAAGGGAGAACGGGGGGTGAAAGGAGAAAAAGAAATCTCTATATTATTATTTAAAGAAAAGGTCAGCCTTCACATAGAGATACTCTGTCAATATTAACTGTGATGCCATGGAAGGATAGATTTATAAATACTATAATGTTTAAATCTGCATTATAACTAAAAATATGAATGATTAATATTTTTATCTTCCATATTCTTGGGGAAAATTATTGTACCAAACAGAAACATACATATCCCAGGCATATTTTCTAGCTGTCCCTTTTCCCTTTTAAACATGCCTTCAATTAATCAGAAAATGGTGTCAGGGTTTTTTAGGGTTCTCTATACCACTTCTTAAAGCATTCATGTATCCCATCACATAGAAGTTTCAGAAAAGTATAAAATCTTAAAATTTAAGGATGAATCTCTTTGTCCCCCTATGTGACATTGTCAGATGTCTATATGTCAAATGGTATAATTTGCTGCTGGGGACTTCTATAATGCATTGTTATGAACACACACAAAGGAAGGAAGGAAAGAAGGAGGGAGGGAGGGAGGGAGGGAGGGAGGGAGGGAGGGAGGGAGGGAGGGAGGGAGGGAAGAAGAAAAAAAAAGACCCTTAGGAAATCACTCCAAGAACTTCTTGGAAAATATGAAACATTCCTGTTTCTCAGAGCGAGTATTGAGGTTACTTTGTACATTTTTCATAGTACAACTGATAAATAAGAGGCATACCATTTAAGTTTATTTCTGCACTACAGTTGAAAACAGATTAACAGCCCTGAATGTTGTTTTTGTGTGGACTGCTAGCGAAGTCACAGTCCTTCAAGGTCATTGGATATTAGTTTCAAAATAATTTTTTACAAGTTTTTTTTTACCCCCTCTAACAATTAAAACAGGGAGTGATACTAATTAAAAACAAATCTGGCCGTTACTCTAGCCACAACTATTTAAATATCTTTCAATTGATATATGTATGCATGTATAATTTTATTGGCGACTACATCCTACTTCTTGGAAAAAAAAATAGCCCTTAGAGATCATTTGTTAAGAGGAATTTCTTTGATTTTTAAAAATACATTTAAATGGGACCCATTAAACAGCAGAGCTTCTAAGCAGGAGAAATGCAGCCAGGGGTTTTGGTTCTCCTGAGGGAAGCAGTGTCAGGAAAGAGAAGATGGGGGTGGGGTCAGCTGGGAAAGATCTTGGTATTGTGATATGAAGTATCAGGAAAACTGATGTCACAGATATCCTGTTTTTAGTAGAGGTGAGTATGAGAGGGACCCCCCTCCTCATATACACACACTTCTGGATTTGATAACCATAATATTGAACTTGTAGGCTACAAAGCTTTGGCTACAAACTCGAATTCAGGAAAACAGCAATGTGTTCACTTTTTCAACAAACACTTCCATATGGAATTTCCTCAACATCCAGGTGGGACCAGTCCAGACAACTTACCCTATATATCCCAGCCATCATTTCACAGCATACACGAACACTGATAATCATTACTATTATTTTTCCCAACACTTTGTAGCATATCTGCCATCTGCGCAAAGTCATGCACACAGCTGAAAAATCTAATTTTCAAAACCTTCATAAATGTGTTTTCACTGTTACACATTAGGTCAGTGAACAAGCATTCGTGGAAGGAAAAACTGGTTCCACCTAATACTCACAATGTGCTTTTTTAAAAGAACAACTTCCTTAACAGCCTACGAGATATTTTGATGTGAAAGCCTTGCCTTCTAGCAATTAAAATTTCAGAATCTGTAATTCTGGCTAAAGAAACACTTTTGAGAAAATTTACATCACTAAATGCCTTAGGATAGATAATATGCACAAACTAATAAACACGACTCCTCAAGAATAGAAACAATACCGTATCCCAACTTTACAGGAAACACTGGCAGCTTCAGGTGGAAGGATAGTAGCAGTAGCAATGTTCCCCTTAAAAATTAGGCTTCTATTGAGCAGTAAGCAAAACCCTTTACCACAACATAACAAAAACAAAAACAACAACAAAAAAAAAAAAAAACACACTGTAACAACAAACAATTAAACCACAAAATGTGACATAAACAAAGCTTCTAGAACCAGGGAAGATCTCTTTCTCTCAGAAAGCGAAGGGCAAACTTTCAGTCTCGGAATCTATTAACACATAGATTCTAGGAAAGCACAATAAAACACCAACAATTCTATTAATAAACACAGGTCAACCCTACACAACAGCGAACACTTGGTGTCTACTTACAGCCTGTAGAGCTTCGCGGTCCCAAGAAATAGCAGCTCAGGAAACAACTGAAGGTTATTTCTGTTTAAACGCCTTTGGAGAAAAAGAAAAACAGAGCTTATGTTACACAGAAAATATGTAACAAGGAGGCTGTGCTTTGGTGGTGTTGTGCCTCATTCTGATCTTCTAGAAATAATAGAATAACATTCAGGAAAATCCAGGCATTGTAAATCAAAAGTTGGTTACACCTTTTGTTACATGTCACTTTAATACAGTTTCCTCAGATGATTACTGTGACATGATTCCCAGCTCAACCTCCCTGCAACATCAGACAACACAAGGCAGGATGTGATTTCCTGACAAAACCCAATTTCAATAAGGATTAGGCGTATTAATACAGTAATCTGTACTAAAATGATTCATATGTTCTCAGCTTTTCAACTAGGGCAAAAGAGATAGATATTTCAATTTTATTACCTATTTTTTTTTAACTGAGGGTGGGTCATGAGACATTGTCTTTAACATTTTTTCCAAATTGGTAAAATCGGATAAAATCGGAAAAGAATAAAAATATCAAATCTCAAACCTCAATCCACAGCTCTTCATCTATCACTGAACTGAATTATTTCTGTGTGACCAACCAGTGTTCCAAAGGTTGCCCTGATTATATTTTTAGGTGTTTAAGATGCTTTGAGTAAGAATCTAATCACATGATATTTTTAGATATTTCAGATGCGTCTGATAGGAATCTAATTACAAGTCCCAGGGACTGTTCACAGCTACTAAGTGTAAGCAAACCCTATCATTGATATTCTAAACATTCAGCCTTACCAGTTGTATGTAAATACTTTAATCAATTGAATAATAACTGCCTACTGTTTGACGTCTCCAAAATCTAATACACAGATGTTAGCTAGGAAAATATCTTTGAGGATGTACTCATTGCTTGACCTCAAAGACAAATGAGGTCACCCTGCGCAAAACAGAAACAAGTTTAAGTCTTCGGGACAGATGTTAAAGATGTCCTGACTTATTTAAAGGGTTATCAGATGGAATTAAGAGGACTTTACTTAGTCTTTAGCAGACAGGAATGAGACCAGTGATTGAATTTTCTAAGAAAGCAGATAATAGGGGAGTCCTTTCTCACAGTTACCCTAAGGCAAGAAAACAAGCATTCAGAAACTCTCCACATGAATCCACGCAGAGAGGCTTTATGCATTTTTCATTGCCAGAACTGTACAGTCTAGAAACAAGGTCTGCATTTAAGAGAGCTGCAGGACAGGTGAGCAGAAGGGGTGAAGGTGGTCAGAGCTTTGGGAACCTAAATATGCTATGAAGCTGCTCATCTACAGAGCCATGCTCAGCACTTAATAAAATTGGTACCAATAAAAATGGGTTCCAAGGTACATGAAGAGCAAGGGAGAAAATTAGTGGTGAAAGCGTGGATTTACTACCATCCATGCAACAATTTTTATGAAAAACATAATGAAGTTAAAGAAAAATAAAAACTTTTATTCTATAATGTTTTCCCTTGGGCATGATTCTGAGGAGAAAGTACTTTTACAATCAATCATTTTTCACTTTAAATAAAATAGCTTCACTGCAACATTGTTATAACACCTGCAAAAACAAACAAAAAACACCTCACTCACAAGCACCAGAAAAAAAAAATCGAAGACATTTTGTAATAGTGACAATGACAATTTTTCCAGGCATTCTTTGGGAAATATGTGTACAAAATGCCTATCCTGAATGCGAAAATGACAGACATAGGGTAGACTCTCAATCATATTCCAAGCACTGGATTAACAGGTCTTGGCTGATTTTTCAGCCCAAATAGGCATACTACTTCAAGCTTCAAAATGAACCCTGCAAGACAGGCAGCTTTCCATAGAAAGCTGTCCCTTCCCACCAATGCTTTCTTACATCCTCTGTGAAACCCAGCTCTCCTCTGCAAATTCCATGCCTCCCTTGGCTGTGTCCCCAGAGCGTTTGATAAGACCCCTTTGCACTGTATTATATTGACTCATGTGCTAGTCTCTTTCCCACTGGGCTGTGAACTCCTCAAATGTGAAGACCCGATCTTTGTGTTCCTTCTTCTTCTGGCACTTACTAGGTTAGAACTGTATTAAAAGACAAAGCAATCTCCTGTTCTCATTCAGCACTCCCCAATCTTTTCCTGGCATTTAGTAGGTTCTTATTGTGTTGAATGAGAACTGACTGCTCTCTTTGCATTTTGATATAGTTCAATGAGGACCCAGTAAATTCACTTGATATTAGGACCACTTTGCTTTGGCATACTCCCTTAGCCAACAGTCGCTATCCAGTTAACCAAATCACTACCATCAAACATGCGTCCATGTACCGTAAATGCTCTTCCTTCCTCACCCACACCAGATTGTCAGCATCATCTAAAGAGCAGTGCATTAAAATAAATCCAAGTGCATAAGTGACTGACAGCTTTTTTTTTCTAAAATTCTTAATAATTTAGCCACATTTCATATATTATAAGAAAGTCCTGGTACAAGTTGTGTCTTTTTCTTTATTGTAATCATTTTCACATTTTCAGTGGTTCTTAAACCACAAACAAAATCTGATCCATATTGTGCTCTATGGATTACTTCATTCACTTCTCCCAACAATGTCACAAATGAGTAATGTTCATGTGATTTAGTAAGAAACCCACAGCTCCAAAGCTGAGCTAGCACAAGACTTTGGGTTGTGTGATTCCATACATCAGGAATTACCATTGCTATTCCCCACTGATGTTTCAAAATAACATAACGCTGAAAGTTTCCTTGAGAAAACCAGTTCTTTGTAGTTCATTTTTTAGACATCTTTGAGCTAATAAAATGAAACATTTGATTTAATATTTAAAAAGATATTAACCATGGGAGTCTGGCAAGATGGCTCAATGTGTGAGGTGCTTACAACCCAAAATTGTAAGTCTGACGTTCTGAGTTTGATCCCTGGAACAGGTATGAAAGCATAAGGAGACTAGAGAGATAGCTCAGTGGTTATGAGCACTGGTCTTGAGAAGGACCCGCATTCAATTGTTAAAACCCAGGTGGCAGCTCACAACTGTCTGTAACCTCAGTTCTAAGAGTTTCAACATCCTCATATGGATATACATACAGGCAAAACACCAATGAACATAAAATAAAAATAAATAAATCATTTTTTAAAGAAAAAATGTGGAAGGAAAGAAAAGACTCCACAAAGCTCTTCTATAGCTTCCACATGAATATCTTAGCATTCAGATCAAATCTCCTTGTGAAGGCACACACACATGCACACACACATACACACATACACACACACATACACACACATATGCACATATACACACATATATACATATACACACACATACATACTTATACACACACATACACACACATACACGCACACATATACACTTATACACACATATACACACACATACACACTTATACACACACATACACACACACACAAAACACATACAAATATACACAAAACACACAGGTACACACTAGTAGTAATAATAATAATAAGTATTTTTTAATTTAATTCATGAAAGTAAATGCTTCTAAACTAATCATGTTGTATTTTATTTTAGACATGAGGCAAGGTATTATCACAAAAATAGCAGGCATACTATAGGAAGAGAAAAAATTTAAAATTCACCTTTCTTCTTAAAAAAGGATGTATACATTTGACTCCTATTTTCTTATATCATGGACATAAATGTATGTACATAATAAAGTTAAATTAACAGAAATTTTTTCAATAGAGTCACCAGACTCCTTCAAATTCAATGAACTATTTAAAGGTAATGATTCTTGTAAATGCCAGAAATCAAATACTGAAAGGGCATATTTTAAAATCTAAAATTGCCTTAGACTATTAAGATACAAAACAGACAGACCTGTAGAGAAAGCAATCCTGTTTCTAATACCACAAAGAAAACATCATAGTGACTTAAAGAAGGGAGTGACATGATGTGCACTCTAATGTAAATGAGCTGACATTAAAAGTGATGGTCCCAGGACAAGTCAACGGTGAAAGGGTATTGCATAGGATTATTGATGGGAGATCACACAAGGTCCTCTGTAAAAAGACTCAGTTGCCCAAGGACAGATGACAGAGTATAGTCACACCAGATCTGTGTCATCACCCTGGGATACAGTCTGCCCACGATCCAAGGACCATGTGAGAATTCTCTGGATGGTGATTCATGCTTTCAGAAAGATGTGTGTGGTGTGTTTCTCTGAGATAGCTTTTCTGAGACCAAAGATAATTAAAGACCCCAGCTCCGTGTTACTTGCTGTTTCTGAGTGGGACTTTCAGATGAATAAATGATCTGAGATCTATTAAAACACTGCAGGGCTCTGAAATGCTACCTGGGTCACGAGTGAGATGCTTTCTCTGAAACTGTTATTTTCTGTCTGCTCAGGCAATTTATCCTTTGATGGACACTATAGTATCTGACGTTTCTCAACTTTCATATCAGCTCAATTAATATTTTAACTCAAGATAATCTTCTACCTAATACAAATGCAAACTTAAAACAGTTTTACCAAAGCCAGTGGGAAAAAATGTGCGTTTCATATCCACAAGTCAATGCAAATATAATTCAGTATCATGCTTTGTCCAGAATTCAATAAATGTTGTCTTGAAATACATCCTTGCTCTCCTACTCTTCACACAGAAATGATCGATGCTAAGGCTCATTATACTCACTTTTGATTCTTTAGATGAAGTTACTACTTGCCCACTTCAAGCACTATTTTTGAGATTTGTAAAGCAAATATTACATAAAACTAAAGTTTAAATTTTCAGCAGTTTTATAGTCTAGCCTGTTTTCAATAGGTGGAGGGGTCTTTTTGATGTTTGTTTACACAGATTTATATTTACAAATAAACAGAGATTTTTATCCTCTGTTTGCCACCTTAAGGAAGCCAAAACTTTTAAATAAAAATACTGTTTCTGTTTATTATTAATGTTACTTTACGTACTAAGAAAGAATATAAAATACTCTCAAAAATTACAAAATAAAGTATGATGTTCTTCATATATTCTGATCCCATGAAGAAACTCAAAGTTAAAATACCAAATATTGATAAATAAATATAATATATTCATAGTTTAAGATTAAATAAAATTAAGATAAAATACTCCTAAATTCAATGTTTGAAAAGAAGCTGGGTTAAATACTGCTGGTGTGAAATGGATTTTAATAACTATCCCGATTTGAAAGGTGACCAAATTGAGGATTTCAACACAAAGCAAAGTAATCAAGGTTGCACAAGAGTATTAAAGTTCAGGGGTTTTTTTTGAAGTGTTTCTTCTAAATATTTCCAGAATTAGGATAAAGGAGAGTTTATACATGGCTGGAAAACACACTCAACAATACAACAGATAAGGACTTTGCATTAGTGATCTAGCAGATGATATTACAAGGAAACACAAAGCAGAAATGGCTAGTCTACATGAATTCCATTATCACCACAGTCCAAAATAATATGGCATAGTTTTTGCATTAGAACAGTCTTTCTGAATCCCAGAATGGATGGATGCTATATAGAAGAAAAGCAGCAACCAACAACTTGTATCAAAGGCAACTTATAATGATAGCCAGCACCCAGAAATTAAAGTCAGCCTTTTTGTCCCCAAGATTCCATTAGTACTATGCCCCTGCAGTCTAGCAGATGTAACTTGTTTTAAAAACAGGACAATACTTGTAAAGTCCACGAAGAAAAACAAAACAAAACAAAACAAAAAAAACTCTCCTTCTATGCAAGCTTGTGAAATGCACTCTGGAAGGCATAATTCAAGCGGAAAGGTATCCAAAAGCAATGAAAGACAGAACTAAACGGAAAATATTTGACATTCACTGCTTCTACAAATACATTGAAACAGTGCAAACTAAAGTCCTCATTTCAGGGGAAGCATAAAGGAAACAGCATCCTGCAAACAATGTCACAAAGGATGAGCCCAAAACATATGTGGGAAAACTAAACACCCTTTGCTGCCTTGGAATTTATAAAATAGCCCACAGTGGCAAAAGAAGTCTCCTCAGCATCCTTTGACTTTAGTGCTCATAAAAACACATTGGAGTGAATGTTCCACTACACTTGTAACAGCACCCTCTCAAGAAAGCTTTCTAAGACCACAGTCAGTAACATAATTTAAAACAGTCCATATGCTTCTTAGACAGGCATCAGAATGAAGGCATTTTTTTTTTTTTTTTTTTTTTTTACTGTATGGGCTGTGCATACTTCATCTCTGATTTTTCTTTAAGAAAAAAAAAAAAAGTCTGTGAATTTAACAACATGATTTTAAACTAAGGTATAAGATACCAGAGAAGAGTCCCTTGAGATAAACTTGTATTCTTTGCCATGGAGAATAGCTTTGTGAGATTTTCTTTGCAATAAGAAGTATGTATGTGTTAGGTTGCATATAAGCTTTCAGGATTAGTGGGAAAAAGGGTCCTCTACTCTGGAGAAACAGAAGATGAACAGTGCTATCCTCTAGATCTGTTTTACAACATTTTCTCAACTTGAACTCATGTTCTAAAACCTACAGTACAACCTGCTGAGTTAGCCACAGCTCCCAGCCTCGCATTGTAACTTGTCCTTAAATGGCAAGTTCATGAAAAAAGGAAAAAATTAGTGCCATATATTACAGGAAAAATATCTTTTAAGTATTTGTTCATGAAATACAATGTTTCCTTAAATCTTAAAGGAATCTAAGTTCCTATGTTAAAACGTGATGAGTTTTATGATGATGAATTTGTTGGAAACTTCAAAATAAGTATTTAAGTCCTTAGACTTATTTTTCAGGATTTCTCATATGGGTATATCACAATATTTTGGAATTATATTTTTTGTCAGACTATCCAGTGACAGAGATACTAGAACTGAAAGTGTTACTGCAAATATGAAAAAAACAAAAGCGGAGTATTTGAATGAGATATTTATCTGAAAAACACACAGTTGTAGTACTGATGAAAGAGATGGGCCTTCATAACTATCCCTGTTTTGAAGCCGAGGAAGTGGAAGCTTGTAAAGAGGAAGTTGTGTTTAATGCTGGCACAGGAAAACTGACGTTCAGGGTCTGTGGATGTGTCTTGTCTAATGGTTCTGAGATTAGAATGGAGTTGAGTTTATAGGCAGCTAGAGAAACAACTAACACCAAACTCAACTAATGAGTATGTTTTACTGCTGATCCAGAAGAGGATATTAGACTTACACTGTACCAAAATCCTCCAATATCTAGATAAGTCGTTCAGCCCCACATCCCTATTTTTCTGTCTTTCTGTCCTGCCCCCACCAGCAGAGCCTAAAACAACATCACATAGCCAGCACTCTCAAACTGTCTCCCCATTCAGAGAGCCTTCCGGCTTCTGTAATTATGGCAATGATGAATCTTTGGAACTTGAGATATTCATACAAAGCCACAATTTTCTGTTCCTGGCTGATGCTGCCCTATGAGCCTACAATAGACAAATAGGTAAGTCATTTTTTGCAGTTTCAGTACATCAACATTTCCAATAATATTCCAGTTATGTTTTAAGGGAATTTTCAAAATGAGAGGAGTGGATTTTACCAGTAGAATTCAGATGTCCCCACAGGGAGCCATAAAAGACCAAAGAGCAGAATTCAGTGAGTATATGGCATGACCATAGCTGTGAATAGATAGCCAGTGAATAGCACAGGTTTCAGCAGCCTAAAGAATTTCTGTGCTGGAAAAGGAAAGAGAGAAGGAAAAAAGGAGGAAGGGAAAGAGGAAAGGAAGGAAGAGGGGGAGAAATGTAGGGAGGCACAGAGAGAAAGAGAGATAAAGGAAGAAAGAAAATTAAGTTACATATCTTGAATCAACTTTTAAGAGAACTGCAGAGATCTCCAGTCTTCTGTGACATAAGAAAACTCATACTTCAACTATCCTAACTTTCTGCTGTAACTTACTCGTATGGACTTTGGCTTAGTTGATTTGGGTTGACTCTCTATAATTTTCCTATCATACAGCAGGCAGGAATCTGTTGTATTGCAATGTGCATGATCAGTACTCTCCATGACTCCTCACCCCCAGATTAATAACACTACTGACAGACAAAGTATTTCATACACCCTGGCCCTGCACATGCCAGGCCTAGCAGTCCGGCAGCAACTGTCCCAACATGTGCTCAGGGGCTGAGAGCTCCGTTAAAACGTATCCCATCCGCGGTGACCCATAACCATGTACTGATGAAATCCTCATTAGTAAATGCTGTTTCACCCATAGCAAAGGGAACCAATTGAAAGTTGAAAGGGAACAGGGGAAGAGAATAGTTTTGAGAAGAAAGGAAGAAAGCAGAGGAAGAAGGACAAGAGGAAGGGAGGAAGAGGGGGAAGGAGGAAGGAAGGACATCTTAACATTTTGATTGACATTTTTAACCACATCTATTTAATTAAGCAAAAATATATCCTTTTGTAGTGATAGTGCTTTAATTTACAAGTATGACTTTTTAATCTCATAAATAAAATTCAAATTAAAATGACCTTGTTTTTATATTGTAAAAATTAAAACCAAATGAATAAAAGGGTGTAGATATTATTAACTATTTTCAGATCTGTCTTTTCTTTATTAAGTTAAAACTTGACCGACATTATAAAAAATGCCCATTTTTGAAGTTTTTACATACCTTCACATTGACAAATGCTATTACTGTTATCATTTTAAAATTTAAAAAAACTCAGAACCATAAATTGTATGTGAATAAAGCTGATTTTTTAAAAAATTCTGTTTTGTTTTACAAAAAAATAAAAAAAAACTGAAGTAACATTTTACTTGATGAATGGCTGTTACAACATAAACTATTTCTAATCCATATTTTCACAATTTGGAGTTCAATCTGAAATTTTACATCCAGTTTATTAACAATCATGTAGATTCTGTAATCCATAGTTTAACATTTATCCATTGATTATTTTATGTCTCTTACATTGCTCCTTGAAGTTTTGTGGAAAAAAAAAAAAAAACCAATTTGTGTGACATTAGTAACTCTATATAAAATAGGGTAGATGTTATAAGGCCCATATAATTGGAATATGGAACACACAAATAAAGTGGGAATTTTGTGCTTTTATTTCTTAAAAAAAACTGAACAAAATTTAAAATAGCCTTCTTTACAATAATGTTGAATAATGTTCTTAGTAAAACTGCCTTGGCATTTAATACATCTAAAAATAAATATTTGAAAAGTGTATCCACAATGTTCCTAAGAAATGGCTTAGGATTCCAGAGTCTCAAGGAGATGAATTGGCTGTCAGATAACAATGCACTTCCATCTGATGGACTTGGCAGTTGTAAACAAATGGAATTTTCTCAGCTTTTCCTCACAAATATGAAATATTTGCTCTTGGCCAACAGCTGTGGTGATTTAAAGAAGTCTTGCATATATATTAGCTTTCATTCAAAATTACAGGCCCTCCTCCCATTCCACAACATCTGACTAGTCTTTGTAGAACAGAAAATTGTTCTGAGATGAAGTGACATTCTCAGGGGAAGTAAAAGTCAAAAATTAGTATCCACTTACCACTCTAATCAAATTTCAGATTATATGGAACTTGTAGGATTTTTTTTTTTTTTAAGGAAGAGCTAATTTATTTAAGATAAAAGTTCAAATGAAATTCTAAGGCATCTTTAAATATATATATAAAAGTGTGCATTGTTGTTATGTTTCTAAAGATTTAAAATCACAATACAAATGAATGTGAGCTGGAGAAAAAAAACAGAGAATTCTGTCATTAAATGGAGTTTCAGAACCAAGTTTTCAGTACGTCCATGGTATGACTGGAAAGACACTCTTGACAAAACTGATGGTGTTCTAATCAACATCTAATTATCTATTTATTTAAATTGTATTAATACATATAAAAATATGTGGTTTAAAATACCTTTGAGAGTTACTCACAAGATATATCAGCTATGGACAAACATGTATGAAGTAGCTGAAGAATAAATACTTTCAGGTTATTTTTATCTATTCAAAATAGGTTAGGAGCATACAATCTAGGGTGTGCATTCAAATAAATATTTATCTTGATTTCAATTCCTTAGAAAGTAGCTCTGTGTAGATAAATCAATGTATATATTATTCCACAACTACACTGTAATAGACTTTTATAGTAAAATAGACATGGCCATGCTTTACTTAAGGAAATAAAAGCATAGCCTGTATATTCACAAAATCACAGGTTAATTTTCTACTTTTAAACAATGACAGAGTTAACCTGTACTTTGGGCCCAGTGACTCTGAATCTATGCTATGCTCAAAATTAAAAATATTTATATAGAAGTATCAATTTTACTTTTGCCAAAGTGACTATTAGAGTAGGCATGGAAACTTATTAAAATAATTATTAGTGTTTTAATATAGATTTTTACCTGCTTTAAAAATGAAAACATACTAAATGTGAATAATCAAAACACATGAAATCTCTAAATCATATTTCATATTAGAATATAATTTCTCTAATTTCAGATATAAATTTTGTCTATTATAAACACATATATAAAGTGAATAATATGTATTCTGTGACTATAAAAACAGTCATGTAATATGTATATCTATAAGATATTTTATGTCCAAAACAATAATTCTTAAAGTTAAAAATCTGCACTTAAACGTCACAGAAAAAAAAATGCCAGTGATGATAATAATCTGTACTGTATCTTTCCCTGTCTTGGTATTTTGGAAACTATTCTAAAACAATTAAATAAAATTGGGAGTAGCTGTTATCAGTATTCACTATAAATGTTCAATATCAAAAAATATTAAATCATCCATAACACCCCTTTCTAAATGTTTTTAAAGAATCAGCAGTGACGCACACAGTAACAACATGGATGTTTACATGATTCTTCACCAAGCCTTCCTTCCCTTAAAGAACCATCAGTGAAAATTAAATCCCCAGCCATTCTTTCTGTACAAACCATAGATAACAGATATGAACATGTGTACCAATTTTATTGCCACGGTAGTATTATGAAAGAAAGAAGTATCTCAGGAAAGCCTTGAAATTTTATGCTTTAATACAAGGTCATATTCTTTACCCAGGGATTTTGCTTTTACTTTGGATAACACTTATTTGCGCCCCCTTTTTCTTCTTAAACTTTAAAAAGCTAAGCCATGGAACTGAAGACATAATCCTTGAAACTCAAGTGCGTTTAAACATGCAGACATGTCGTACGTTTGGAACTGGGCATACTCACAGTCTCTCCAGCTCCTTAAGGTCCTGGAACGCTCCCCTCTCGATAGTGTTGATCCTGTTCTCCATGAGCTGACTGAAATGCAAAATGTAACAGGCCTCTTACTGTTGCCATCTGAGGAGGCTTCGACTTAGCAGCTAAAAATCTACAACCCCTCTCTTGTCTCCATTATGTTTTGCTCTGTATTGGGAGTCACTCGCAAATTTAATAATGAGGCGGGTGAGAGAACTCCCAGGGAGAAGTAGCTTCCACACCACGGGTGTTTATTTTTGAAATTACTGAAGAAGTCTCTCATAGAAGTTACTGATGAGAAGTAAAATCTGCACCTAAGACTCTAACATAAGCCAATAATGGAGGCTACCCTCCGAGAGAGCTCATTTTTAAATACTGATCCCACGGATGTGCCTAACTAAAGAATATGTGTAGTTTAGTTCTGTCTTGTGGATGCACATCACTGATTGGAAAATGACATAAGGATCAAAATAAATCCTTAAAACTTAACACGGCATTCATAGTAGTCAAAAATATATGGCCACTGTGCGTGAATATTTACAAACCTGTGGAGTAATACAAGTTTACATAATATTGACTCAACGAATGATTGACTCACAGCTAATCTAAACCACTAATTAGTGCATTAATGATATTTCAATTCTTCATATCAGTTACAAAAAAACAAAGTAAGAAATGCAATCCAAAATGAGACCAATACATTTGGTTTATAAACAACCTCCCAAAACCTGCGAACAGATAGTTGCATGATTTTAGTGTTTAAGGTTTTTCTATGTTTTCTTTACAGAATAGCAATCTGCATACTTTTACTTCAGCAAGGAAAGAAAGCAATCTACTGAAACTCCCCCAGTTATTAATTGCAAGCCTTCAGCGTATCAGATTTCTTCCATTATTTATTCATATTTTTAAAATAGTGATTCTACATTTCTGTGTGTAACACCCTTACAGTAGAGATCTGAGGTCCCTTATACCCTACATCCCTACCACACATCCTCTCCACTAAAAGTTATACAATGGAAAACAAAAAGAAATGCAAAACGACCTTAAGTTTTTTTTTTTTTTTTAAATGCTCCTGTTTTCAGAAACTTTTTGAATCTACAAGCATTTAGTGGTTTTAACTAAGTATGGCATCTTAAACACAACCCTCTCAAAGACTTCGAGAAAGAAGACACTTACAGAACTCTGAGGTGTCTGAGACCAGCAAAGTCTGTCTTCGTGATCCTTGTGATGTTATTTCCATTCAGATCCCTAAGAGGCAACCAAAAATTTAAAGTTCCTTTTCATTTCTATCATATTTGGTCAGAGAAAATAAAACTTAAAAAGCATGTTGGAGCTTGGGGGGGGACCCTTAATTCAATTAGTGTAGCAAAGGGAACAAGCCTTTGAACTAATAGTTTATAAATGTCTCATGTTTACAAAATTCTTGCTGACATATGACAAGAAAATGAAATGGTGATGTCATCACCAACCCTGGCTTTTGTTGTGTGTTTGTGGCCTGTGTTTGAGTGCTTTCGATTTGGGTTTCTCAAAGAATGTGGGTATTTATTTACTGAGGTATTCTGCAGTTTTGCTTTTATTTTTAGCACAGCTTCTAAGAATTTTCTTTCAGAAACTTTAATGCAAAAAATTTTTCGTACTATTCTGAGAGAGATTTTTTAAATTAGAGCTCTTTGAGGTATCATTGTGGCCAAAATTCTCGAGGCAAAGTAAACTGTGTGTCAGGGAGAGTGGGGGACCTCAAAGACATTCATCTCCCCACAATCCTAGGTCCCTGGGGAAGCTGATCTCTTTACTGCAGCTCCTGTCTCCCCACTGCGACCATAGTTTAAATCACCAGTGAAAACAATAATGGAAGGAGGGTTTGGCCTTGACACACCACACATTTTTTTCTATTTCAGCACCAGTTTTTTGTCAGTCACAACCTCCTTTTCTGGTAAACAACTTAATTTGCATGGCTTCATTCATTCATAACAAAACTAGCCTTTGGGAGGTTTCACCTTGTTTATTGCTGGAAGTTCTCTTACTTTGGACTTTCAAACTTGCTGCTGAAATCTGTATTTAAAGTGTTTACTTTGCTAACGATAGAATTTTATAAACAAGCATTGAGTACGTGGTTTCCTGAAAACTCCACCGATCTCTCATAAGGGTTTTTATTTTTTATTTTTATTTATTTATTTATTTTTATCTTTTCAACCACCAGGTACTCCACTACCATTTCTGGAAACCCAATGCTTTGACAAGTTTGTGTTTACACTATTCCGAAGGGTGTGGAATGAAGAGAGCTAAATTAGAATCACACACACACACACACACACACACACACACACACCACCACCACCACCACCACCACCACCACCACCACCACCACCACCAAGACCACCACCCATCAACTGCTGCAAATTGTCTCTAAAGTTATGGTCATGAGAGTCTTTCAAGGGCTATTTCTTATCTCCTGCGATCCAGACCACAACAGCACGGAAATGTGCTGGATCACATCCTGATAAGACACCCGCGTTAAGGCCCAACTTGCTGGCACAGGAGCCTTAGAGATATAATCAGGGAAGAGCTCTACTGGGCTTTGGCAAACGTTTAGGAATGAACACAGTCCTGGACTTCGGCCCTCAAACTGAGAAGGGGTGGGGGGCGCGGGTTGAATCAAGAGGAGGGCAGTTGCTGGCCCTGATGACTTTGAGCGCAGAAGTGCTGTCCTGCGGTCTCCCCTTCCAGGCAGCTAACTGCAGCAGTCTTCAGTCTGCCCAATCACCCAGGCCACACCAGCCCAAGCCATCGGTGCCTGCCAGCCCCACCAGCAACTGGGAGAGCCCGGCGCATCCCTCAGGCAGGAGAAAGCTCCTGGCAGAGGGCTCGGTTCCACAAAGAGAGTGGACTCCGCGCTTCGCTTCCCTTACTCGGGAAGTGCCCCATCAGGAGCGCGTGGGCCGTCATCCCCGGATCTGCGTTTATTTCTTCATTAAAGACTTGTGCAGACAGGGAGGCGGGGATGTCTGCGGGCAGCAGAGCGCGAAGAGGGGTAGGCAGAGCAGCTGCCACCACGTGAAGGAGCTCACAGACTGCCAGCAAGGTGCCCGAGGGCACACAGCCGCAGCGGGAACGGCAGGAGGGAGCAGCCCAGGGCACGGGGTCACCAAGGCAGTTGGAGCCAGCCAAGAGGGTTCCAGACAGAGAAGCAATGAGAACTTTACTTAAGTCCTGGGACAGAGTCCTCCCTCAAGTCTCCTGCTAAGTGGATTCCCTTAAGGACGCTACTGTTGCCGCCTCCTCCCAGTAAAAGGCCAGAGGCTTTAGAAAGTCAAGGCTGGGGGGGGGGGGGGGGGATGATGCGTGTTGCTACTGAGCCTACTCTTGCTGTCCTGGGGCACTAATACTTCATAGACTATGAAAAGATCTCCAGGGTACCCCAAGACTCCACCCCTCCCCCTCGGTGTTTAGAAGGGTACACAAAGCATGGGAAAGAAAGCTTCCCTCTTTTGAGCAGCCTGCCACCTCCCTTTGACCCGGTCTGAAGCAACAAGGTCCTGAAATAACCCGCTTTTGCCACACTGCAAGGTGACTCCTTTTGCAGAGTCTGGGAAACACAGTCACACCTCCCTAGCCCCGGGCATCCCTGAATTCTAGTCCCAGGCGCCTCTCTCCAGCTAGAAAGAACCAGTCCACAGTCCACAAGCAGTTACAAGTGGACGGAAGAGATGGGGGCAGGAAAAGGACACGTAGCTGCCAGCGATCCGCCCCTCCTTGGCAAAGGCTCCTCCCAGTTTTAGTGCCCGCCAGTCTTTCACCTTTTCGAGGGCCCACCCCCAGGATGTGCATGCTTGGAGAACCTCTGAGATCTGCTCCAGGAATCGGTTTCTACCACACGTGGACTTTCCAGGCTGGACTCTTGGGGATATGCTACCTCGATGGGGAATGGGAGAGAATCGCGGAGGGAGGGCAAAGCGCCCATACTCACAGTCTCTCGGTGTTTCGGGGGATATTCCGGGGCACGCTGCGCAGTGCCAGCCCATGACAATCCACTGTGCTGCCGGAACAGGAGCACTGGGCCGGGCACGCCTGCGGCGCCACCTTGTTCAAAATCGACAACACTAACCCCAGAGACAGGGACAGTGTTTGCCAGCCAAAGCTGCTCATCTTCCCCAGCAGGCTCCTTGCTTTGAGGGACTTCTCTTTAGCTCTCTGTTGTGAGAACTGAGCAGTGTCCGAGGCCCGGTGCCTGGCGCTGGGTACACACAGTAATATAAGACAGTAGAGCTGACAGAAGCACACGCCTTTCCCCTGCTCTTCACGCTTTTCCAGCGGAGCAGAAGATCCGTGGGCAACTTCAGGTCCTGATTATCAGTAGGCCCGAATCAGGGTTCGAAGAGACCCCGAATCAGCTTTGAGAACCGAGAGCGTCTTCAACTTGTCGGTTAAAAAAGAAAAAAAAGAAAAAAAAAAGAAAAAAAAAAAGCTTCTACTCTCAATGACCCCAAAGGTGCAGGGGCCAGTTGCTTGAGAGCAAGCGATGACTTGTGACCTCAAGGACCCTCTAAAAATCCGATTCCAGTTAGAAGAGTGCAAGGCTGGCTGAGGAGGGGACTTCAGTAGTAATGGTGGCCCTGATCAAAGTGGGCTCCCCAAAGCTAGAAGGCGAAAGAGTCTAGCAGGTCCAAAGCAGAGTCCTCAGACTGGGCATGGCGCGCTCGCGAGGGCGCACCGGGTGTTCACGCAGCCCTGGGGGCGCCGGGCGGCAGCTCACAGGGCCTCTTCACTCCTGCCGCACAACAGCAGCCCCAACCCGTCTTCGCCGCCTCCCGACTGCCAAAGATGTCTTGCACACACACACATGCACTTCACTGGAGGATATCTGGACAATCCCGCCTCCCTCCTGGCGTCCTTGGCGACGCTCTGCACCAGGGCCTGCCCCTGAGGTCACACAGATAGACAAAAGGGTAGTCGGACCGCTGCAGCCTTGCAGAAATATCCACTAGTCCGCACCTCTGCAGAGAAAAAAGAAAAAAAAAAAAAATCCAGAAAGCCAAGTTTGGTAGGAGAGTGAGGGCTCCGGGAAGATTGAGTGGGAATTGGCTGGGGCAAGACTCCAGACAGGCAAGCCGGGAGAAGCAAAGCAAAGGCTAGGTGTCCGAGATGTCAGTGCTGCCAGTATGCCCTGATGGCTATACTAGGTGATAGGTGGGAGAATGGGATCTGCTATCCAGGTGGATCACAGGCGACAGCCTAGAGGCACTCTATCCGCGCTCCTGTCAGCTCCTCTGGTCTCCGGGATACGCCGCAGCTCCGCCGCACACACCTGACGGCACAGGTAAAAAAAAAAAAAAAAAAAACAAAAAAACAACGGCGACGTCCAGAGGTGTGCAGCCTCTCTGCTACCCCTCAGGCAGTCCCTCAACCTCAAAGTGCAGGAAGTTTCCCCAGGCGTTGGATCCGGTCTCCCACTGTACACGAGAGGAGTCCAGCCACGGACGTTGAGATGCCTCTTTAGCCCGGACGCTGCACCTGACTCGGCGACCCGCAGTCCAAGCAGCGCTTATCTTCCAGCCCCTTCCCCTCTCGGGGAGCCTTTCGGCGCCTGCAGCACCCGGGAGGAAGGTGGGGGGAGAGAGAAGGCGGAGACAGAGAGCAGGGACTGGCGCTCCAGAGCCCCAGGCAAGTGTCTAAACAATAGGACGGACGCGGCTGCCTAAGTCTCGCCGGGCTGCTGGAAGGTGGGTTGTTGTTGCAACTGGAGTTGTCCGCGGAGGCCGAACAAAAAGACCCTAACCCACGCCTCTGAAGTCGCCGCTGGGCCCCCCGGGACGTCCCCCTTCCTCCTCCTCAGTACTCCCGCAGCCCCGAGAAAGCTCGGCAGCTCTGGCCTGCGCCCTGAAGCCTGGGCGCTCCCATCCCTCGCCGCCGCCGCCGCCTCCTCCTCCTTTTTTTAACCACCGTCTGCGGCAACCACAGCCGCCGCCTCCTCCAACCTCCGCCGTCCAGGCGCTTGGCAAATAAATAAACCCAAGTCCGAAGTTAACGCCGTGGCCGGCCTTTATATAGCAGCGGGAAGCACCCACCCTTGGCTCCGCCCCCGCGAGCCCCGCCCCGCCCCCTGGACGCGCGCGGAGAGCCCGCACCTCGCCGGGGAGAGGTGAGGCCCCAGGCTGCCAGCGCCCGGGGTGGGGAGGGGTGGGGGGGGGGGGAGAGGAGAGGCGGCGGCGCGCGTTCCCGTGCGCCCCTGCTCGTACGCTGGAGCAAAGTTTCAAGAAGGAGGCTCCCGGGTTCTTGCCCCACAACTCCTTGGCCCCAGAGGTGGCCCGAGCCCTGAGACCGAGGTTCCCAGAAAGAGAATGGGGAGAAGGGAGGCTTTGAACTGAACGCAGCTCCTAAATAAATGGAGCCCCAGCTGGCAGCGCCTTGCCGCAGCCTTTTGAGACCCGATACTAAAGGGCTCTGGGCTTGCCACGCTGCAAAGAGAGAAACAACGAGATTATGATTTTAAATTAAAACAAAAAAAAAAATCATACTGAAATAGATCTGCCTGCGCGAGCACGCACACATTCTCTCTCTCTCTCTCTCTCTCTCTCTCTCTCTCTCTCTCTCTCTCTCTCTCTCTCTCTCTCTCTCTCTCTCTCTCTCTCTCTCTCTCTCTCTCTCTCTCTCTCTCTCTCTCTCTCTCTCTCCTCCCTCCGTCTTTCTTGTATTTTGGGAAGCTTAAAAGTTCAGAGTTTTAGCAAGTTGGAAATGATGTTTTCCAACCTTCTTGATAGTCTTTCTTTCTAAGCCACCTTCTTCCGTTAACCCTTTCTTTATAGTCACATACTGGAAAACACCACGCCACCCATAGTTTGCCTTTGCAACCCTAGGAGCTCACACAACTTCAGGGTTTGAATGTGTCCCTATGGCAAAGAAAAGGGGAAATAAATCCTTACAACACCCATTATGCTGGAAGGCTTCCCTTAATTCTGTGCCTCTCTGGATATCTCTCCCAACCCCCCGCTGTTTGGAACGTGAATTTCCTAGTGGTTTCTTTTCTCTTCAGTGTGATGTCTGGCAAGAGTCACCATCTCCAGCTTTCTCAGCAAAAACCATTGCCTTTATAGGTTTGAAATAGCATAAAAATGAGTCAGCTTCTTCCCTTCATTTTAAATTCCTTATCTTCTTTCCCTCCACCTTGGAAGTGATTCCTGGGGAATATTGCAAGCTCCTACCATAAAGTCAGTTTTGTAGTAAAGTATCATTTGTATAATACCTGCTACCTTTTTGACCACCAGGTCTGTCCGGTTCACTTAAGCATTTTTAGCAACTAACAATTTACCTGTCACTTAGTAGGTTTCTGATAAGCATTTTAATTCAAGGCTATGAAACCTGAAATCTCCCCATCTGTACTTTTCCCTGTTTAAAATTTTCAGAATATCTTTTTTGGGTCATTTTGCCTGCCATTGAGATCCAAAAACTCTTCAGAGGATATTTATGAGGTGTCCCCTTAGAAACTAAATTGAAACTCTTGGGATTATTCATCTGAATGTCATTTATTTGTATGGCACCATTCTTTCAAAGGCTTAGAATATTTGACATCCATGCATTCATTTGTCCTTCTAGATTTTAGCTTAAAGGTTTGTTACATAACTTCCTTGAGGAGAAAAAAAGATGCCATAATCACATTTCCTTATGACTTGAGACACAGAACACATGTCAGTTGCAAAACAAATTGTCACTGAAGGATTCCCACCACCAGTGAATTTTCTTTATAATAATAAATTATGTGATTGATGCATGTTTTCAGATACACTAATTCATTTACTGTCACAACTTTGACACTTCATTGATAGCGAGATAAATTTTGTGCAAATTTATCCACCATATGTGGTTCATTGTTCTAGCTGCATTTTAATTACAAGATATTATCCTCATTCAAAATATTATCACTGGAATTAGATGCAACAACAGAAATTCAGGTTTGAGCTCCTCTTCTCTCTCTTTCTCTCTGGCTTGCTTTTCATTGTGCATAAAACGTGGAGTGGGATGGATAACATTCACACAAAAATGTGCCTATGGAAATCTTTTAATTAAATGAAAATTTATACAAGAAGATATTGCCAAATGAATTTCATTAAAAAAATGAGCTGTAAGTAATTCTTGATGTTTGGGGTTAGTGAATATGTGTGTGTGTGTGTGTGTGTGTGTGTGTGTGTGTGTGTGTGTGTGTGTGTGTGTGAGTTAAAAAACAAACATGAATGAGAACTTTTCCCATTTTTAAAAACAGTACCACATTCTTTTCACAGCACTACTTCAGGATGTTTGCTAATGGCCTTACATGCAACCCTAACAGTAACTTTCAAGGTGTGGTTCTTCCTAGGTTTTGTTGCTCCCAGATGAGTCCTGAGTTTCTCTTTGATGCTGCCAGCCTCAAGAAAGCCCTCTGTGGTGCCTCTTGTCACCACACGAGGTCTCCATAAATCCTGACCTGGATTAAGAAAGTGGAATCTACTACAGCCAGCAGGCAAGTTTCCTATTATTTCAAGGGGAAATCTCGTTGGTGGAAGATTGTAGGAATAATTTAGATACTTTAAAAATGCATATGGTTAAAAAAATATGCAGTACAAGGTCAAGCTTTTGTGACACTGGAGCATATGGGAAAGGGGAGTAAAAATAAAATTGTTATAAAAAGGAGGTAAATATTAGTTGGACTTTAGCTATCTTTTAACAGAGCTGAGTGGTACTCTTTTGATCAACTTTGTAAAACTCCATAGAACAGTTCTCTGGTTTTAACTGGTTTCCTGCTACCATTTCCCATTGCTGTAAAATGTGCTTAACTTTCTAATTTTCTTACAGCATTCTTACTGGAAATGTGAATATGAAATCCAAATACCACATGGGCTATAACTGGATGAAGTTTGTCTCATGTTTACTCACTGCCAAGCTACTTGATGGAGTGTGGTTCTGAGCATTTGCTCCTTTTTTCCTTACACGGAGATGATGCTGTTCTTCAGTGCCTTCAGGGAAGAATGCATTAAAAGTTGAGGAGCGGTTAGGACCTGAATTTTCTGTCCCCAGCATCAATTGCTTCTCTTTCACCTAAATGTGTATATCCCTTGAAATGCTAGGGTTCGAGGAATGTCTTTGAGAAAGAAAACCATCTTAAATGAGATGTTCCCCTCCCTCTCTGCAACCCCCGTGGTCCTCTGAGAATGTGGTAAAGCACTCTGGATCAAAACATTATGATGGTCTTGTACTTAACCTATTTAGACCAAGAGCTTCTCAGAACATGAGCAGCCTTTGAATCTCCAGGAGTAGTTGTATTTGAGGATTGAAAAAGTCAATATACAGACTCAAAATCAGAAATTTGGAAGCTGGAGATCAGAAGTCTGAATTCTAACAAAGCCTAAACTGATTTTGATTGATAAAGTTGAGAATCTCTGATGTAGAGTTATGCTCTACAGTATCTGAATCTAAGCATGGAAAGAAAAAGAGGCAAGAGTGATTTATCTCATTCCTGGGTTTGACAGGTGCACATTCCTGATCACCTCTAGAGGGCACCAAAATATTTATCTCTCCAGAACCCGCAAAAACCATTATTTCATTTTTTAGGGACATGGCTTTTAGAATTGAAAAGACCATATTGGCAACCTTCCTTAATTGTAATGTCTCAATTAATTAACTATATTATATTTATATATTTATCCTTTTTATTATTACCCATAATGAGAATAGTAGTGCCTAGTTTTCATGATTCTTGTGAAGATTAAGATAATACCTACCAAACAGCATGGGCTTCATACACTTGGATACTTATTAAATGAATTGTTATGACATAATTACATCCTATTAAGATGAATACATGAAATATTCGTATTAGAAGAATAGATACTTAATCCCATGGATATGTTTTATAATCTGTAGTTGGCGGGGAATGTTTTTTGAGACAAGATGACACTATGTAGTCCTGGTTGGTGCTGAACATTCATAGATACACTTGCCTCTGTCTTCCAAGTGCTAGGGTTAAAGCACTATGCCCAGTTCCTGTAGTATCCCTTTACCTGGGAAGGGCTGGACCAGAGATTAGATTCTGAGGAGCTAATGGGTAAGTCATCTTAAGAATGACAACGTTGTGCTCAGCCTCAGAATTCATGAACCAATGATTAGAAATAGAATCAATTAGTTTCATGATGTGTATGTAACACTATATTTGAGTAAGTAAATTGTTATCCCACTGCTATAATAAAATATCTTACTGCTTGTGCAGTTAAAAGAAGGGCTATACATGAATGTGCATGTTCTGTGGGGACTCTTAAGGAACTTCAGATATGCCATTTGTATTTTCCATTTCCAGGTAATTTATGTGTGATGTTAAGATGAGACTAGTTGAACCAGAAATCCTTTCCAGTTACCACAATAATATAATTCTACTGAGAGATTCCTGTTTTTCAAACACTGGGCTGACCACATTGTAAATATTAGCCCTTTCCAATCTTACAATAATGATATGAGTTAAAGACATTTTTCTTAATTTTGACTGAACTGTGTAGGAAATTGACACTCATAGGCATTCATTCAATTGTTTCTATTTCTAGAGACCAAGAGCAGCAGGGGATCAGAATTCTAGTTTTTTGCCAGGACCCATTCTTCAAATTTGTCCTAATGCTTTGCTTTGTGAATTCTAAGATGTGAGTCATTTTAATAATATAAGATACATGTACAATAAAAAATACACTAAAGGAGGGAACTGTATTGCAATAAATCTCACTGCAATATACAAAATACAGAATTAATATTTATTGGAGGGTATTTCAACACTCACAAATATAAGTTAAACCTTAGGATGACTCCTGAAGGTAGGATGATCCAGACGATGGATGTTGATCCAATCTCCAAGAAAAAAGGAACAAAACTAGGCACTCAAGATCCCAGCAGCCCTTTTTCAATGGGGCTGGCCACACCCCGTTCAGGCTCCCAGGACTCTGGAGACATGCTTTGCAACCTTTTCATCTAGCACCTGAATCCCACAGAACTGTGAGATAGATCAAGGGGCAAATGTATTCTCTGTATAAGACTGAAACCGTGAGCTTGATTTTTTTTCTAATATTCTAGAAAGAGACAGCCGATGTCACAAAGTTATCCTCTCTCTGTCCTCCACACTCAAGCTGTAGCACATGTTACACACGCGCACGCACACACACACATAACACAATAATATTGTAGGAAAAATTGACTGGAAAAAGGCATGATGAAAATACTTGAGTAAGAGCAAAGTAAAACATGTTTGATTTTATTAAAAAAGGTGTAATGATATTTATATGGAAAACATAAAATAAACAAAAAAACAGAATCACTAAAACAGTTCTGCATAATAAAGCAACTTCTACAGGCATCACCATCCCTGACTTCAAATTCTACTCGGGAACTTTAGTAAAACAAATAACAACAAAAACACCCAGCTTGGTTATGACATAAAAACAGACACTTGGACCAATGCAATCAAACTGGAGACCCTGATATTAATCCACACATGTACGAACACCTGGTTTTTGGCAAAGGAGCCCAAAATATATAACAGAAAAAAGAAAGCATCTTCACCAAATGGTACCAACATAACTGGATGGTAGCATGTAGAAGAATGAAAAATAGATCGATATGTATCACCCTGCACAAAACTCAAGTCCAAGTGAATCAAAGACCTCAACATAAATTCTAAACGCAACCACACTGAACCTGACAAAAGAGAAGTAAAAGCCAGCATTAAATGCACTGACACAGGTGACCACTTCCTAAATATAACTCCAGTAGCACAGACACTGAGAGCCAACAATTAATAAGTGGGACCTCCTGAAACTGAGGGGCTTCTGTAAGGTAAAGGATACAGACCTAAACAGAATTCTCAACAGAAGAATTTCAGATGGCTGCAAGACACCTAAAGAATTGCTCAAGGTCCTTAGCCATCAGGGAAACGCAAATCAAAACAACTCTGAAGGTGGCACATTAATGGGGAGGGGTAAGGGGAGGTGAGAATGGAACATGAGGGAACCTGAACAGAATGGTTGAGTTGGAGGAAAGTGAGAGAGCAAGAACGATGAACACAGTTATCTTGATAGAGGAAGCCATTTCCGTTTGTGGAGTTAGGTAGAAATCTAGTGCTAGGGAAATTCCCAGAAATCCACAAACATGACCCCAGCTGAGATACCAAGCAATAGTGGAGAGGCTGCCTGAACTGGCCGCCTCCTGTAATCAAACTGATGACCGCCATAATTGTTATCATAGAACCTTCATCCAGCCACTGATGGAAACAGATGTAGAGATCCACAGCTAATCAGTGGTCCAAGCTCCCAGTTCAGTTGAAGAGAGGGAGGAGGGGTTATATAAGCAAAGGAGTCAAGATCATGAAGGTGAAATCCACAGAGACAGCTGACCTGAGCTACTGAGCGCTCACTGACTCTGAGTTGACAGCTGGAGAACCTCTGTAGGATTAAACTAGGCCCTCTGAATGTGAATGATATCTGTATGAATTGGTCATTTTGTCGGGCCTAGGATCAGTCAGGATTTATCTGTAGTTCATGAACTGGATTCTTGGAGCCATTCTCTATAGAATAATATCTTGGTCAGCCTCTATAGAACGGGGGAAGGGCTTGGTCCCTGCCTCAACTTGATATGCCATACTTTGTTGACTCCCCATGGAAAGCCTTATCCTCTTTGAAGAGTGGATGGGGGTAGAGTGGGGGATAGGCTGGGGAGTGAGAGAGAGAACTGTGGTCTGTATATCAAAAAAGCAAAACAAAACAAAATAACTTTTTACGTTAAAAAAATAAAACAGAAAGAATACTAAAAGGAGAGATACTTCTGGTAAGTCAGGTGTGGTAATGTACGATGCCTTTAATCTCAGCACTTGGGAAATAGATGCAGGGGAATCCAGAGGCTAACATTGTCTACAGAATGAGTTCCAGGACAGCCCAGGCTAACTAAAGATTCAAGGTTAAAAATCACATTGATATTTAAAATAATAGCAAAGGAGAAAATACAGCAAAAGTTTTAGTAGTTTCATGAGATTAAAGTGAATTTTCAAGATTTTTACTATTGAGAAAAATGAGATACAGTGTTGCAAATAGCTTTAAATTGCTTTTGACCCTGGGAGCCTAATCATGTCTCTTGCATTTTCAGGGAAGACATAAATCTATCTGTGTTAGCAAGGAAGGGATTGGAACCCTTCACACCTCCTGCAGTGGTTTTATACTAGTCCAAAAAATGTTAATCTTCCTCATTTAGGGTCAAAATACAAAGCTACAGTTACAAAGAAATTCATTCTTGTCAAACACAAGCTCAAAGTCAATATATTTTAAATTCCAAAGATAATATTATATGTTTTAGACAGAAATCACACAGATTAACAAAGTCAGTTTATAATCACTATTGGAAAAATCAAGTTGAAAATGGATGCCTACTTGGTGACCAATATCATGTCTTTCATTAAACAATCACATTCATGTCTTAGTGCAAGTGTTGGCAAGCTTTGTGTGTCAAGAGACAACTAATAATTTAATCTTTTCATTCCATCAAGCAAAATCTGGAGTATCCTATAGTCATAGAATACAAAGAAAACACATTTTCACAAATGCCTTACTAATGAAATTAAAGTATAATGATTGATCAATTGTTTTGTAGCATGTGCATATTAGTTAAACTTATATAATGCTTCTTTGTAATGACAGAATTATTCAAATGAGGTTTAAAGGAGATATTTCTTGTCATCAAGTAAATAATAAAGCAACAGTTACTAATAATTCCTTTTGAGATTAGGGATCCTGAAAAAGTAGATGGCAAGTGTGGCTGGGGTGACTGCCCAAAGTTTATGGACCATTTTCTTAGTCCAAATGTGATTATCACTGTATGAGATCATGTTTTCTATGTTAATATAGAAAGACTTGTGAAAATAGGTTTCAAGTTCCCAAAGTGGCCTCTCCATGGCAAGAACTAAACATCTTCCTCAGTGTTATCTACCAGAGCTCTACTTATTTGGCTCTGAAATGCAATTCTGAAAGAACATTTTTAAATGACTAAATTCATTGTATTTAAATATATCAGTGTAAGATGTATAGAATACCTATTTCCTGTGTATAACCTATGCTTATCTTTTGAACTAAATAGGCCTTTATGTACTTTACTTTCACATTTAATCTACACTAGAAAACTGTATGATCTTAGAGATAAGGAAGGTAAATGAGAGAAGGAATGAAGGTTAAAAAAAAAAAAAACATGGAAAAAGAAGAGGCAGGATCGATCCTAACTCAGGAAGCATGAAGCAGAGAAGTGAAACTCTTTAATCCATAAATCATCATTGGAACTTTATAATAACAAAAGAAATTCACATTCATAATTGTGTGTATGCAAAACAATAATCTCTTTTAACTAGAATTTATGACTATTACTTTTAATTGAAGATGGTGACTGCAAAAAATAATAATAACCACCCTTACTACATACGTAGTAGAATTCAGTACAGTGAACACAATCTGACTTAAAGCCAACACGTTTTTATCCTTTTTTCCCTGTTAATAGGATTATTACTTAGCTTTCATGACTCAGGAAATACTTTTATTATTTCCAAGAGAAAGGAAAGGTTTCCTCACCAAGCATGGAAATTCTATAACATCTGAGAGATGAATATAGAAGAAGTCAAAGTGAGGTGAGAAAAAAACAGCCAATATAAAGAAGAAAGTGTGATAATGAATTGGGAAATTTAATTTTTAAGAAAAACATTGTCAAAAAATGGAAATCATTTGAGTCTTGTGTAAGAAGAATAAAAGTACAGCAAGAACCTGAAGAAATAATCTTAAAGCCTCCATGAGCAACCTAATATGCTACCTGAAAGTTACAAAAAAAAAGAAAAACAAAATAAAACAAACAGAAAAACAACCAACTAGCAACAAACAAACAAACAAAAAAGGTGGGGTTGAAGGGTATATCTGTAGACACTAGACTCTCCTAATAAAATCATCCAAGTACCAAGTATATAAGAATCTCTTATTAAAGGAGAGACCCAAGTAAAGCAAGACATTCAATGGGTGCAAACCAATGCCAAACAGATGTTGGAATAAGTAGTGAGGATTTTTAGATGAAATAAAGAGTAAGCAAAAATGATTAGTTTTGCTAGTAGACCCTCCCTTTGAGAAAAAGGAAATGAAAGAAGCAATCTTGGAACTTTAGGAATGTAGAAAAACAATGAAAAAAAGTGAAGCTCTTGGTAAAGACAACATACCTTAATTCCTTCTGCTTTCTAAATTATTTTATGGCTGAAGCAAAGTTAAGTCTTACGTGATTATTACTGCCTGTGGAGTAAAGATTGAAGACAACTGCTATAAATACATGGCAGAAAAAAGATAAAAGTGGAGATGAAACGTCAACACCAGCAGACTATGAAAAATTATTACTCTATAGTGCAATACTTAAAAAAAAACCACAAAAATGGTGTATAAAAAGATACACTCAAAAACACTAGAGGGAATTCAAAGCAGAAATCTAAAAGATGCTCAAATAACCTACAGAAAGCCAGGAAAACTAAAATAGACAAGGAAAAAACCACAGAAAAATCACATGGCAGACCGAGGCTATAGTATATCCATTATTCCACTTAGAGCAAGGAATATAGATATAACAATAAAGAGACTGGCAGAATGGATTGTAAAAACAAGAAACTCACCTTAAACGTTACAGTGTAGATAAGCATAAAGCAAAGGGGTGTAAACAATGTGTTTTGTTCCATTCTGTGTTAGATGTTACTATCAAAGGAAAGGAGTAGTTGTTAGTCCCTAAGAGCAACACCCTCCCCTAGGCTCTGTTGTCAAGCCCCTTTAAAAGCAAGGTTCCTCATGCATCTGCCTCTCTCTCTCTCTCTCTCTCTCTCTCTCTCTCTCTCTCTCTCTCTCTCTCTCTCTCTCTCTCTCTCCTCCCCCCCCCTCTTTCTCCCTCTCTGTCTCTCTCTGCCTTTTGTCTTCTCTTGGGAAATCCCATTTCTCTCTCTCTCCCTTTCTTTCTCTCTTCTTATATTCCATTTCTCTATCTTCTTGCTTTCTCTGCCACTATAACCATAACCCCTCTGTTAATCATAATCATATACAATAAAGCTCTTTTCTACATAGAAACAGCCTTTAAGAGTCTCCTGATATCTGCCTTCTGCTGAATTTCCTGCATCCTGCATCCATAGAAACCTGCTGTCAGATAACTGGGTATATGCAAAATGAACCATGCCTATACATATATACGCTCAAAACCCTAACAGTTGTGGTCTTATAATATCAGATGATGTGGGTTTTCATAACACAGAAAATTACAAGACACAGACATGACACTGTGGTTGAAAGAAGATGAGCAAATGGATTGATCCATGAAGAAGACCTGGATTTTAAAATGTGTAAGTGAAATTATGAAGATGGACTAGAGTACCAACCTTGAAATGGACTAGGAACCAGCTTAGGAGAAGCATTGGTTGTCTTTAAAGGGGAAAGACTATAAACGTGACACCTGGAATTTCAGAACATGGGTGTGGGGGGCTGAAAGAGTCAGGGATCCAAAGGCACTTGGGGTACACAGGAAATTTAATGTAAGTCAAGAATTTGAATTGCATGGAAATCCATCTTGCAAACAAAAATTCCCTAAGGCACAAACAAAAGGAAGGTAGTATTGAGGAGGCTTGTAGAGAAGACATTACTCAGTATCTTGATTTGGTTGATAATTATAATAAATCTTTCTCTCACATACATAGAAACACACAAATGAGTACGTAAGTAGTGGGATCTGAATAAGCTCTATGTGTTGTACCAAAGGCAATATTCTAGTCTTTAGACTATGTTTATGCAAAATACTAATGTTGGGAGAGTCTGAGTAACAAGTACAGAAGACTTCACTCTGAATTTCTTTGCAACTTTCCATGAATAGATAATTATTTCAAAATTCAAAAATAAAAATCAGGCACCAAAATTACTTACTTTTTATTATATAATTATTGAAATCATTATAAGTAAAAAATAAAATGCTTTCTTTTAAAACAGTATGTAGGTAAAGGATTGCATGAGAAGATACCAGGGGTGGGGAGCTGAGATCTTTAAAGTGCCTTAGGTGTGGGTTTTAGATTACCAGCCCTGAGAGAAGGGAGTTGAGGGTCCTGAGAAGAGGGTGTTTATGCAAAGTGGAAAAATTGGTAGAAAAGGCTAAAGCAATAAGAGGAAGAAAAGGAGCAAGCCTTATCCTTCCCCCCACATACATGTGTAGGGGTGGGAGAGAGAGAGAGAATTTGTGGGGGAGAACAGAGAGAGGATGAAAGGGGAAGGAGAGGGAAGAGGAGGGAAAGTCTTTCAAGGACAGATTTAAAGAGAGCAGAAAGAACACTGACCTTTATGGATGAAAACAGAAGAACTGGAGTCACACAGGGGACATGTGGGGGGATGTGTACCCCGAAAAGGACAGTACTAAATAGAAATGTGACCATGTGGTGTAGTAATATGGGGAGGAGAATTTTATAAATGGACCTGACACACCTGTTCTTAATGAGCTGTGGGACTCCATCAGGAACTAGCTGATTTTGGATTCAATCTGTAATGATGACTGACCAGATAGTTCATGATGTCTTTCAAGCTATTAACATCTATGACTCATTTTCACAATATGATTAAACAAGGCAAAGAATTTTCTATGTCTTCTTTATATGAATGTTGATAATAACAACTGCTAGAAGTAACATATGTGTAATGGTTTAAGGGTTTTCACCTAAGAGAATGGGAATAAATAGACAAATGATTAGTAAAGAAAACATTCCTGATAATAAAAAAGGAGTGTGAGTAATCTTAAATCCCTAAATATTTAAAAAGCAACAACTTTATCTGCGTAAAACCAGTGCTTTCATGTTTCAAAAGTAATAAACACACTTTCTTACGTGTTTCATAACTTTGTTGGTCCTGTAATCAGGGCATAAAATATTCTTTATTATTTCCTGTATAACTGTTTCATTTATACAAATTGAAACTTCTTTCCCGAAAGAAGCAAGACTCACAAAATTAAAGAGGCTCAGGAAATCTGCCAAAAGGTTAGGAGACCACAAAACCTCTCGTGAAAGTTACATAAGCAGCATAATTGACAAGGAGAGAAAAGTCTTCAATGGAGCTACCTGAAAGCTGTACAGAGAGTGCTGTGGATACACATCATTGATGCTGAGGTGGTCTTTCCAGTAATGTTCACCCTACCAGAAACCTGCAGAATGTCCTTGGCTCAGCAATCTGGAATTGAATGATATCATTTTATTCGTAAGTCTTTGAGGTCCTATGTGGCTGGTATAAACAACTGTTGATAACACCTTGGGAAAAATTATACATCAATAATGCTAGTCAGTGAGGAATACAGAGACTTTCTGACACAAGTTGTATGTCTGACTTAGAACTCAGAATCAGTTACACGTAGATCCAGGACTGCTATGCAGGTTTTGTAAATCATAGACTCACTTGACAAATTCCAAGCAAACAGGAATGCACAGATACCATACTGGTCCTCTCTCTCTGAGGTGTCACTAGATGGTATAATAATCAAAACAAAAAGAGTAACAATGAACATTTTAATAACTGTGTAGAAACTGGATTAAAAACATTCCTAGTTTGGGAAACTGTAAAATAATAAATCACTGTGGAAAAGTTTATTGTTTTCATAAAGCCACAGTAGTAGGTGTACACTGACACATTTTAGTAGCATGTTTTGAATGTTTATTCCTGGAAAATGAGAATATATATAAAATGGGATATTTATATATATCTATGTGTATTACATATACATATATTACAAATGATGGATAGTTCTGTGTTCTGTGTTTGATTTTAAATGGTGGTTTTACAAAGCAATGGTAATAAACTATAAATAGCCAATGTATAAAATGTATGATATAAACATCATGACTATCTTATTACCCACTATCTGATAGTTTAAATAATCAATGTAAGAAGAAAAATGGTCTATTTTTTCCACCACTTTCAGAATCCATGGGGAGTGAGTGATGTAGATAGGTCATGGGGAAATATATAAATTGATACACTGTTAAATAATAAAAAGAGTATGTTCAATAAGACTTTACTTGATCATTATTTTCTTTCAGTTCAATATGGAAGTTAAATCTGGAAGTACAGCTGCAAACAAATAAGAAATCTATACTGGAGAGCTAGTTAGGTGAATACATATTGTTCACTTCCTCCAAATATAGAAAAATAAGAATGGTACAATAATTTGTTTTACCAAGACTGGCAAACAACTGAATATAGTTTCAGGATACTTTTAAAAAACATACCTTAAGACATTATTTTGTACTCAGCGTATGTACCGTAGCTTTAAAGGACTAGATTTACTTTTATTCTATGAATGTTTGCCTGCATGTAGTATGTGTACCATGTGCATGCCTGAGGTTAGAGGGCTGTGCCATATCTTCTGAACCAGAGGTCACACCCTGAAATCAAATTGATTATACCATTTCTAGCAGTTGTCTATTGCAAAAGCTCATGGGCTAAGTGTAGGACTACAGTCCGTCTACATGTTGATTTTGTGCAATCTTTCATAATGTCTGTAAGTTTATATTTGCAACTGCCATGCTGCCTAAGAAAGACCAGCCCATAAGAAATATAATTTTTCTTTTTTTGTTTAGAATTTGATGTGTTGTCTATATATTCATATATTTGATATATACTTATATACATTTCCATATCTGTGTATATGCATATATGGAACACCTACACATATTTATGATATATGCATGATATATTATTATGATAATACCTATTATCAGTGGGACATATCTGTACAGAGACTTGTAGTCAATACTGGGAACCATGAAATGTACTAATCTATAATGTAATACTATTCATCATCCTAATTAATTAAATTTCATAGTATCATAGTTTTTGTAGTTTAAAGGATCACAATAAAATTAATATGCTTTGCACTTACTTTTTTCATACTAACATGCACAGAAGTTTCATTCCTATTTTATTTAATAACTTTTAAAATTTATTTTACATACCAACCACAGTTCACACTCCCACCCATCCTCCTACAACCAAATACCAGGCTGAGTTTTAAGAGTTCAGTCAAAGAGGGGAGAAGAGGGATTATATGAGCAAGAGGAGGTCAATATTGTGATGGGGAAATCTACAGAGAAAACTGAAGCAAGCTCATGGGAACTCACAAACTTTAGACAGACAGCTATGGAGCCTTCATGATACAAAACTATGCCCTATGTATGTGGGAGATAGTTGTATAGCTTGATCTGTTTGAGGGGGCTCCTGGCAGAAGGATCAGGATATATCCCGGGTGCATGAGCCGGCTTTTTGGAGCCCATTACCTATGGTGGAACACCTTGCATAGCCTTGATGCAGAAGAAGGAACTTTGACTTACCTCATCTGAATGCACCAGACTTTACCAACTCCCCATGGTAGACCTTACCCATTTGGAGAAAGGAAGAGGGACTGTAGTATTTGTGCTACTGGTGTTACATTTAGGAAGTGGTCTCCTGTGCCAATACATTCAAGTCTACTTCCCACTTCCTCTTCTATCAGGATCAGTACAACTAGATTTATGTTGACGTCTTTCAGCCACTTGGGCTTGAGTTTTTCACATGGCAATAGATATAGATCCATTCATAATCATCTACATGTTGATATCCAGTTACACCAGCACCATTTGCTGAAAATGCTTTATTTTTTTCCATTGTGCAATTTGATGTGGAAATGTCTTTCTGCATGCTGTGCATATTAATCTTTAAATAAAGGACTGTTTTGGCCATGGCAGGCACTGTGGAAGAAGTAGGTGGGGAATCAGAATAGTTAGGAGAAGGAGGGCAGAGTCAGAATAGGTAGAGCCAGCTGCCCAAAGAAGAAACATGTAAGGAACACAGGTGAGCCATGGACCACTTGGCAGACAGATTAGTGGAAATGGGTTGAGTTAAGATGAAAGAGCAAGCTAGCAATATGCCTGAGCCATAGGACAAATAGCATGAACTTAGTATAAGTGTCTGAGTCATTTTTGGGAAGCCCAAGCAGCAGTGGGAGGCTAAGGAGTCTGAGGTGACAGGTCAGAGTCTTCAGTTCTATTACTTTGGTCCACATGTTGGTTTTTATGCCAATACCAAGCTGTATTTATTATTATAGATCTATAGTAGAGCTTGAAGTCAGGGATGGTGATGCCTCTAGAAGTTGCTTTACTGTACAGAATTGTTTTATCTATCCTGAGTTACTGTTTTTCAATATGAAGTTGAGCAATTTGATATTGGCTGTTGATTGGCAATGAATTTCCTTTATTATGTTTAGACATGTTCTATTTATTTCTGATCTCTCCAAGACTTTTATCATGAAGAGGTGTTGGATATTGGCAAAGACTGTTTAAGCATCTAAACACATGTCCCTGCATCTCAGGAATGAAGCATACTTGATCATTGTGGATGATTTTTTTTTATGTGTTCTTGGATTTGATTTGCCATTATTTTATTGAGTATTTTTGCAACAATGTTCATGATGGAGGTTGATCTATAATTCTTTTTCTTTGTTGCATCTTTGTGTGGTTTGGGTATCAGGGTAACTATAGTCCCATAAAAGAAGTTTAGCAATATTGCTTCTATTAATTCTGAAAGAACTCTGTGTGAACACCATCTGGCTTGGACTTTTTTGGTTGGGAGATATCTAATGACTGTTTCTATTTCCTTAAAGGTTATAGGTCTATTTAAATTGATTATCTGGTTTTGATTTAATTTCAATATGTGGTACCTTTCCAGCAAATTGCACATCTCTTTTGGATTTTCCAATTTTATAGAGTACAGGTTTTTCAAGTATGATCTGATGGTTCTCTGGATTTCCTCTGAGTCTTTGGTTATGTTTCCTTTCTCATTTCTAATTTTGCTAATTTGGATACTCTCTGCCTCTTTGTCAGTTTGGATAAGAGTTGTTTATCTTGTTGATTTTTTTTTTTCAAAGAACCAACTTCTATTTCATTGATTATTTGTATTGTTCTCTTTGTTTCTATTTTAGAAATTCCGACCCTCAGTTTGATTATTTTCTGGCATCTACTCTTCCTGGGTAGGTTTGATTCTTTTCTAGAGCTTTTGGGTGAGCTGTTAAGTGACTAGTGTGATATTTCTCCAATTTCTTTACGTAGGCATTTAGTGCTCAGAAATTTCCTCTTAATGTTGCTTTCATAGTGTCTCATAAGTTTGGATATGCTATCCATTTATTTTCATTGAATTCTAGGAAGAAGTCTTTCATTTTTTTATTTCTTCCTTGATCCAGTGGCAATTTAGTTGAGCATTATTTAGTTTCTGTAAGGTTGTAGGCTTTCTGTAATTTATGTTGTTGTTGAATTCTAACTTGGAGCCATGATGATCTGATAAACTATTCCAACTTTCTTGTATCTGTTGAGATTTGCTTTGTGACTAAGAACGTGATCAATTTCAGAGAAGGTTTCCTGGGATGCTGAGAAGAAGATATATCCTTTTGTGTTATTGGGGAATGCTCTGTAGATATCTATTAAGTCCATTGTAGTCATAACATTTGTTAGATCCCATTTTCTCTGTTAAGTTTCTGCCTGGCAGACCCCTCTGTTGGTGAGATTTGGGGCTTTTGAACCTTCCACTATTAATATGTGAGGCTTGATGTGTGATTTAAGCTTTAGTATTGTTTCTTTTGCATATATGGGAACTTTTGTATTTGGAGCATAAATAATCAGAATTGAGATTTCATTTTGATGATTTTTTTTCCTGTAATGAATATAATGTCCTTCTCAATGTCTTTAGATTAATTTTAGTTTGAAGTCTATTTTGTTAGCTATTAGGATAGCTACACCAGTTGCTTCTTAAGTCCATTTGATTGGAAAGTGTTTTCCCAACACTTTTCTGAGGTAGTGCCTTTGAAGATGAAGTGGGTTTCTTGTTTGCAGCAGAAGGATGAGTCATCTTGTATCTATTCTGTTAGCCTGTGGCTTTTCATTGATTTCAAAGGATATTAATGACCAATAATTGTTAATTCCTCTTACTTTTTGGTGGTAGTGTGTGTATGTGTGTGCACGCGCGGCTTCCCTTCTTCAAAATTGGCTGGTGAGGAATTACCTATGGTCTGTGTTTTTGTGGGTGCATCTAACTTTCTTAGGTTGGATTTTTCCTTCTAGTGTTTTTTCTAGGACTCAATTTGTGAAGAGATATTGTTTAAACCTGGTTTTGTCATGGAATATCTCGTTTAGTCCATCTATGGTGATGCAACGTTTTGCTGGGTATAATAGTCTGTGCTGGCATCAACGGTCTCTGAGTGTCTGCATAACTTCTTTCTTCTGGCTTACAGAGTGTCCCCATTGAGAAGTCAGTGTTATTATAATGGGTCTGCCTTTACAACTTATTTGGCCCTTTTTTCCTTGCATCTCTTGATACTCTTTCTTTATTCTGTATGTTTAGCAGTTTGATTATTATGTGCCAAGGGGACATATTTTGGGTCCAGTCCATTTGGTGTTTTGTAAATGTCTTGCTTCTATCTTTATAGGCATTTTCTTTTTTAGGTTGGGAAAGTTTTCTCCTATGATTTTATTGACTATATTTTCAGTGCTTTTGAGCTGGTATTCTTCTTCTATCCCAATTTTTCTTAGATTTGGCATTTTCTTGGGGGGCCCTAGATTTCCTGGAAGTTTCATGTTATGACTTTTTTTGGCTGTAATGCTTTCTTTGACTGACAAATCTATTTCCTCTATTGTATCTTCAATGCCAGAGACATTCTTTTTCATCTATTCTGTTGGTTATACCTGCTTCTGTAGTACCTGTTCATTTACCCTGATTTTTCATTTCCAGGATGCCCTTGTTTTGTGTTTTTCTTATTGCCTCTATTTAGGTTTGATGTCTCAAATTGTTCCCCTGTTTGATTGCTTTTCCTTGTGGGGTTTATTTATTTATTTATTTATTTGGCTTTTTAAAAGAAATTTACTGCTTTCTTTGTTTGTTGATTTCTTTCCTTTTGCCTCTTTTTTAAATTTTTATTTAACAAGGTTTCTTCTTTTATTCCGTACATACTACAGCTCGCCCTCCCTTTCCCCCCTCCCAATTCCTCCCAGTCCTCCCTCGGCCTCCCCAACCCCATTTGCCCATTCATTTCCCAAGGAGGAAAGTGGTCCCAAGGTGGGTCAGTTCCATCTGGCATATCTGGTAGAGGGAGGTCTGTCCGATTCCCTCATCCCAGTATTAAGGCTGGGGTAGGACTTCCTCTGTAGAGAATGGGCTCCAAGATGCCAGCTCATACACAAGAACGTAGTCTGATCCTACTGCAAGAGGCTCCACATATTTCCATGCCATTTGATAGTAGTCTTCCCGGAATATAAGTCCTAAAGCTCAAGTTTTTTTATGGATTTTTTTTTTTGCCTCTTTGGAGGCCTCTATCAGCTCATAACGATATTTTTAAGGTCAGTTTATTCAGCTTTATCCACATTGTGATGTTTAGGTCTTGCTTTTGTAGAACCACTAGGCTATTGTGGTGCCATATTGCTCTTTATGTTGCTGATTATAATTTTGTACTGGCATCTATATATTTCTTCCTCCAAATGTTGCAGGTGGTTCTGATGTGGGAATGCGTTTATGTATGCTGTGAATCTCAATCTTTAAATAAAGGAGCTGTTTGGGGCCATGACAGGCACCATAGAAAAAGTAGGAGGAGGAATCAGAATAGGTAGGAAAGGAAGGGTGGAGTCAGAGGCAGATCGAGCTGAAGCCCACAGGAGCAACATGTAGGAGCACAGGTGAGCCACAGGCCACGTGGCAGAGAGATTAATAGAAATGAGTTGATTTAAGATGTAAGAACAAGCTAGCAATGTGCCTGAGCCATAGGCCAAACAGCATGAACTTAGTATAAGTGAGTCATTTCTGGGGGACTGAGCAGCAGCAGGCAACAGCAGGCTACAAAGAGGTCTCGGGGCGGCAGGTCTGTGAGTCTGGATCTCTGGCTGCCCGGGACCTAGAAACCTTACTACTACACAGTTCCTGTGCCTCTGGGGACAGTTCTTCATTCAATTTGTGCTGGTGATTACAGTTCCTCCTGGGGGTGGAGGGGTCTTCACGGGATTGGTTCAGGAGGCTCAAGTGTCTCAGGAAGCCACTTTTGGTCTAATATGTGCAGGCAGTCTCTGTGTCTCAGGGAGACCGAGGTCACAGGGGATGGGTGAGTTTGGGGGACAAAGTAGGACTTGTAGATTCCAGAATCTAATGGAGGGTACTGGTTGATAGTCCTTTCAACAAACTTGCCTAACTGGGGTTGTAATGAGTGGAGTGGGGGGTATGGGGTATGCCCTGGGACTTAGGGCCTAGAGACTGGACTATCAAATCTGGAAGAACAGTCACTCAGCTCTTAGTCCAATGAGCACTGGCAATGTCTGATCAGAAGTTTCATTCTTATAGCAGATCTTTGCAAATTCAGCTTATGATTTTTTTAAAAATAAAATCAAGAACTTCCGGTTTTTCATTTAAAGATAACTTTTGCTTGTAAACTATTTTTACCTGCCTGCTTCATTATGTCTGTGTTTTGAGGTCATTCCTGAGTAAATTAAAGAAAAAGACATGGACATAGGCACAAGGATATGTCTAGGACAGTGATATGATTTGTGTAACCAGTGAAGATTTAGTGGTCAACAGGATGACTGCATCCCGTGGAGCATACAATAGCATGGGAACAGCTGCTATCATGTCATTCAGACTGTGCATAACTTAAAATTTATGAATTGTCTGTGCCTTTCTATTGAAAAACTTTCACTGTGTTTTACTGAAGAAGAATGAAACCATAAAAAACAGTCTAAGGATAAAGTAAGACTACCAAATTTTTATATTTATTTTTTTCTTATTATCTGTTCATTAATTTGCGGTAGTATTCTTTTAAGGGGTTATCTGCCAGATATCTCTAGAAACTTAATGTAGGATAGTTAAATTTCACAAAAACAAGATATAACTACATATTATATTTATTTCTAACAATTACATGTACACATTTTTATTTATAGCTGGAAACTACAACCTATTAACCCCAGAAATCCAGATAAAGTATATGGAATAAAAGCCTGGTAGTATTTAAAATGTTTTTTAAAACTCTAATCACTGATGAGGTTCCTTCATAAATTGAAACCTGGTTAATTGGCAATTAAAAGCTGTAGGACAATGTTGATTCTCTGTATTTTCAGAATTAAGTTCCAGCTGTTTTGAGAAAGCAACTAGAAGATTGAGATGGACTGCCAAGGATCCTGGGGAGAAATTGGGTGTAAAGAGCCACATTAGCTTCCATTATTCTAAAGTCATTATGCCACCTGCAGTAACTGTGAATACTGTAGGTGGAGTGAAAGATTGTTGAAGAGCCAGTTTCCTTTGCTCATGGCAAACAATGACATTTTTTCATGTCTGAATTTCACCAGGGAGTCAACAAAATCAGCTCAAAACTAAATCTGAGATAACATTTGTGTTTTTAAAGTAACTTTGCTACTTTTACAATAAATTACTTCTAACTTTCATTTTATTTGGAAAACAACTTTGTTTTCATCCAAGAAGCTCATAAGTTCACTGACACTGGCACAGTCAGAGAAGTCTTGCCAATAGATACACTAAGCAACTCCTATCTCCAAAGAACTCATTACCACAAATATTTCCCACTATAGTCTGTTGGAGTGGACTATGATTTTCTGATTTTTATGAATAGTGCTGTGAGAATGGTTGCTGGTCATCAAGGAATCTGAACCACGCTGAAAGTAACATCCCATTTTAAGTGTGACCCCTTGGTCAGAGCTTGCCCAAGGTCATTCACATGAAAAGAAGAATAGATATCTCACATGCCCAGAAGGCTAAAGATAGAAGCATTCAGTGAGGTGCATTAATGTTTAATGCTTTGCACTATTGATGACATCAAATATGTCTCTCACTTTGTCTCTTCTATGTGAAGTCAGTTGCAACATCTCCTTCAGGTAGGATACACAAGATCCGACAAAACATTTCAATGCTAAGGATAGCAGTTCACTTAAAAAGCCTTTTTCTTTCTTCCCAAATACACTGTAGTAGAACAGGAATGAGTTGTCTGTATTTCTGAAACACTCCATCTGCACAGAAGACCATTAGAAAACTTGAATCTGACTCACAGCAATTCAGAAATCTCATTAGAAAAACATAGTGAGAAGATTCTACCATGGCAGAAAGGAACAGTTATATGCAACCTGAGTTTGCTTCATGAACTCAGTTAGGAAAAAATTCTAATCCATTCTATCCATTCTCCCTCTTGCAATTTGGCTTTGCCTTGGTTTCCCACGTGCAGTTGAGTGAAGAATATGAAAACATCTTCCTCTAGGGCCTGAGTAGCTTTTTATATTTCCTTCATGCCTATAACACAACAGAAGGGGTTATTTAAAATCTCTCATACTCTTAGAATTTATTTTTGGATTTATATTGTATCAGATTATATAGCTTTTGTAGAAATTTTCTTTAATTTCTATTTTATTCAGGGAGCAGCGTGTGAAAATGTATTCCTATGTCTCTTGGTCTACTTTTAGATGGGATATGTCATTTTACAACTTATTCTCATTACCTTCTTTTCAACATAACTGTGGTTAACATGGACTTTACGGGAATAGAATAGAGAAACTCATAATTTGCTTTCTATGTCAGTTTATATTGCATAATCATAGATACAAATACAAACTACTATTATCTACTCATAAATTTTAACAAGAGACATAAAAGGATGGCCTAAGATAAGAGAATGTGTAAGTATATCAAGATATTTAAAAATTATAAAGATATATTGTTTAATAGATATGCTATATCTTAAACATGACTATAAAAGGTAAAATTGAATGATATGAAACACTAGCTTTTGTTTTATTGAAAAGCGAGCATATCAAGCATGACCACATGTCCAAGATCATTGATATATAAAGAAAAGACCTTTTCTAAGATTCTATGGGATATAAGAAGCACACGAGATAAATACTAAAGGCATAGAAAAATCTATTCAATGAAATTTTAGCAGAAAATATCCAAAATGTAGAGTTAGAAATAGGAATTAAATAATAACAGGCATTTAAGAGAACACAGAAAGAGAAAACTGAATTTTTTTTTTCTTCTAGGGTGTAGAAACCTGGTCAGTGGAAACTTCCTGTAGTCTGAGCATGAGGACTCCTAGTCACGGAGGATACCGAGTCTGAACTAGCCATCTCCAGTGGCTGGGCAGGGCTTCCAGTAGTGGGACTGGGTTACTTTCCTTTGAGTTCTTGGGCCAAGAGTTCCTGCACAGAACTCCGAACAACTCATGTGGCTGCTAGGACAGAGGTTGCCTCTGAAAATTGACAACTGGGCCCCATTGCTTAGGATAACATGTACACAGCTCACTGAACGTAGAGAGATTGAGCTGGTGCCTGCATAGAGCCTTCACCCCTACATTTTAGTCTCTTTGACAGGAGAAGGTACTCTATAGGCTAAGGAAAGAGAAATCTTGACACCAACTCAGCCACAAAACCCTCCACGTACAATTTGTCCTGCCTGAAAGATGTGCCTGCCAAGGCAATAGTGGCACAGAACTTGTGAGAGTGGCTAACCGATGCTTGGTTTAACTTGAGGCTCACTGCATTGGAGGCGAGCCCATGCGCTACATCGCATGGATAGCCTGGAGCTGGTAACAGGATAGACCAGGGGCCTAGAATTGATGCCTGTCCATTTGTCCTCAGAAAGACTTCCTCCTGGTAGCAGATGAAAACCGATGCAGAAACCCATAGCCAGATATTATGCAGAGAAAGTCTAACGTGGAGTTCTCCATCTGGTCCCTCCCCTCAGAGATCTGGGAAGCCCATAGAAGAGGGTTCACAGAGACTCAAGTGGCAAGCATGAATGGGGCCTGTATGGGTTTGCACCAGGTCCTCTGTGATGGCTGTTAGCTTGATGCTTTTGTGGGTGTCCTAAGAATGTCAATGGGCACTTATCTGATTATTTCGCCTATCCTTGGGACTTTTTTCCTCCTGTTGGGTAGTTCTGTCCAGCAATGGTAGCAGAAAAGGGAGTTATGCCTTCTCTTATTATGTCTCACTTTTTCCTATTTGGCTGTCTCTTGGAAGCATGCTCTTCTGAAGAGGAAGCAGAGGGGAATAGGCTTGGGAGTGAAGTTTGAGATGGGTTAACTCGGGCAAGTGATGGAAGGGAAAATAGTTGTCAGGATATATTGTATGAGAAGAGACTACATTTTCAATAAAAGGGCATTTAAGTCCCAATTAGATATGATCAGACAAGAACTTCTTCACTACACAGCACAGACTAAATGTCCAAACAGATGATGACGATGATGATGATGATGATGATAAAAATACTCTAAGGGTTCACTAAAGCAGAACCAACAGAACATAACCAGTTCTTCTCTCTGCAGCCTGAAAAGAGAAGCAAGAAGAGAATGATCTAATTACTTTCAAGATAATTTTATTCGGAAAATTATATTTTAAAATTAATAAAGACCAAAACTAGCCAAAGTCTAAAACGGACCTTAGTATTTTTAAATCCCAAATTAAAACATCATCATCAAAGACAAACACCAATGGAAAGTTGTTGTAGGAATAAACCTGTTTCAAAACAACACAATCTAAGACATCCCATGACCACTAAGTCGGCAGTCTAGATGTGAGAGACTGCACAGAAGAAAGAGCATCTCAATCGGGTCATGGGAAAGAATCAAATCTCAAGAGGATACAGCTAAATGGCTGAGACCTAGAAGTCAGCAAAACATGATACTAAGCAGAAACGTAAAGAAAAATAATGCAATCAACGAGAGATTTTGCCAACAAAAGATTAGGAGTTAGTAACATCCCACAGTTATAGCATTAGTACAAATAAAGAGGTGTAGACTGACAGCGTTGACTAAAAATCTTGACCCGATTATCTATTCTCTCTAAACCACAACCCTTCTCTGCAACACATTACTGGTCAAAATTACTCAGTGAGTAGAAATCAAAGGAAAGAAAACAGTCGGTCAAGCAATCAGAAACTGAAAGTGTGTAGATATGTATGTATATGTATACATACACATATATGTATATACATGTCTGATATATAATAAAGCAAATTTCAAAACATACTAGTGACAAAAAATAAAGGAGTCCAGTGTATGTTAATAAAATAGCAATAATTTGGCACACATGCATAAAATTTTGATGTTTCAAATTTTATAAAGCAAACACTAGTGAATATAAAAAGTCTTATCTGTTCTGATAGAATAATAGTGATTTCCATTCTCTCCTGTTAGCTCTAGATAGCTCACCCAGATTGAATTAGAACATCAGTTTACACTATACTGTCTATACGATGGATCAAATAAACACATACACACATACATACATACACACCTGTACCAGATGATACAGATACAGAGTACACATTCTTCTTGGCTACACATGGAGCTTTCACTGAAACGGATTACTTTACAGAAAACATCTAGTATTGGGAAGTACTTTGTAAACTTTGTTTCCCAAATCTGGAACATTTAGAAAAAAAAAGTTTGAATTCATAGATACATTTGACCTTCTAAAATTATATCAAGAAGATATAAACTATTTAAAGAGCTCCATAGCAATCAACATGATTGAAATAGCAATTTTCAAAAAAGGCTCTCAACCAATAAAGCTCAGGACCTTCCATACTTGCTGGTAAACATTTTTTTTAATTACCTTTTATTATTTTTCCCATACCCACTACTGCTTCCTCTCCCTCTGTTGCTTGTTCCAGTCTTCCCCCAGTATCTCCCTTCTGTCCTAACTCCCCACCTCCTTCACTCCCCAGAGTGATCAAGGAATCCCAAGGAGAGTTAATTCAGTCTGGCATTATCCAGTTGAGGTAGGACCAAGTCTCTCACCCAAGTATCAAGGCTGAAAAAGATGTTTCTTCACTAGGCATGGGCTCTGAGAAGCCAGTTAATGTACTCTGGAGAGACTCTCGTCTGATTGCAAGAGGCTTCGCAAACTGTCCATGCCTTTTGACTGACATCCACCTTCAGAGGGTCCAGATTCTTTCCATGAAAGTTCTTCAGCTGTTATTTCAGAGTCTTCCAGCTCCCAACAGCACCGGATAGCTTATTCTTGAGTCTCCCCATCATGATCCCCATCCCTCCACTCATGCAATCTCTCCTCCCTCTCTTTAGCTGGACCAGTGGCTCAGCCAGTGCATAGCTGTGGATCTCTGCATCTGCCTCCATCAGCTGCTGGCTGAAGGTTCTATAACGCAATTAGGGTGGTCATTCATACGATAATAGAGAAAGGGCAGTTTAGGCACCCTCTCCACTGTTGCTTGAAGTCCTAGCTTGGGTTTATCTTGTGAGTTCTTGGGTGTTCCCTGCTACCAGGTTTCTTTCTAATCCCACAATGGTTCCCTCTGTCAGGATATCCGTTTCTTTGCTCTCCCTCTCTGCTGCTCCCCACACATTATCCTTTTTCTCATGTTCTCTTCTCACTGCTACTTGTTCCCCATCACCATGATTGCAGTTTTCTCAGGAGATCTTCTTTCCAAGGGGATCTATGAATGTCTCTCTTCACTTTCTCCTGTTATCGAGCTGCTGGGGGAGGGATGCACTGTAGCCTGGTTTTCCTTTGCTTTAGGTCTAAAATCCACTTACGAGTGAGTACATACTATGTATGTCTTTCTGGGTTTGTGCTACCTCACTCAGGATGATACTCTTTAGATCCAGCCATTTACCTGCAAACTTCAGAATGCCATTTTTTCCCCTCTGAATAATACTCCATTGTGTAAATGTACCATGATTTTTTTTTTTTTTAATTCATTCTTCAGTTGAGGGGCATGTAGGTTGTTCCAGGTTCTGGCTGCTACAAATCTCAATAAAATGCATGCAAGCCCAATTTAAGAACACATTAAGAAAATCATACACCATCTGTTGCAATGGGGTTTCTTGGTCCCGGGAGGCCAGGGACCCAGACCCTGCCGTGCCAGACCCTTTAGCCACCCGCTGCTGCTGCTCAGGCCCCCAGAAATGACTCAGACGCTTATATTAACTTCATGCTGTTTGGCCTATGGCTCAGGCACATTGATAGCTAGCTTAAATCATCTTAAATCAACCCATTTCTATTCATCTGTCTGCCATGTGGCCCGTGGCTCACCTGTGTTCCTTACATGTTGCTCCTTTGGGCTTCATCTTGATCTGCCTGACTCTGTCCTGCTCCTCCTACCTATGCTCTGATTTCTCCTTCTACTTCTATGGTGCCTGTCATGGGCCAAAACAGCTCCTTTATTTAAAGATTGATATTCACAGCATACAGATTGGCATTCCCACATCAACCATCACTACATTTGTTTCATTCCAGCAGTGCAGATTGGTTTAACATATACAAATTGATGGCTGTTATTCAGCAATGAATACCCTCAAGGGCAGAAATCACCTAAGATCTTTAAGCAGCATAGAAAAAAAAAACTTTGATAAATTCTAACATTTGAAAATGCTACAACCTTAAAGAAATTAGCAACAAAAAATTCTAAACATAAGAAAGAATGTATACATCAGTCTGTGGCAAATATAGTATAAAATGAGAAAATATTGTGAATATTTATTCTAAAATCTGGAATAAAACAGGTGTGCACACTTTCGACTTTTATTTAATTTAGACAGAACAATAAGACAAAGAAATACATAGAAATTCTGTTGTGAAAACAAAAAGAAAGAAAAGAAGTAGGAAGACACCAACAACATGATCCTACACTTCCAAAGACCCTATAAATCCCACCAGAAAACTTTGACAGCTAGTGATCACTTTCAGAAATCTACCAGGACCAAAAATAGAAAAACATAGAAAACCCAATAACTTGTATATTTATCAAGAAAGAAATCTAGCAAAGAATCTCATTCACAGTAACTTCAAAAAGAAAAATAGGAAAATCCACTGGGATGAAAACTTTTAAGACACAGGGGAAAGAAACCAAAAAAAGCAGAGAAAATGTTCAGGATCGGTAGGTCTAATTCTGTGAAAATGCAAAAAGAGATACGGAAATCACTAGGAACAGGGTCCAGAAATAGGGTCCTGTAAGGAGAATTGTGAGGGCTTGTGGAACACCCCAAGAAACCAAAACAAGAGTGTTGTGGACCTCAGTTACTTCAAAACACACAACTGTTCTTAGAATATGGTCTCCTGCTTCTTCAAGGTACAGCAGAGAGGAGGGAATTTTTTTCAGATTGCTCATTATTGTTTACTGGTGTTATTGAATTAAATGTTTAAGCTATTTTTATTTGACTCTATGGAAAAACATGTTTTGCCATGTGTGGCCTGTCTTTGTAATTCTGTACAGCTTGAACTCATGAGAATTCTACCCAGGTGACCTTTCTTAATCTTTAAAGTATGAATTGTCCAGGGCTTTGAGTAATGTTGGCTATTGAATGTTCCTTTAGTCAGCCTCATTATCAGAGCCATCCTCGCAGGTCCCACAGCCTGTAGAGAATTGATAAATGTATTCCTCTTTAAATTTTCTGATAACTTATTGACACTAAGGAACAATCCTCATCAAATAATATAGAGAAAAAAATAGTAACTTCAAGTTTAATCTGAGATCGTATTTACTTTACAGTTTTATCAATCTATTCAGTAACTTCAGATAGGTTTTTGGCCTCTTAAAGCTGACATATCATTTGCTAATACTCTTTCATTAACCACATTTGATTTCTATTTAGTTTTTCTCGATTTATTTTTGTTTTTATGTTTAGTTTTTCTTGGATGTGTGTATGTGAACCAAGTGCATAACATGGGCCTGTGGAGGCAAGAAGAATGTACTGTCAAATCTTCCCGTTAAGGTTCTGTGTGGAAAAGGAGGCAGGACTACTCTAAGAACTGAAGGCGGTGGATGACTCTGAAACAGCATTTTCCTGGCACAGCAGAGCTGATACACACACACACACACACACACACACACACACACACACACTCAAAGAGACTGTGACAGCATGCAGAAGATCCAAACAAATTTAAGTCAGACAAAACCTCAGCATGAAGAAGACTACAATATCCTATTCCTATTTAAAAAGCTATTTGTGATTGATATCTGCTAGAAAAAAACCAACCAACCAAAAACTCTCTTTTCTGTGTTTTTTTAACTTGTTTTTTTTTAATTTTTTTTAATTTTTTTTTTTTTTGAGGGAGAGAAAGACAGGGAGAGCGAAAGAGAGTGCGTGAAGTTGGATAAGTAGGATGGTGGGGGAGGTGATGGGAGAATAGAAAAAACATGAACAGATTACTTTGTTTCAAAGAGAATACTAAGATAATTATAAAAGAAAACCCGCAATTGCACAGTTTAGTGATAATTAAGTGGACATGTAAGACAAGCATAATATTTAATGTTGTATAAATATTTCTAGATGTATATTGAAAGTATCCTTTATTGATTTGTGTGACTGAGCATATGCACACATGTAATGGTGTGCATTCAGATCAGCAAATAGCTTGTAAAGGATCATTTTTTTTTCACAATTTGGGTTCTAGGGATTGAACTCAGGTTATCAAATTGCACATTTAGCACCTTCAGCACCTGCCTCATTTCACTGGTCCCTAGAGCTAGATTTTTAAGTAATATGAAGCTTTGTATATTGTATTGCGTTACTGATATATATACACATTAGCCATGTACAATTAACCTTGGCTTATTAAATATTAATTTTGTTCTAACATGAATGTTTGCAATTACACGTTCACACATGGTTGTAGGTTTTTGATGATATATGATTGGCTGAGATCTATGAATGGTAGAATGATTCCAGATAATTTAAAGTAATAAATCTATTTCTATGTTAGTGTTATTAATATATTTATTTTTCCCACCTATTCTTTCCTATCCAATTTCAAAAGATACCCATTCATGGGAGATTGTGCAGAAATTACCACCAACAGTTTTAGGAAGTATGTCTTTTAATTCCCATTCTTCAATATTTTCTAGATTTTATTTAGAACTCATTCTTAGAATGATGTGGCAGAATATTTTCTTTGAAAGGAATTCAAGCCTCTTAGATGTACTTACACATTTAACCACAGCAAAGCTAATAACCAATTGTACAAAATTCAGTCCTACACTCTCTAAAATGAAGTTTACACTTCATCTTAAATTGTAAACAGGAAAGCAAAATAGAAGACGATGATAGTCATATGCTTATGTCTGATCATCTAACTTAGGGAGCAGCACATGGCCTAAATTAAGCCAGATTTGCTTTTAATTAAACTTTAAATTTGACCAGAAAGCCACAAAACCAAAGATATTTGGTACCCAGTGACAGAGAAGCAGTATCTATAGAGTCAGTCTTTGGTTGTTCCTACCTTTTGGTTGCACGTGGTTTTCTTTGTATGCGTATCTTTTTGAGATTTCTCTTTTGATCATTTAAGTTATGCCTCCCATGATGGTCATACATTTCTTTCGTACTCTCAGTTTTACTATGATCAATGAGAAGGCAGTTAGGTGATTTGTTATAAGTAAAATGTGCTTTGAATGTGCTTAAATGCTAATGGTTTATAACCTCTTGTTCTCCTAAAACCTTCCAACATGAAGTTGACCAAGATCCAACTTGCGACTTTGACCCAAACCCATCCAAGACTAGCATAGACCATTCAATGTTCAGTTGACTTGCAAGTGCATTGCTGTTCTTAGAAAGGTACACTGAGATGGCGTGATAAAAACTATTATTGTGTTGAAACATGACAGTTTCAATCTGTGTTGCTTGAAAATAACTTACATTTCTATTTCTTTTGAAAAGACAATACTGCAGAGGCATCTAAGGCTTTAAAGCTATGCTTTACATTTGAAACGAAGCTTTAAACCTCACTGTGACAGAGTCTTAGTTCCTATAATAATGTGCAAAAGAAAGACTCTCATAGGTAGAACTATTTGGGAAGGATTAGGTGGCTTTGTAAGAGGTGTGTCAAAAAAAAAATTTGCGATTTCTTTAAGAGCCCAGTCTTGGTCTCTCCTGCTCCTGCTTCTGAATCAAGATGTAAATCCTGAGCTATTGCTCCAGCTCCACGCCATCCTGCATGTGGCCATCATCCTCACCATGATGATCATAGACCCTCTGGAACAGTGAGATCTAAGGTAAATGATTTCATTTATAAACTGTTTTCATCATGCTGTCTTATCGCAGCAAAGAAAAAGTAATTCAGAAAGGTTTAAATTAGTATTGTGTGTTCAAGACAACTACTGAACTCCAAATATTGGCTATACAAAATATTTTAACCATAAATATTCTTATAGATGCAATCCAACCTCTCACTCACAGAGTTCCATTACTGTGCCATGAAAAAGTGAAGTGAGTCTAAGAGCAATGTCGCCCTTAAAGAGTTCTGCACTGATAGCTCATTTAAATCTATCTTATGAAGCAAAACATGGTAGCCTAGTGTAGCTTGGAAATGTGTAACTTGGAAGAAGAGGCAAACAGAGACCTTAATTTAGTTTTGAATGTGTTTGTAACAACATTTAGCTGGGATAATTGCATGCTGTTTCTATTGCTACATTAACGGCCTGAAGTGTTCAGAAACTTCCAAATTTTAAAGTATTAACATTTTAAAACAAAGTAGCATTTCTTACTGAAGAAATGAAGGTTGGTGTCTTATTAAAGGCACATATATGCATATAGCATAGGTTAGACCAAAGCTAAAGACTTCTATAAATAATGTAAACCTAAACCAATGATACTTTTACTCCAACAATGTCCCTTTATCATAAGTATATCACTTATTTATTTTGGCAGATCTAGCACTCTATTGTCGTCTATAAGCATAAACTACTCATAGAATTTCCACATGCATTTCCTAATTAGGAAGTATAAAAGAAATATATACAATTTATATTGATCTCTAGAAGTAATAGAGGTTCATAGATAATGTTATTGTGTTTATCTTCAGAGTTCACAAAGCCAGACTAATATATTTGCTATATGCAGATATTGTGCTTTCCAAGCTACAGTTTCCAGTAAAGGTACCTTAAAGAAATATATGGGAGTGTTGCTGTGGCCCTGAAAAGCCAGAGATAATTTGCCATGAATTTGTTTCTCTAATTTTATATATATATATATATATATATATATATATATATATATATATATATATACACACATATATATGTTTGACAATAGAATGCAATTCAGCCATATATTTCTCTCTGAAATTTTTAGATAAACCATCAACTAAGCTTCAGGGAGTTCATTTTAGTTTTTAAGTAATTTTCTGTGTCCTTAGTAAATTCCCAAGAGATACTTCTGACTGCTTTGAAATCAACCTGTAATGCCTGTTCTCTAAACCAGCAGTTCTCAAACTTCCTGTCACAGCAACACTTCACATGCACTTCTTGCATTTGCATAATCATCATCATAAACTCAGAGGTTTAAGACATTTCAGGTTATTATCTTACAATTCTCTAGGTCAGAAATACTAAAACAAAATTAATGGTAAAATTACATTCTCTATGGAGGCAGCAGAGGAATTCATTTAACTAAATTTCTGATAGTCGCCTGTGTTTGTTGACTCATGCCCACATCCTTTATCTTCAGAGTTAACAAGATAGCACGATAGCATCGAGTCTCTCTCTCTCTTCCTTTTCTTCTCTCTCCCTCCCCATATATGTGTGTATGTTTATACATGCGTATAGGCTTCTGCACACCCATGAGCAGATGTGGAGGTTAGAGGATAATGTGTGAGAGTCAATCCTTTCTGTCATCAGCTGAGACCCAAGAATCCAACTTAGCTTGTCAGCCAGGGCCCTTTCCCACTGAGCCATCACACTAGCTCTCCATCTGGTTTTGGAGAAGGAGTTCCTACTTAAGCCAGAACTCATTGATTAGCCCAGCTAGCCCGGGTACCTTAGGAACTTCCTGTCTTCTTCCTCTCCCCTCTCAGTCCTAGGTTATGTATCCATGCTACTATGCTCCGTTTTTACCTGAAGCTATGTAAAGCTTAAGCAAAGTGTTTGAGCAGCAGGAATTCTAATAACTTGTCATCTTTCTAACTCACAACTTTTACTTAAAATGATGATTTAAAAAAATGTACCAGTGACATTTTTAAATGAATAATTTATTTTAAATAAGAAAATAGTTTTATATATAATGTTATATTTTATATGTTATGGATCCTCATAACAGATTACAATTTCTTGACTGGTGGTATTCACTGAGAGGTGGACTATTTACTGATATTGGGTAATATTATGTTTGAAGGGGGTATTTCAACAGACAATTTGGATCCTTCTGTTTCTGAAATAAATAACTGAGCAGAGATATGTTGTGATCATTTATGTAATGGTAAACTCCCAAGGGGAAGAACCATGCCAGAGGCAAGAAAATGTTTGGCAGCTCACACAGCTGATGGAGGCTTTTAGGCAACACAATACACTGTTTTGTGCATGTTTTATCTAGAACATGGATATACAGCTGCAGATATTCTCTGTGTTATTAGTACCATATCAACACCCACTGGTGTGAGCTCTAGTGGTTCACTGCTAATATCCCTTTCCGTGTGACTTCAAAGTACCTGTGTCTTGGTGACTTTTCTATTGCTGCTGTAAGACACCATGCCCAAGGCAACTAACTCATAGAAAGGTGTGTTTAGTCTCCTTTCTCCCAGTCAGTAGAACACAAATCATTCAAGTTACCCAGGCTTAATTTTTTGCTGATCCCTGAGCACACCAATCATATTCTTTCTTCTGGTTCTTGTACTTGTTCTATTAATAAGAGGCTTCTTCCTCCAAAGGAGCTGCCTAACATGATCCTCCACCTTTGCAAAATGTTATTCTATTTTTGATGCCTTTCTACCCATATTAACTACAGTTAACCTCTTCTCTGCTGCCCTCCATTCTTCTCTTCCCCCCACCTCCTCTGTGTATGTATGAATGCTTGTATTTGTATTTACAAGCCCATAGTCACACATTTTTATAATTGCTTTTTTAACCAATTTTGTTTTATTATATAGTACTTATCATGTGGAACATTCTCAATTTTATTCATTTGGTTAATGTACATATTTTCTCAAAAGTATAAAAGGACTTAGGGTGTGCTTATTTTTTTTTTTACATATATTTCATAATCCACAAGAGGACCTGGCACCTTCTAGCCACTCAGGAAATAATAAATTGAAGAATAAGTCAATGAGTCATGAAGTATTCACAAAGTGACTCAAGCTTTCTGTAACACTCTCTTGGGATAGCTTGAAGGTCAGTCCTAACAGACTGATGATGCAGAGGAAATAATGAGAGAGAAGCGAATCTGGAGAGGAACACTTTACAGGAACTGTCCATAACCATTCAAGCTTAGGCAGAAGATGGAGCTACTTGTAGACCTCACATGGTTTTCAGTATGATGAGATATTCTGGGGTTGATTCCCACGATTTCATAGAGAAATATTCCTTTAAAACCAGAACTCAGTGAAGAAAGGAGAATGGTACACTCAAGGTCACTGTAAGCTACGTTGTGAATTTTATTCCAGCTTGGGGTATATGGAATGGGACATGAAAGGGGAGAGGAAAAGGGAGATGAAGAGGAAGAAGGAGAAGAGAAGATAAAGACTGTAAGACAAGGGAGAAATGAAGGAAGCAAGCATAGAAGGCTCATAAACAACTTAGAGATGAACCCTGAAATCACAAGATAGTGCTGGCTTTTCAAAAGGTAACTATTCATAAAACAGTGACCGAAGAAATGAACAATTGAGTCCTTCCAAGAGAGCAATAGTAAGCTTTCAGTTTACTGAACATGAACATTATTTTTCAAAGATTTAACTTTTTAAAAGAACATTTTAAAACATCTTACACTTGAGAAACAAAACCAGAAAAGATTATCTGGCAGACATATTAAAAACCCAGCGCCAACCATATTGTTTTATTTTTTGCTTTAGATTTCATTCTTTAGTCATTTTGGTTGAATATAAGCAATGATGCAAACTGGTACAGTATCTAAGACTATCAGTCCTTTAGTTTCCAAAGAATAACATCCCACATTCAGAAAGGGGAACAATGTTTTAACTTATGAAGAAAAGAGGATTTCAGAGAAGTGTCTTACTTTCCTGTTAACTTCATTTCATTCTTTATGTCAACTAAGTTGTATCTTTGTTCCAGAAGATACTTTGGAAAATTTTGGAATCAGATATTTCCCCTTATTTGTGCATTTTCTTATTTGTTTGCTTATTTATTTTGGTGCAGAGTGTGAAGCGCTGGCATTTCTCTTTATGTATGAATCACTGTAAATCATAAGGTCTGTGTGTTAATGGTTATCTGTGGTCAGCCACAGGAAGAAAGTTTTACAGTTTCACAAAAAGTTTCTCAGAAAATGGTAAGAAAGAGGGTGGGGGGAGGATGGGAGGGAGGGAGAAGATGGGGGAGGGAGGGAGGGAGGGAGGGAGGGAGGGAGGGAGGGAGGGAGGGAGGGAGGGAGGGAGAAGATGGGGAGGGAGGGAGGGAGGGAGAAGATGGGGGAGGGAGAGAGAAAAGCATGCGAGTATGTGTATCTGTGTGTCTGTCTCTTGGTCTGTCTGTCTTTCTGAGTATATGCATTCACACATGCACCTATATAGAGTGTGATCACATTATCATGAAATATCACCTTCTTGTCTGCAAACTAGCTGTCAGGAACACTTCTGAAATATCAGAGAGCTTCAGATTCCTAGAACATATAAATACATTTCCCAATACATGACTTTCATGAAGAATTGTGTGCAGCAGGTCACCAGACATATTTGCAGTCTATGAACACTGGAGCTAGAATGTGTTCTACTACATCATAACATCATACATTATACAATTTTTTGACTTAGGCAAGTATTTTAGAGCCTTCACAGAAAAAAAAGAGCAGATAATATTAGAGCCCTTAACTTATGTATACATCAAAGTGATACTCATATTCTGATACTCATATAAAGAGGAAAGGCTTTTTTGGGGGGGGGCAGTAGCTTCAAGAAAACCATTGAATATATTTTGGAAAGGAGTTCTCTCTGAGTTTCCTGCTGAAATTTACTTTTGCAAAATATGTTCTCATCTCTATTTAAAGTTAAGCATTCTGAGGATCTAACAGAAAAATCTACAGTTTTTTCTTCATATGAAGATTCTTTTTGGAAAACAGAATTATAAATAAGGTTTGATATAAATACTTGCTTAAGATTGTGTTTACTAAGCCAAAATTGCTTTGGCAAATTTTAGCTTAGGGAAAAGTTACATAACATTCACGAGATTGGGCAGCCTCTTGCTGAGTTATACTATCCCTGATTACGAAAACATGTAGCAAACAACCACTAATGACTAATAGAACAGATCAATTAATATCAGCTTTTGTCATCTAAATGGCAGAGATAGAAACTTTGTCATTTAACTTTGCTATCTGTGGTCCTTATTCTCTGAAAATCTTTTTTCTTTTCACACTGTCCAGTTTCTAATAAGAAGACCTGTTTCAACATAATTGATAAAACTTAATTCCCTCCCCCTCTCTCTGCTGAGTGTTATGCGTGTGTGTGTGTGTGTGTGTGTGTGTGTGTGTTTCAGGTCAAAGAAAATCAAACCCATTTTCAGATGCATAAATATTTCTGCTTCAAAGAGTTTTTATTAATGACAGAAATATAATATTCTGACATATTCATTGGGTTGAATTCTTATATAATTTAATTTTTTGAGATTAAGCACCAATTTCTCATTTTGACATTATAACAGATGAGTACTTCTAAAATCTCCTCCTACTAAAAAATATGTTTTAACAGAAATATGTTTTAAAGAAACTCTTAAACTTGCAGAAATGATCTGTCAAGAAAGTAAAGGAGTTTTCATAAGGGCAGAGGGGTATTAAGAAGGCACATACACACAAAAAAATAATATTATGAAGCATTATTCTGTAACAGCTACTCTGAAAATGCCAACAACATACTCCCACTAGACCTAAAGGTCAGAAGTCTGTCTAGCTTGGACTTTAGGAGGATACGCAGCACATCCCAGAAGACCATGAACATCTAGCAGTCAGAGTTGCTAAAACTCAGCCAGTGAGTATTTTGGAGGGAAAATTAGAGGAATCATGGTGGGAATGCACTGATAATATGTATAATCTACTTGAGAGACACGAGGAATCTCTATCATTGACCAATTTATGAATCACATTTTTTACTTGCAAAGATGGCAGTCATATTAAAATTGGTATTTTCTAAATTCGTGTATGTATGTGTGTTTGTATATGTGTGTGTACATAGGTGTATGTGTGTGTATATGTGTATGTGAGTGTGTGTTGTACATGAGTGGGTGTGTGTGTATGTGAGTGTGTGTATGCATGTGTGTGTATGTGTGTATGTAACTGTGTGTCCATGCATGTATGTGTGTGTATATGTGAGTGTGTGTGCATACATGTATGTGTGTGTGTGAGTGTGTGTGTATGTGTGTATGTGAGTGTATATGTATGTGTGTATGTGAGTGTGTGTGTATGTGTGTGTATATGAGTATGTGTGTATGTGTGTTTGTATATGTGTGTGTGCATGCATGTATGTGTGTGTGTGTATGTGAGAGTGTGTGTGCATGTGTGTTTAAGGCAGGATCTCACTGGTCTTGCTTACAATGCAATATGCAGACCAATATAGCTTTGAACTCAGAAATATTCCTATAGCTGATACCATCATCCTGACCATATGTGCTCAGCTTATGGGCATATGCCACATGCTGTGTTATATGAGTTTTTTTTAAATAGAGGAATATGCCTCTTTTGTTGCTTTTAAAATAGTTTTATACATGCAATGTTTCAAAAGTATGAGCACAACATACAAGAACATATAGTGCTCTGGATGAAAATTTGTGGAGACGAAAAACAGAGATTCATGAGAGAGAAAGATGGTAGAAATGAATAAGTGTAGGGGATTATGTTGTTTCATTGTAAATAATTGTCCCCGCCTATGAGGTTAATAAAAAACACTGATTGGCCCAAGGCAGACAGGAAGTGTGGGTGGGGCTAACAGACTAGAAGACTCTAGGAACAGGAAGAACAGAGCAGAATGCCAGAGAGAAGCCAGAAGAAGCAGAGGACAACTATGCTGCTCTAAGAAAGGTACCCAGCCACATGGCTGAACAAGATAAGAGACATGGTTTCGTTTAAGGGTAAAGAGAGTTTGTCTGTGTGTCTCTGCGGCTCTGTGGGTCTGTGGGCCTAAACCTTGAGTGTAGGCCTGAAAGTCAGGGCCAGAAACCTCCTACTACAAGTAAGCTCCTGGAGTTTTCTGATACTTGTTATCAAGTTCAAGTTAAGATAAATAAAAAAACATATCTCAGAGTAGGAAAGGAAGGCAGTGGGAACTATTGAAAAATATTCCCGAGATTTGAATCATCATGGTCCTATAAACATCTGATCAGATTTGTAGATGGTAAAAACATTGTAGAAATGTTTACCAGTTGAACTAGAAGTAATATTTTTATATATATTAATATTTCCTGGAACATATTGCCACATTGTAATATTGGTACTATTATTGTTGTTATCTTATTTTATAGATGAGAAAACTGAGGCAGGAACCAGTTAAATAAATTCTCAATAGTGTCAAGTTGCATTTAGAAGAAGTAATCTGTGGAATCTGGGCTTTTATTTACTTACTTATTCTCAAAAATTAAAATTAAGAATTGTACATTTTAGTGGATGGAAAGGGGTGAGGCTGAGAGGGCTTGGGAGGGGGAAGGGAAGAGAGATGGGGGATACATTGATGGAGATGACAATTTAAAGAAAGAAATAATTTTTTTAAAAAAGAGAATACTTAATTGATTTATGCTTTTAATAATTCATATTTTAAGTGATAACTGCCAAAAATATTCAGTTTGGGAAAGCATAATATTTAAAGCTGATAAATAAGAAACATATGCCTAAACTCATTAGAAAAAAAAATCCTGCTAAACTCCAAGACACAGACACGGAAATATGAACAGAATAAGAAGGAAAAATAATTTTTATTTTTAAAATTTTATTTATATCTTAAATAAATTTATTTATTTTACATCCCAGCTACAATTTTCCCTCCCTTCTCTCCTCACTGTCCTCACACCCCAACACCTCTCTTTGTTCTGATCTCCAACCCACTTTCTTTCTGTTTTTGTTAAAGAGAAGGCTGGTCTCCTATAAGCATCAAGAAAAAATGGCATATAAAGTTGCATTAAGACTAAGCACTTCCCTTTGTATTAAGGCTGGGCAAGATAACCAGGTATGAAGAGTAGGGTCCTAAAAGCCAGTAAAAGCATCTGAGACAGCTACTGTTCCCACTGATAGGACATCACGAGAGGACCAAGCTACAACTGTAATATATATACAGAGTGCCTAGGTCAACGAGTCCCTTGCGGGCTTCAAGGTTTTCAGTTCAGTCTCTGTAAGGCCCTGTTAGCCCAGGTTAGTTGATTCTTTGAATTTCCTTGTGGTGCTCTTAGTTCCTCTGCACCTCCAATCCTTCCTTTCTCTCTTCTGCAGAATTCCCTGAGCTCAGTCTAATGTTTGGCTGTAGGTTTACATCTGCCATCATCGGTTGTTGGATGATGTCTCTCCGATGACAGACAGTTGGATGAGGCACCAATCTGGTCACAGGAGATGGCCAGTTCAAGTTACATATCCGGGAAACAGAAGAAGTTGCATGAGTGGACTGTGGGCAAGTGGGGATGAGAACACAAGTGATTGGGTTTGGAATGGAAGGACACAGGGGAGAGTACTAAAAGAGTCTACTGGCATGGTGGTTGTTGGTGGTGGTGGAAGCAGATCGGAGTCAGGCAAACATCTGCCCCGAGAGGATCTCTTAGGAATCTACAAAGAGGACCCCAGCTAAGACTTCTAGCAATAGCAAAAAAATAATATTCTTAAAGCAGACTAGCATGATGATTCAGAGGGTAAGACTGCTTCCTGCCAATTCTGAAGAGCAGGGTTTCATCTTTGGAACACACAGTGGAACAAGAGAATCAAATCCTATTATAGGCTGTTTTCTGACTTCCACACACATACCCCTGCCTCCTCCCCATAAATAAACAAACAAAAATGGAAAAAAGTAACATGCTTAAAGTCCCAAGGAAATAGAGTTGATACCTTATATCTAGCAAAATACTGTTTTAAGAACAAATATAAAAACAGCCATTTCCGAGGAATGAAATTAAATTTCTAAAGGAACTGATGAGTTTAAGGAAGAACTAACAGGGTTCCAAAATAAAAGTATGGTTTTATTTTAAAAAGTTAGTGAGAAAGAGATTTGTGACAATGTGAGATAAGAGGGAAAATCGGGATGTACGTGAGTATAGATTTTAGAAAAAGATGGTGAAGGGAAGGGAGAAATAGTAGAAAATTAGACTCCAGTATTTATTTATTGGAGTCTGTCATGTAGTCCAGAATATTTGAGTCTTACCTTTAACTCATGTTCTCCCTACCATGACCACCCCAGGGCTGAGATTACAGGCCTGGGTCGTCTTCCCTGTTTCTACAATCATGGAGGCTTCTTCATACGTGGAGGATTAACACTCAACCAGAGGAGCAAAGCGCCAGCTTCCAGATGAAAGCTTGTCTGTCTGTTTCTTTTGTTTTTGAGGGGGATAATTATCTCAATTTACTTTAGGCTAAAAAGATAAATTTGCAAGTTTAAAATCCAAAAGAGAAACAGGAAAGAAACATAGTAAAAGAATGATGAACAGAGCATAATATTCTAAAAAGAAGTCCATAGATATCAGCATTTATAGAACCATAAATTTAGAGAACTCACTCATGTAAAAGTTAGAACAACTTTGTTGTAATTGAATGGAATTAATCATTTAGTTTTAACAATCTCTTTCAATGTTTCTGTTATAATAATATTTTGTTTAACATATACTCTTTTTTAACATTGACCTCAAAATGATTACAAGAGACATAATATAAAATGATATACTAGACAAATGCTAAATTAGATAAAGCTGATATGACTTGATATGATGAAAGGCTCAAGTTACTATAAAGACACAAAACAGGAAGTAATGTATTAATGCGATTGTTAGTCCAAACATACTACTTTCAGTACTAGATTAATCAAAGAGATAAAAACAGGAGCTGATGAGCTCAATCAGGTGCATAGACATGGACATGTTTGATTCAACACTACACACCTAGACAAGATTTACTCTTTCCAGGCTCATAGAAATATTTATGATATTGACCATGCTCATGAGGATAGACTGCAGAACAAGTTTCAGATAATTCATGTTATTAGTGTTGTTTAGGGCCCTGGTCTCTACTCATAACATGACTAATCTAAAAATAAACTAAAAATGAGAACGTTGAACTCATACATATTTGAAAGATGGCAGATCACTCCCAAGATCAAGGTTTAGCAGGGCATTTTAGAGAAAACAGCAGTTGTCAACAGGCATACAAAAATCTGGCTACTGTGTTTTAACTAGGAAATGCAAATGAAATTCCCCAGGAGTTCCCACTTAGTCTCTATAAATGGGCTTATTATAAGGGGCCTGACATACCAAGAGTCATGGCAGAAGAGTCTACTTCATGGGCGCTGTGGGCTGGTGTGCTTATTGGTATAAATGCTTTGGAACCTAACTGGTGACATGTAATAAAGCTGAGGACACTCCTGTGTTCTCCTTTACATCTAGGAGACATGGTGAGTGTCCAAACCATCTGTCCATTAGTAGGAGAGTGGATAAATCACAGCATCAGTGGAAAATAGTCTACTATTTTGAACAAATCAACAAGCATCAGAAAAGTGCATTAAAAATGGGGTTGTAGTAGAATTATGTCATTACATTGTAAATAATTGTCCCTCCTACTAGTTTAATAACAATGCTGATTGGCCAAAGGCAGACAGGAAGTATGGGTGGGGCTACCAGACTAAGAAACTTCTGGGAACAGGAAGAACAGAGTAGAGATGCCACAGAGATGCCAGAGAAGTCAGCAGATGCATATGATAACTATGCTGCTCTGATAAACAGGATAAGAATCATGGGTTAATTTAAGAGCAGGAGCTACCTGCATTATGCCGAGCCATAGACTGATCAGCACAAAATTAATATAAGTATCAGTGTGTTTCTGTGGGTCTGCGAGTCTGCAGGTCTTCAGGTCTAGAACACAGGCCAGAAACCTGATACAACATGGGGTGGTTGGCTTGTGTTGATTTGTAAGTTTTCTTCATTTTTTACAGTGCACTAAAAATCATATCACCACTTGATTTGTCTTCTATTTTATAATAATATAATTTTATATAGAATTGCCATCATAGTTTGAATTTTACATTATATATTAGAATATTTGTAACTCAACCTTTAAAGTTTATTTAGGCCATTGGTTCAACATTAAATCTTTCTCAGTCCTGCAATTTACTTAACATTTACCAATATTCTCTTTTCCTCAAGCGTGCAGAGTCTGTTGCTGTGCTGCTTTTGTGGTTGTTGTTTATAATCAAAACTATAATACATATTCATGTGTGTGTGCATGTTTGTGTTTGCATTTATATGCACATGTTTATGTATTTGCATCATTATGTGTGTGTGCACATTTATGTATGTGTATGAGTGTGTGTGTGTATGTGTAGATGTGTTTTGTACACAGCATGAGTTTGTGTGTATATCTGAGCATATGGTTGTGGGTGCTTGCTTGCCTTTATTCATATGTGTATGTGTGTGTGTGTGTATGTGTGTGTGTGAGCATGTGTTGTTGCTGTTGCTACTTTTGTGATTTTCTATGTATCTGAGGTTTGGCTTTAAATTCATGATCCTTCCTCTGGAGGACTACATTACAAATGCGTTTCTTCATATCTGGCTTTAATATATATTTTTAAATAAAGAATAAAAAAGAAATCTAACTCAACTTCCTTTCTCTAAGAAAGAGTATACTCATTCCCAACAAGTCTCCTATCATACTATTTAGTTTTAAACACTTATTTTTATAATTACATAAGGCATTCAAATATTTAAATAAAAATCATCTCAAAATTGCTTTGTCAAATTATATGTATTTTATTATATTTATCCTTACAAATAATCTCTTAAAATAATGTGTCAATTTACAAACATGTTTGTGAGGTTTTCACTTATGTTACATTTGAACAGGGGATATGTTTGAGTATTTTATTGTTGTGACTTTTTAACAACAAATAAAAGTGTTTTGTTTATTGAAATTTAGACATTAAATTTCAATCAACAAAATAATATTCCAAGGTATTTATAGACATTTCCAGACATTTTCTTTTATAGAAATTATCACCTTTATTAAATCCATCACCATATATATTTCATACGTTTGCTATTATAAGTAGCCTATTATTTCATTGTTTCATGAGATTTGTTGTTAAAAAAAAATTCACTTATGTTACTTTGCTTCCCATCCATCATGTTTCTAATTCCAAAATGGCTTCATTTGGCTAAACTGATGTCATATAATTGTTTCTGCAAATTATGACTCATTTAATGTATAACAAAATTAGCAAAGAACATATATGGCAATGTCTGAACGTGTTAGTCACTTATCTCCTCAATTGAAATGTGATGTTTTTCTGATTTCTTTTGATCGACACTCCACTATTCCATCGTGTGTGTTACTGCCTGCTAGTTTAAGTTTAAAATGTGTGAAAAGTACTTGTATTCTGTTGAGGAAGTCAGATAAAATGATACAATGTGTACAGTAGTTTTATGTGGGTAGTTAATAGTTTATGTTGATCTATGGTCTTACTTCCACTTTAACTGTATTTAAACCTCGAGTCAGATAAGAAGAGGAAACCCCAATTGAAGAAACGCTTTGACCAGATTGGAAACACTTTCTTAGTCATTCCTTGTTGTAGGTGTGCCTCCACAAGTGCATTGCATTTTCTTCCTGTTACATTCATAACATTTCTATGCAAAACTGCATCTTTGGCCTCCTGGTATTCAGGTTCTCTGGCATCTGTTACTTGTATTCATGAAATCAGCCCTGGCATTTTTGCCTTCTGGAGTTTTTGCTTTCTGGTTTTGAATAAGACATCTTTCAGGAAGTTGATAATTTACCCAATATTTCTGCCTTGTGTTTTAGATTCTAAAAATTAGTTAAGGAAGAAAACCTTTCCCGCCTGAGTTCTCCTTCTTGGTCTCGGGGTGTGAACTATTTTGTGCCTAGCGGCTGTTGTAGGAAGTATCTGAGCCTCCTGATGGAGTTGTGTGTTTCCCAGCCATTGTACTGTACTGGTGGTTGTTTGTCACCTGTGAAGCCTTTTCTGAGAACGGGTCCAAATGTATCTATTCCACTTCCAAAGTTATACTTTACTGAAAAGTGGCCCATGCTTGATAATCATTCTAGTTTCAAAGCTTTACCTGCATAGAGGTATGGATGGACCCCTTGACTCAGCTGCATAGTTAGCAGTTTCTGACTAGATCACTTCTTCCATTCACTGATGGAACATCATATTTTTTTAGTTAGGATTGTTGTGATCTTTAAGACCTCATGAGAGCATCTTGTGGTTTGGATTTGCATTACATTATTTTATCTCTCCATGCGTGAAGTAGAAATTAGTATTGTGCTCATATTCAGTAGAAATGGAACCAGAAGATAAATATTCTGTCTGTATTCACATGTAACTATCACATTAGTCTTCTATAGAGAAATGGGTCAAGATCCAAGAAATGGGACCCTAGGCATTAATCCCTCAAAGAGCTCAAGAAGGCCAAGGAGACACAGATGCTGTGTCTGATTATGTTTAATCCACTGCAAAGAAAAGGACCCCAAGTAGCTGTTCACATTACTCATGCAGAAAACTCTTGACTGTAAACCTTGTTTCACTGGATGAGGTTGGCTATGATGTGATGCCAGAATTTTTTAATACTTCCTGCCATTCTGCCTTATTTTCTTGGAAAGAGTACCATAAGTCTGTCTTTCAATCTGTCTCCATCTGCAGTACACCAGTCAAAATTCCTTGACATTTGTGTCTAAAACTGTTCTTCCATTCCCTACTGATTAAAACGCCCTGCACCTTCCCTGTCTTTGGCTCCTTTACTTTTGTTGGAGTGTGGGGTGGAGTAATTTGGAAAGGTTTGAAGTTGCTGTTGAAGCCTCATACTTATGGCTGAGAATGCAGCTCAGTGGTAGAGCACTTGCTGAGCATGCCTACAAGACTAAATTCTGCTCCTAGCCTTTTAGTAAATAACAATAAGAAAACTGATCTGATCTTTAGAAGCCTTGATTTTTGTGAGCATTTTCTTAGAACTTTAGAAGATACTTTAGTGCCTTGGAGACAGAGATTTCCAGATTTAGAAAATTATTTCCAGAAGCTAATTATCATTTAAACTTCTATAATTTTGGTAAATTATACATTAATCCAGTTGTGACTGTATTTTAATATATTTATAGGTATGCATATTACATCGGTAAAATGGAGGAAAAATATAGTATCAGTCCAGTAGTGTGTAGTATTTATGGTACAATGGACGGCTACTTTAGGAAGAGATATTTTTTTCTGGTAGGTTCTCAGAATCAGAACAGAATATGAATTTTCCTGAAGTTTTAGATTGTTTTGAGGCTTGTAAGAAGTCTTGAAAATTATGAAAGTTTTAGAAATGTCACTGGTGTGAGGAATGTTGAAGTCATCAGCAATATTTAGAGTAAGAACTAACCTTGTTGTATATTTACTAAATCAGAAACCCCTCCAAATACTTTACAATCAAACTCATGCAAAGACTCCATGTTGTTGCTACCACTTGGGTAGCTCAGCCTCCTAAAAAACAGTGATGCCTTGAAGTTTAGTCCTTGATTTTAAGGATTGCAAAGTGACCAACACTCTGTAAAGTCAACATTCTTACCACTCGCTGAAGCGTGCAGAAGCACACAGAAATTATCTTCCTCCATTCTCATTTCCCTCTACTCTACCACAAACAACCTAAGAGAACTTAAAAATAAATAAAAGTCAACATTTATTTTTCTATCAAGACTTGCTATGGGAAGAGCAGAGAAAGAATGCATTCCTTTTAAATACTTTTAAATCTCATCTGTGACACCTTCAACCTTATAGATGTTTACATTATCATATCTCTGTAAACTGATAGAAACTCTATTTACATAGAGTCTGAATGGTTCAGTAGCTGAACTTTCTACAACATTACTCAGTGCTCAGCTTAGGCTGTTTCACAAAGAGAGAGCACCATGTGGTTACTCTTGCTTCACAGAAATCTAACGTATGTTTATAAATGAACTAAAAGAATGGATTTTTATAGACATTTTCAAGTGGTTCATCTAAGCAGTTCTATTTCCCTAGCATTGGTTTGTTAGAGAGGCTCTATTTTTTTAAAAGATGTATAAAATATTTTTATTATTATTCAAACAAACTGTCTGCTTGTATTAGTTAAATCTTTCAAAAAACAAATAATGTTTTAAAATGTTTAACTGAAGGAAATTTGCAAAAATTCCTAACTTATTAATTTGAAGAATAAATCTAACCCTACAGAGCTGGATTTTGAATATGTAACAATGATATGTGTTTCTGAATAATAATATTCTTGAATCTGATTTTGTGCAAAGTAAGAGATGAAATGACTGTGATGTCATCAATGAATTAATGACACTAAGTGCTTATACAATAGCACAAATGAAATCTATTTGTGGGAGATTCATTGTGCATGTACCAGGCCAATGGTACATAGTCATATGTTCCAGATGAACTTCCAGCTTTGGACAGAATATTCAATCATTAACGGAAACAAGAGAGAAAGTTTTAACATGCTCATTTGGAGAATCTAGTATACAAATCCTGTAAAAACAAGGGTCTTTGGAACATTGACAAAGGGTGTTCAGCACTGCCTTCCCCAGTTCCAGAGGTTACACTATCAAAATTACTATCACTTTCTCTTACAGAACATTGGGCACACTTGCTGTTTCTTCAACGCTGTGTAGATGTTCTTTTACAATTCTCTCCATTAGTATTGTCAATTACGACCAAAACATCTAATGACCACTGCAACCCTACAGTCTTTAGCTTCCTGTCTACTGTAAATTTGTCAGAAATGCAAACACAGACGTAGGGCCAGAAACCCACGTTGGATCTCTAAATTTCTGTGCTATATCCTTGTGAACTCAAACAATGTTTTTATACTCTGTGTTCTTACATGGAATGAAAAAAATCAAATAATGTTTGTGGAGTTGCTTTTGGGAACTAAAAAAAACCAATGCAGTGTTTATTATAGTGGTTAGCATTAAGGTAAGACTAAAAACTACTAACTAGCACTCATTCATTCAAATTATAATCGCATGCCTCATGTAGACTGGAGACTTTCTTAGGGACTTAAGATGTGATGAGGTAAAAAATAAAACACCTTATAATTCAATAAATGCATACCCTATAGAAGGATGCCGAGTTTATTCAAATAATCACAAAAACAGATAAGAAATAATAAGAGGGTTAAGTGTTTCAAGTCGTTAAAATTGGTACAATAAGATCTTAAAAGGAGAATTTACTTGTCAATAAGTCAAATGATGTACATTAACGTGTATATTGTCAGAAAGCCCAACAATGAGCTGACGTCATCACAAAGAGGAGAGGAAATATAAATAAAGGTCATGTGTCTAGAGTAGTGGGGTAGATACAGATAAACCTGGAATTTCAACGGATTTCGTGTAAAGTTTGATACGAGACTGGAGACACAGCTGGGGATTGATGAGGAAGGTCTTGGCAGTACAGGGTTTTAAGCAGCTTGTTCATTTTCATCAGAAGCCTGTGATAATAACTGAGTAGAGGCCTGTTTGACTGAGGATAGAGACACATCTGGCTCATTTTTAAAATAAAATTCATGAGAAAGACAATGGAAAGTTGAGTTAAAGTCTCAGTGATAGACATGGGAGGCCTAGGTGGATTGCATATTTGCTGTCACTTGAACAGTATGGGAGAGAGGGAGGAAAAAGAGTCTGTATGTGAGTGAAGGGGTTGACTTGTAGAGCGCAAGCAGAGCTGACTGAAAAGATGAAGGCACATGTGCATAATGGGAGAAATTTGAGCATCATTGGTCACATTTCCCCTCCACAAAATCCTATGGAGTATTTTTTTTCTAACCCCAGAGGCCCCCTGTTTCCTTTTGTGCCTCACCAAGGAGTTTCCCAAACTTAGCTTGTCTGCAGTTAAGATGACCTAACCACTGAACATTGAACTTGCTTGCTCTTTCTCATGTCAGACTTATTTCCTTTCCTTTTGAAATGTGCTTAAAATTAATCTGTATTTTGGCTTGCACTCTAGCAGGGGCGTCTCCTCCCATTGCCCTTCCTTTTGGCTGGCACAGCCTTTTAGCTTAAGATTTACACATTATGTTGCATTTACCAACACAGGCTTTAGAAAATCAGTCTTTCTTTAGTGTTTGTGCACGCTTTCCGCTACTTGATGTATGCAATGGCTCAGATGAAGGAACAAGTCCTGTGTGCATTTTTCTGTTTGTCTTTTATTTCTTAGAACTATTAAGAGTTACTGGAACAAAAGAAAATACTTTATTGTCTCTCCAAAATTTCTGAGTTGGGTGGGAAAAGGGAAAACGGCTGACTAACGTATGATTTGTTCATTGTCTTAAAGCCACAAAAATGTCTCAGCATTCTTTTACATCCAGTGCCCACTCCAACAGCCTTTTCAATAGAGGAATTCATGCAGAAATTCCAAAATGTGAAGTCAGTATATGGTAATAGAGTATATATCAGTGTTGAGAACTGACAACAGATTTTATTCATCTCCTTATGGCCTCAGACGTGTGATTTACAATCTCCAAATCTAAATCTCCACATCCTAAAAATGGAGCTGTTAAGACAACATACATACTCAGTCTGGTTAGTCTTTTCTGACCCGTGCATAGTTGCATTTCCATATATAAGATATTAACCCACATGCATTCCACATATTACCAAATGAATTTGAGGCTGTTTCCCTCTATCCATATTTGAAGAAAGCAGAATTCTAAACCAAGTTTAACAAAGACGTTGGGATAGCTATTTCAAAACTTTCTATAAAGGTCAGACAGGCATTTAAACTGCCAACACATTCTAGGATCAGAAAGTGACAAAGCTATCAGAACACCCACAGAGAAACCTGCTTTCACTTTGTAGTAAATATCTTTATCCTTACAAAAAGCTTGTTGCATAGAATGGAAGAAAACCTCCAAAAGTTAGAGGAAGTTAAGTACCAATGATACTCGATTAAAAACAAATTTGCTAGAGTGATGATGAAGGAAGGGGATTTCCATACTGCCCTTGAGAAAACGAGGCAAATGATGGGAAACTTCCATTGAATAACATACTTGACTATACTTTCTAAAAAGGTTCTTAACAGTTCAATAAATAGATGGCACTCCACAATGGAAAATGGGAAACCTATAATAAGTCTAGACACTCCGCATTTCTGTTACCAAATCATCAGTGCTAGGAATTTTAGAATATTTTGAGTTAGACATAGGGTCAACATTTGAAAACTTTCACTGCCAAAGCAATGCATTTACTGCAAACAAGATTTCTTTAACCATCTACATAGCAATTTTCCTTATATAGATATTGCATTCCACATGTACTTTATGGTCCTAAGGAAAAATTTAAAGGGTGAGAATGGGATTTTAACTTTAAAAAAAAAACTGCTGAAACATATCATCTGTGTGAGGTTCACTGAAATATAAAAAGTTTCAGATTTTCTTTTGTGAAGTTCTTCTGATGTGCAGGGGGAGCGTTCAGTGCTTTTTATCTGGGGCAGAAAGTAAAAATGTTGTCTAACACTTCCATTCCTTGGTTATCAGGAATGTAGCTTATGTTTGTTCTTCCCATATAACTTCAGCTGAAGTCTCCTCACTTAGAGCGTGTCCTGGGAGATGGATCATTTCATTTCTATGTTGCTCCAGTCCCAAAGGTCACTAACAGCAAATAGGGTAGACTGCAGGGTTTTGTTATCTAGTTTTCTTCTTTCCTCAAGTCCTAGAACTGTATATTCTGTGTTTTGGAAATTCTCCTCTGGTGTTTCTCGAGACACCATGTCTGGTTGTCAAGATGACAGATAGTTGGTTGTCAAGATGAAGTTAGATGATTTCAATTTGAAACCATTTGTGTTAGAATTTCCCCCTAGAAAGCTGATGGTGTCAAATGAAGGGAAGAGAGTCCAAGAAACAATGGTAGATGAAGGTCTAGATGAAGTTCTGAGTACTGGGAGACTTCAAGGCAGAAGGTGCAAATCCAAGTCAAACCGTTAAGGAGACAGTAAGTATATTTTCCTCTGTTTTGTTACTTTGTGTATCCTAGATGTTTGTGTCATTTCTGCCCATATTTTTGAGGAGGACATGTACTTTAAAGGCTTCTTCAATTTAAATATGAATCTAGGCCAGGCAAGATGGCTTCCTGATAAAGACACTTGATGCCAAGCTTAAGACCTGGGTTCATTCTAGGATGAAGGTAGAAGGGGAGAAGTGAACCCTGGACATTGTCTTCTGACTACTTTAGTGTGGCATTCGGGACCCTTCAACCTCAACAATAAGCAAATATATGGAATATAAAGTATTTGAGTCTCCTCTAGAAACAGTTTTCTCCTCACAGAGAAGTTACATTTAAGCATATATCTGGGTATCTTGTTGACCAGTCAAGTAGTATAGCTTAGATTTTAAATGTCCTCCAGAGTCTCATGAAATAAAAGCTTGGTTTACAGCTCTTGGCATGTTTTCTGTTGGTGTGTTTGGGAGGTGATAGAAATTCTAGAAGGTGAGACCTCATTGGAAGAAGTAGGTCACTGGGTATTTGCCTTCAAAGGACATATAACTCTATCACCTCTTCTTTTGCTTTTTGCTTTCCAGCAAGATCAGGTGAGCAGTTTCTTTCACCTTGTCCTTCTGTCATGTTATGTTACTTAAATAAAGACCCAAAGAAAATATAGCCAAGTGGCCAGGTACTGAAGCCACTGAGTCCATGAACTCAAATAACTTTTCCTCTTTTAAAGCAATTTTCCAGTATTTATCATAGTGTCAGAATCGCAAGCAACATCCTCACATATAAAGATGTTTTATGCTATGTAAGAGTAATATGAGTATATTATTTGAAGAATAAAGGGTAGATGATGGATTGAGAAATAATTCTAATAGGTCACTACCTTTTCTTATTTCTCCTACATTATCACGTGATAGCGCTAAAGTTGCTTATATGTGCCAGATTATCTATCCAGAAGTAGGAATGTCAAAATGCCAGTAGAAGGGAGAAACTGAGAAGCCCCAAAGAAAGTAACAGAAAAGTTCCTGAAATCTTTAGCAACTGAAGGAATGTTATTTGAAAGATGGATAGATTTTTCTTTCAATAATAAAAGAAAAGTTATGAATACAGTCAAGAAGAGTCAGATAATAAATGAAAATAACCTTTTTTCTTATTTCTGTTTTTACTCTAAAAGTAGAGAGATTTCAGCTGAGAACTGAATAAAGGAGGGAGATGAGATGAGAGAGGATGAGATGGGAGAGCAATGAAATTTTGTGATCTCTTAGAGAAAACAAAAGAAGAATTGGAAGAGCTTGCAGAGAAGATCTGAATAATCTATTAAGAACAAGTGACATGGAATTTAAAAAATTTTAACCTCGCTGGCTTGGAGAAAGTTGGAGTCATCTATACAACCATTTCCATGACAACCAATGCAAGTAAAGAAGAGGAGATAATCGTTCCATAATGTATTGTCTGTAGGGCTGTGTCTGCAAGATAAACATAATGAGGAATGCTCAGGAAATGTTCTTTGACTGCCATTGCTTCCAGAAATTAAACTCCTTGCAGTCTTAACATATATGCTTTGCCCCCATCTATTTTCTACCCCACCTAGGCTCACACAGTCACTCAACTCTCATACGAGGATTTGAGCCAGCTCATGTTTTCTTTTCTTATATATATATATACACACACATATATGTATGTATGGAGGGAGATTTTATGTATACATAGGTGCAGGAACCTGAAGATATCAGAAAAAAAATGTAGTGGGGGTCAGATCTCCTGGAGCTGGAGTTAGAGGAAGTAGTGTGACATCAGATGGAGGTGCTAAGAACTGAGCTCTGGTACTCTAGGGGAGCAGAATTTTAACTGCTGATCCATATCTCCACATCCTCACCCTCAAGCTAATGTTTTAAATGCTCATCTCAGCCACAGTTTGATGACAAACAGAAGAAAAGTAGAAGCTTCTAAGGAATCACTGCAATCATCCTGGTGAAGGCAAATGGTGATTTGGAAAATAAGATGAGGTACACAGACCTCATCTGCCTGGTCATCCCTGCCAGTCCTTTACATGTAGACACTGAGTGCTTAGTGTAGTGTGCTTTAGTGACCCATGTATGGCTAATATACAAGAGACAGAAATAACTTCAGTTACTTAGCAAAGCATTGCAGTAGATTTTTAAAGGGTATGGTGATGTGGGAATGCCTTTCTGTATGCTGTGAATCTCAATCTTTAAATAAAGGAGCTGTTTTGGGCCATGACAGGCACCATAGAAGAAGGAGGAGGAGGAATCAGAATAGGTAGGAAAGGAAGGGCAGAGTCAAAGGCAGACCGAGCTGAAGCCGCCCAAGGAACAACATGTAAAGAGCACAGGTGAGCCATGGGCCACCTGGCAGACAGATTAATAGAAATGGGTTGAATAAGATGTAAGAGCTAGCTAGCAATGTGCCTAAGCCATAGGCCAAGCAGAATAAAATTAATATAAGCATCTGAGTAATTTCTGGGGGCCTGAGCGGCAGGCGGCAGGTGGCTAAGAGGTCTGGCACGACAGGGTCTGTGTCTCTGGCTGCCCGGGACCAAGAAACCATACTACAACAGTATGGTCTCACTCCATGAAGGCACATATATATGTGAAGATATTTGGTGATCAAGAGAATATTTTGAGTGATTTATTGCTGTGCCAATACAATAACAAGAGTGAATGCTCTCAACAAACTTGGATGTTCAAACATGGTGTCTCTCTGTGGCAGAAGGCTTGCTTGAAAGTTAAAAGAGGTACTAGTCTATAAATGCTATAAATGTTCCTACTTACCAAGATTGACTCTAAGAGAATCTATGCCTAGCATGATTGCACTAGTATACTGGTCACAATAATCTAGGGAAATAGAATTATTGAGGAACTATCTTACATGATTTAGAAGGCCAAGTCGCAGAGTCTACAAGTAGAAAATTGGACCCTTAGAAAACACAATGATATATTTCATAATGTGAACTAGGGGTAACAATGAGCTAAATCCTAGATGAAGGTCTGGAGAAAACATGTGTACATTCCAAGAAGGCATCCTGCGATGAAATGATTAAGTGCTTTCCTCATTAATGTGTCAAGGATTAGTTGTTTGCTTGAATTGGAGAGTGATTAGCTATCTTTAGTCTCAAGATTTAAATATATCTTCAATAGCATCCAGAATTAGCCTCTCAGATACATCTAGAAACAATCTTTACCCAGGGCACTCCTTGTCTTAAGTTAATATGCAGTAACTGCTAATTCTTTTTTTCTACATTATTTTTTTATTTAAAAGCTTTTTACATACCCACCACAATTCCCCTTCCCACTCCTCCTATACTCATTTCCCAGCTTTCCACCCCATCCCCTTATCCATTTCTCAAAAAGATAAGGTCTTCCAGGGGGAAGTCAGCAAAGTCTGGATAGCAAGTTGAGGTGGGACCAAGGTCCCCTCCCCTGCCTGAATCAAGTCTGAGAAAGCTATCCCTCTATGAGGAATGGGCCCCCAAAAGCCACTTTGTGTACTAGATGTAAATCCGGGTCCCACTGCCAGAGGCCCCACCAACTGCTCAAGCCATACAACTGTCATCCACATTCAGAGGGCTTGGTTTGGTCCCATGCAAGTTCCCCAGCTATCAATCCAGAGGCAAAGAACTTAACTAGTTTTGGTCAGCTGGTTGTCTCTGTAGGTTTCCCCTATCATGATCTTGACTCCTTTGATCACAATAACCCTTCCTCCCTTTCTTGAACTGGATCTGGAGCTTGTCCAGTGCTTAGCTATAGATCTCTGCATCTGCTTCCCTCAGTTGCTGGATAAAGGTTCCATGATAACAATTAGGTGGTCATCAATTTGATTACAGAGGAAGGCATTGCTATTCCAGTTGCAGACAAGCAACAGCTCTTAATTCTTAATCTTCACATATAATAATATTAAGATGTCTACTAAATACTTTTATTATGTCAGAAGAAAATGTATCACAATTGGAGCAGAAATAGCCTAAAGTTTTTCTTGCTCAGCAATTTAAAACCAATGGATTCTAGCTTTTAGAAACTAGTGAGTCAAGAAGAACTTGAGATTTATACCATGACTTCCCAGTCAGTTACTTTTAATACAAACTTCTTTTAGAGAATTTCATATATGAGTATTATATTTAAATTTCATATATGAGTAGTATATTTAAATTTCTACTTCTTCAGTTTATCCCATGCCCTTTAATGCAATCATTTAATACTCACTTTCTAAAATGTGAAGACTAAATTAGCATATTATGGCTCTGATTACTAGATAAAAGTAAATATAATAAAAAAAACAGCAAAAGAATTTGTTGATTTTTTCTATCAAATCACATTCTCTTTCCATCAACAAATACTTGCTAACTCCTTATCATAAGATAGGATAGGTGTGCTTATCCATGGAGAAATTATCATCCTTGGAAAAGGAAACATGACTTCTGCTCATTGGAAGCTCACAGCTTTGAGGAAGAGGCAAGAGAATTAATTACACATAAGAATCAAGCATATTGTCTGAAGCCATGTCTGTGCTGCCACCTGGGGCAATATTGTTGCTGGAGGCTGGATGTCTGTGATCTGTGCTGCCTTCTGACACCACGTTGATGTCCATGGGACAGACTCCCACCAGGAACCATATTGGTGTCTGTGGCTCATGCCCTGGATGCCATGTTGATGTGTGTGGTCTGTGCTGTGGCCGGCCAAGAGCTGTACTGATCACCGTGATCTTTACTGCCACTGGAGATGATGCTGAAATCATGGGTTCGTTCTGACACCAGGACCATGTGAATGACATGGTCTTTGCTGTTGATAGAAACCATGTGGAAATCCATGATCTGTGCTGCAGCTAACTGCAAGTAAGTGGCATCGATAACTGCAGAATTACAGTTGAGAACGGAAGACAGAGAAGGCTTCTGTGACAACCTCCCAACCTCCTCTCCTCTCCCCCACCCTTCCACCCTTATCCAAGAACAAACAAACAAACAAATACAAATAAACAGAATATAGGGAAGTCACTGAAGAGATAGGATAGGAATGATGAAAAGTAGCTCTCCACAGTTGATGGCTTCTGGTAGAAGTAGGGAAGGACTCAAGTTTGCTTGTTTGTTTGTTTAAAGAAGTGGACCAATGGAATTCTGCCCATGTTCTAATGAGTATATGAGCAACACAAATTAGACTTGATTTTTGTCATTTTTCTTTCTTTCTTTTTTTCAACGAATGAGAAGGCATTCTCATATTTGATATTTGAGCATAAATCTTAAGAGAACAGAGAAGGGGTCATGCAGAAGGCTCAGCAAGTGTTATTGCAGGAAGAACTCAGCTAATGCTAACACTGGTGAAGATTATCTATATTTTTTCAAAGTAGGCTGTAGCTTCAGAGGATTTACCCAGGGAGAAATAAAAATGTAGAGCAGCTAGGAAGAATCAACTCTAGGAGAGAGATATCAGAAAGGTTTGGTTTATGGTAGCAATAGTCTTAAACTATTTCCCCCTCCATCTCTAGAATGAATGAATCATAGTATGAATGGCTGAGTGTGTAAAATGATACTAACCATTGCATGATAAGAATCATAATGAGTCCTGTAATCCTTCTACTATTACAGAGCCTGGATATCACTCCCATTTCTGCTTATTTTTATTTGAGGTTGTAATTTAGTAAGCCTGCTTTCTTTTCCTTTTATAAATATACTTATTATTAATTCTTTTATAATTTCACACATGCATGTAATGTATATGTCCTTGTTCTCTCCTTTAGACACCCCAACTTCATATCTCTTTCTGCTTTATGTCTCACCAGGTCCATTGTGTAACGTTCTTATCTTCACAGATGTTAGGCTCTCCATAGGAGCATGCTCAACCAATCAGGAACCATATCCTAAAGAAAACTGACTCCTCTAGCATCTGCAAGCTATCAAGCTCCTTAGTTAAGGACAGAAGTTCATGAGCTCCTCCATCCTTCACCCTCCATCCTCCACCCTCCATCCTCCATCCTTCATTCTCCATGCTGCAATGTTGACTGACTTGATCTTATGTAGATCTCACGCGGAGAAACCACAGTTAATGAGTACACAAATCCTGCAACACAATGAGGACAGTGTTTGCCCTTGTCCTCCACAACCTTACCTCTTATAATATTTTTTGCCCTCTTTTCAGTGATTTGCTTCTGTTATAGAAAGTGTTATACGTCCCCTTTATGCCTGAGCTCCCCATAGACACTTATTCTCTGTATATTAACCAGTTGTACGTATCCACATTAACTGCCAAATAGTGCACCAAGAAGTTTCTCTTATGAGGACAGAAAGGAGCATGAATTCATCAGTATATACACGTCTTACCAGGGGGCAATTGGATGTTACATTCTTATAGCAAAAATAATTTTAGTAGGTTCATGTGTTTTGATAATATTCACTCTTACTGCTCTCCATGGCATTTCCCCTCCCCAAGTTCATGTATTTGTTTATGTTTTATACCCTACTGGCTACTCTACAGCTATGGCTTCTTTCTCCATAAATAAGTCATATCAGGTTGGTTGCCCTACAATATTAGTGATAAAATTATACCCACATGTATACCTTCAGGTACTCATTAATGTATCTCACAGGGTTAGCACCTAGGTAAATTTATAGATACATTCTTTTTCTCCCAGCAGCCAATATGGCACAGTCTCATACTGTGAAATTAGCCAGCAGGGAGGAGACGTCTCATCTCAACACACCTATCAGCAGATATTTGATATATAGCTCTTTAAAAACTATTGACAAGTGTTTTCTTTGGTGAGTTCTTTATTCATTAATTTTACAACATTTTTTAAGCTTCTAGAATAGAATAACTTTCCATTATTATAAACATTACCAGATGAGCTCAGCCAGTTTGGTGGCAGGAAGGATTCTGGTGTCCAGATACTGTGACTTCAGTAGCTCTTTTGGTAGCAAGGAAATCATAGAAGAGCACTGGATACAGTATAGTTGCAACAGTAAAATATGGGTATAGTTTGGAAATATTGTCTCAAGTCCCTAAATGCATAATCCTGTACTAGAAGGCAGAAACAAAGTGGATTCTTGAAGCTCTCCTGGCAAGTTTGCCCTACTCAAATAATCAAGTTCCAGGTTCAGTGGGAAAGCCTGTCTCCAAAAATGTGGAGAATAATTGAGGAAGATATGTAATGATGATGCTTGATATCTATGCCCAAGTTCATACACACATACATACATAAATACCCACACACATGAACATACAATATTCAGAAAATAGAGCCACATGTGATAGAGTTAATGAAGATTAACCAAGTCAAAAGCTCTTCTGACTTTTTGTATATTACCAATATTTAGTTAAAGAAAAAGAATGTCTTATAGGGCCTTCGGGTATAAAAATCCATTAGAATTGTCAGCATTTAATTAATGATGATAGGCTATAAGAACAAAGCAACTTTAATTTCTGTCATGAGAAGTCTAAAATGTTGGGGTCCCACCAATTCAGTTCTCCTGCTTCCAAATTGTACCAAACCTGGCATGTAAATGAAGTTAAAGTATTTTATGCCTTGTAATATTTATATGTAAGCAGTATTTACCAATATCTTAAAAGACACATTTTTCTCAAAAAGCAATTAAAATATTCTCCTTCAAGTAAACACAAATGCTGAGTAGTTAAACCATTTAAACCACGTCTGTAGTTTAGAAAATTGGCTTTTACACGGTGGTTTGGCTCAAAAGCCACATTTCCAGATTTGGGATTCAAAACAATTCTTTGTGCACATGTTTTTACTTCTTCTCCCTCCTCATATATCATTGCAATTATCTTAGAGGTTTAAAAATAAGAATGCCTCTATCATGGCATTGGAAATGCGAGGTGTTTTTTTTTTTTGTTTGTTTGTTTGTTTGTTTTGTTTTGTTTTGTTTTTTGTTAGATGTTGAAAATCTTTAAGAAACACAACACAGATAAAGACAGGGGAAGGGGCAACTGACTAGTAGTTGGACAGATTTCTTACCAAAAGATAAGAAAAATACTTTTGGAGTCTGCCTTGGGAATACTAAGAGCAAGGGAAAACCCAGTATGGTGACTCATGCCTGAAATCTGAGCACTTGGGAGATGAGGAGTGAGAAGAGCTCAGGCTGGTCCTAATCTACATGGAGAGTTCTGAGTCTGAGTTTCAAAGTCTCAGAAAAAAAAAAAAAAAAGACACAGCAATGGTGAAAAGTAAGTAGTAGTTTGGAGACGAGCAGGGTCTTTCCAAGGTCTCTGTATTCAAGAACTCAGCTCAGAAGTTTCTCTATAATCCTCTTGTAAGTGACAGAATCGAAATTCAAGGAAACTGTCCTGCCTGTCCTAGTAAGCAGTTTTCCAAATAGCTTAGCTCTGTTGGACTCTTACTTTTCAATATTAAAATGAAACTTAAAGGTAATTATTGGTCATCCAATACACAAAAGTGACCTATAACAAGCCACCTTCTCTGTTTGTATTCATGTGAAGACCCGCAAACAAAGAAAAAAAATGCATCTTTTCCTATGCTCCTGCCCATGTGGATCTCTAGGCCAGCACAAAACTACACAAAATGTAAGCTTTTTCTTCCTCTTTGGCAAAAGATTAAAAACTTAAACATGGTGTCAGTAAAATAAACCAAAAGTTGTCCTGCCAGACAGGCAATGTTCTTTATTTAACACAATTATCAAGTGAACGAAGACATTCAGGAGTCCAAAGAAGACTTGTTGAAAAGGCCCAGGAGATGCAGTCCTGAGAAAGGGAATCCATGAAGCAACCAAGCAGAACAACCAGCGATTCATCTGGAGCAGCACAGAACCTCCTGAGGTCACATAAATCTTACTTCTTAAGAAAAAAAAAACTCATTATAAACTTACACATAAATAAGGAACATAATGGACAACTGAGTTAAGCTACAAAATAAATTGATGAAATTTGCCTTGAAGTATATTAGAAATGGAGGAAGAAATATTACTTTATGTATGATACAATTTTACAAAGTTTGATGCTTACAAACAGTATAGAGTAAAGAAAAATTAATGAAAGAGAAATAACCAAGAAATAATAGGAGAAAGTTTTTTTGAAAGAAAAAAATAAACAATTTTAGGAGCTTAATATATAGCAAAAATATAAAGAAAGGCATGAGAGGTGGCTAGGATGGGAAAATGCTTTTTAAATAAGTTAATGACAAGTTTAAATCATTTGTACTTCTAAAGAAATGAAGCATAATAATTCCAGTGCTAAGGAATAAGAGAGGTGGATCCCTGGGTCTTGATGGCGATGCAGTCTAAACAAATTCATGAGCTCCATAATCAATGAGAAAGCTTGTCTCAAAAGTGTAGAGTGGAAAGTAATTGAGGAAGATAATGTGACTTTAATCTCTGGTGTCTCTTCGTGAAAATGCTTTTGTAAACATACATGCATTCACACACATATACAAAAGTGTCCATAAGAAAGTAAAGTAGTTTTGTAAACTTAAAAGGAAAAAAACTTAATAAAATTTGTTAAGCAAGAAAAGAGGGATTCATGATAAAGAAAGATAATTACAAAAGTTATGTTTGGAAACACTGAAATACACAAAAGCGGTATAGAAATATATGCTTGAGTATATGCATATAATAATAAAGAGATGTACATACACATCCAAAGTTCATTCAAATGCCCATGATTGTTGTTCAAAAGTAACAAATATTAAATATAAAACTTTGCTTTTTGTTAATGGACATGACTTTCAAAATGTCGTAAAATAGATGAACATAAACATAAAATCGTTTTCTAAATGATGCACTAAAACAGACCATAATTCAATAGATAACTTTTGTCAAGTTTTCTAAAATCAATTGCATAATTTTTTTAATTCAAAAATAAAGGATGGCCATATATTCAATGACATTCAGTCAGCCTTGAAATTTCATATAAACAAATAATATGTAGATTAAGCAGGTTGTTTTTTAATATATATTTAGGAGTATATAGATGTAATAACAACTTAGAGTATCATGACCAGCCATCCAAAAAGGATTTTTATGTCTGGTATTGGATTTTTTATTTTATTTTATTGGTCTATGGCTCTTTGTTTCTTGTGAGGAAGCACTGTCAGCATACATGGCAAACTTATTATTATTATTATCATTATTATTATTATTATTATTATTATTATTATTATTATTATTATAGATATTTATTTCTCATCCTGCATACATCATTTGTAATGTTCTTAATGTAGTGGACCTCTGGGGTGTTGCAACTCAAAATTCAGCAGCAATCCTCTGGTCTGGTACACCTTTAAGTCAGATATATTAGAACTGCTGATGGAGATATAAAAGAGAAGCCCAAGGTTAGTGTAAGACACCATAACACAAAAAATTTATTTCATATCTTTCTATTCTTGATCCTGCTTTCTTTTTCAGGATTTATATTACTGTGATGAAGTGCCATGTCCAAAATTAAGTTGGAGAAGAAAGAATTTATGTCAGCTTAATAATTCCTGGGTCACATTCCACCACTGGAGGATGTCAGAGCAGGAACTCAAGGCAGGAACCTGAAAACAGGACCTGAGGCAGAAGATTTGGAGGGATGCTGCCACTTGCTTACTCCACACAGCTTTCTCAGTCTGCATTCTTACACCAGCCAAGACCATAAGTCTAGGGCAGGACACCCTCCCAGGTGATGCTCCTCCTACATCAATAACTAACCAATAAACCACCACAAAGTTGTCCAAGACAGTCTGATAAAGGCATTTTCTCAACTGAGGCTTTCTTCCTAGATAAAGCTAAGTTTATGTCAAGTTAACTAGAAAACAAATATAAACAACCCAGCAGAGCAGTCTTGTTCCTTGTATTTTCAGTACCCTCCTGTTTTATCTCAAGGCCCAGGGACTTCTTCCTTGGTGTAGCTTCTCTGAGACTTTGCCTAATGATGGTATTGGCTTATATTCATTCTGTATATTAAGTTTGCTATTAACAGCCAGTGTGAGGAATGAGAAAAAAATAATGTGTCCTTACTCTTGGTAATGGGCAAGGCTTCAGAACATTTTCTATGAACACCGAAAAGCATTTGTAGCTCATAGTAAACACGTTTATAATGTAGAAGCCATTGAATAGATTATAGTAAGAATTCTAATAACTCTTTTTATTCTCTATTCTCAGTAAAGAATTAAATAACTGAATAAGAATTGTAATGTTTGTCAGAATTTTAACTTGGTAGAAATTCTGCTCAATTTTATGTTGTCTTCATAAAGTAGATATTTTTAAAAACTCTTAAAGGCAACAGTCATCAGCTACTCTGGACAAGGTTCTTTTTTCATGACATGGTCATTACCGACTTCTCTAAACTCATTTTTTTTGTCAACATATCATTTTACTTCACCCTCAAATAAAGTCTGGAAAGAAATGTCTTTGTGTCTTTGTTTATAGCAAATCAGGACAGTCTCTTGCTGATACTGGTCAACAGTAGAAAAGGATAAACTGTGAAGTGAAGGACCATTGCTAAAATGCTCCTTTAAATAATTTTCTGTCTGCAGTTTGTAGAATGTACTTCAATTTGATTATCATAGAAAATAGCTAAGACATAGTTTTAGTTTAGTCCACATGAAATTCTTGAATAAGTGGCTTCCTAAGGAAGGAACACAATGAACTAAAAATGCAGAGTAGCAAAATAATAGGGCTTAAAATCAAGTTGGGTTGGAGAATAACCAAGGGAGCTTTAGCAATCTGAGGTATCCAGACTGGAAAGGTGCAGTAAGCTGAGTGGAGAAGTCCTTATCTACAAAGGAATACAGAGGCAGGAAAAATGTTGACATCTATCAGTTGATGACGAACTAGCTTATTTTGGCAAATACTTTTAGTATCTAATAATTCCATGTAGAATTTCTGGTGTCTTTTTCTTAATATTGTTCCGAAACAAAGAGAACGTCTTCTCAGGCAAATACTGTCTTAATCTAAAGGCATTTGCAATCTAGCGGACTCAAAAAGAAAAACAAACATATTTTGAAAAAGGATATAACCTATTTGGGAAGAGCAAATGGTTCTTTTGGGGACTCATAGAGACGTTTACTTAAGGGTTTCTCTTGAGGCAAATGGAATTATATGCTAGTAGTAGGATTTAGCTAGTCATGCAGATTAGGAATGTGCCTAGGAAACTTTAAATGGGTTGTTAGATGTTCAGCAAGAGAAGCTCTTCCTAGAAGGGCAAACTTTAAAGTCCTTTAGCTTCCTAAATTGTGTTTTAGCCCATCTACACATCTTACATATCATTCATTTCATCAAGAAAATTTCCTCCCTGATCTTCATTGTGCTAATTAACACAACTTCTGGTCCTATTTAAAAATAAAGATAGTTGAATCACTTGAGGCAGACATTTCTGGAATATGGCCTTTTAAATAAATGCCAAAAATCCATCCTTAGACTGTTTTCCAGAGTAGGACAACTGGCTAATCCTAGGGTGTGGATAAATACCAACACACAGAAACACACACACACACACACACACACACACACACACACACACACACAGAGAGAGAGAGAGAGAGAGAGAGAGAGAGAGAGAGAGAGAGAGAGAGAGAGAGAGAGAGAGAGAGAGAGGCACACAGGTCCCACTAGCAATGTTGAAGTGATTTCAGTAAATTACAGACAACATAGTAGAGAAGAAGTAATGTGTTTAGTTTGGGAAAGATTTCACTGGAGATAGTAAAACAGCCCAGTAAGTACTCATATACACAAATCTGATTTTGGGGGAAAAAATGTGTCTGCATGTTCAATTTTGAAATTACTAGACTATGAAATGTTTTATTATTCATGTGCACAAAAGGATGTTACATAAATGTATTATTTATTTTTAATGTACTCAGAAATTGTTTAGAAAATTTTGGTTGGGTATTTATGTTTTGGGGAAGTTTGAATCACAAAGCATGCATTTGAGAAGTCACATTTAAGAAGAGATATAAGGATATAAGTTCAATTTAAAGTAAAACATACATTTCTCTACTAAATTTAAAGCTTAGTAGAGTAAATCCACTGAAGCCTCCCTCTCCTCATAACTACTCTAGTTAAGAACAGAAACACCTCTTAGAATTTAGCTCTTTTAGAAATGGAGAGCAACGTTGATAGTGTTGGAAAGACTAAAAAACAAAGGTGGCATTCACGATATGTTCTAGAATATTTTGTAGAAAAGTTGCCTGAAGAAAGGATTAGAATGTATCACAAACGGGCATATTTCAAGAGCCTTAGGTATCATATACAGTATGCCATAACTGTGGAACAGAGCTCCCAGAATTCCAAAACACATATGATGCTCATGATAGGAGGATCTTACTTGCTGATGGAGTAAACACTTGAAGATTAGCCTCTAGATGTCGCAATATAGAAGTTGTATGAAAGCCAACTACTTTTCCGTATTTTAAAACTTTTTACATCAATTAATTGAAGTATGATTTAAACAATGAGATGAGGTGGACAACACTGAGTTCTAAAAGAGGTATGGAAATAAAAGTGAAAAATTGCCTTTTAAAACTGTAAAATCCAGAAGGCAAATGAATTCACTCATGTATGCAGACATACTTTCCTTCACCATGTGTACGTATTTATTATGTTTTTTTTTTTTAATTTTGAATGGAAGAACCTAGCCTGTTTCAAGTTCTGAAAACATCTTGAATGCCTTTCCAATGTTACAAAATTTCCAAAACTGTTTTGCCAATCACTGTTTCTTAATTTTATAACTTAAGTGGATGTCAAGGGAAATTTAATCCTTATGTTCCTGGCTCTTTTAAATTTGGCCCATCCAAGTGTTTCATAACAACCATTTGATGTCGAAAAAGTCTTAACAGGCTTTTTGTTTCAAGTATGTTCAAGATCGTTTATTCAGAGCAAAGGAGCATGTATCAGCATCATGAGAGTAGAAAACCCAAAAAGGCTTAAACTGTTTAAAAAAATTTGATGACTAGCAAACATCATCAATATCTATTTAAGCAGTTGAAAGCACACTCTGGTCAAAATGTAAACGTACCAATGGAGTCATAAGAGATTTTACTGTATTTATAAGATGTTAATATTTTTTTCCATTCTGAGAATATTGCAGAAATTAGAACAAACATCCCTTTGAATAAACATCAAACTGAATCTTTTGTGTTCATATAATTGTCTCATGTTATGAGTAAAGACGTTTGTATTTATGTCTAAGATTGTCTTCCCTAAGCAGGAATGTCCTAAGAGGTCTTGAAGGGAAGCAAGCTGAGTAGAACTGCAAATAGTAACTGATCAAACTTTGAGAACATGGTACTTGTTCCTCAGATCCGACATACAACTCTGTGACTCAAGATCACTTTATAAATATGGGCTTTTCTGTGTTGTCAGATTTTAATCACATGGATTCTGGGTTCAAACTGTCATTTTGCCATTTATTAACTTAATAGTTGTTAGTTAACACTAGGAAGCCTGTAAAATCAGTAGTGAAACACAGGGATGATCACAATTTCTGTTTGTTATGATGTCTATAATTTATCTTGAGGATTTTAGGGTAAGTGTCATTAATATATTCAGTAATGATACACATCAGGGAGCCAAAATGGAAGGTGACTATATTTTTCAGTTACTTGTGTTTTATTGTGGAGAATATTAAAATTTGTTTATTTATGAAATGTGTTATTTAATCCGTAGGTGCTTTGTTTTATTGTTTTAAGTTGTGCATATCTGTATGTTCAAGGAAGGTGTCAGATGCCCCTGGAAGTAGAGGGTTGTAAGCCCTATGATTTGAATGCTGGGATTTTAACTCTGATGGAGAGTTGCACGTTCTTAAACATTGTTATATTTCCAAATGGATATGTCATTACTTTATAAAATAGGCAACTCTGATTGTAGGTGGAGTATTAACTAGGGTTCAGAAAGTTGTAAGGATGACCCAAAAGTAGAGAAAAATAAAAGTAAAGATTGCTGCCTTATTTTAAACACTGAATTAACGTATAAACTGTTTAGGTGAACTGGCAGAAGGTTCATAGGCTCAGATTTTATTCATTATTAATGTTTAATCTTGAATAGTTTTACAAAGGCATGATGCTAATTTTAGGTAAGATGCTTTTCATAAGCAGAATAGGTGCTATATATCTGTTCCAAGCCATATTTTGGGATTGCTTATTCTTTTTGAAATTATTTTTTTTTCCCTGTGGCATTTCATGGAAAATAGTTGTTGCAGCCAACAAGTTATAGATGCATTTCTTAGACTGAAAAGTTCTTTATTACAAGTATGCTAATTGAAGCCATGGGAATAAACACAATTAAAGACTTTTGGTTTATAATGCAATCATGAATCTGGAAGAATCATGGAAAGTCATATATGTTAATCTTCCCCCTTTTGAGAAAGAAGATCCCACCACCACTCTTAATACGTAGGTACCTGTCTGCTTTCAAAGCTGTTTGAGAAACATCAGATAAGCCCACCAAACACATCCTGCACTCTGGTAGTTATTGTGATTTTGAAAGTATTTTATAGAATATATTTGAGTATTTTGTGGTAAATTGAAAAATTTAATTCATGTTTCATTCCTTTGTTGTTACATTTGTTTTTCATTTATGCTATGATTCTTTACTACTAAAATACACATATGCATTATATCTGTAGTATAAATGTGATAATGTTTCTGAGAAACACACACTCTTAATATGTGGGTACCTGTCTGGTATCATGGTGGCCCTGGTGAGTTGTATTTCTCCAAATGCCATGTCAAGATTTTTCTCTTTCCCTCTTTCTTTTTCTCTTTCCTATTTTTTCTTCTCTCCCTTCGTCCTTTCCTCCTTTTCCCTCCCCCTCCCTCCTACTCTCCTTTGCCTCCCTCCTTCCCTGCCTCTTTTTTTTTAAGGACATGTTTTATCAAGATGGGATACAAGGATCATTGTCATATTCTCCAGAGCCAGAGGTGAGAAGACAGCATTACTTTGTGGCAAAGTCCGTCAGTGCTGCTCTGCCGTTCTATCTCCTTGGCATTAAGCAAATCTGATTCTGCAGTTGCTCACTTTAATGATTAGATCAGCTTATCTGATTTACCGAGTGCAGGAACTTGTAAACCCTGCAGTGTATAGAAAACAGGTCTAAGAGAGAAGCCCTGGCTGTTTGACCCTCACCACTAGTGCAAACTGTTCTATCAAAGGTCATAGGGGGAGCTGAACCAGGTGACTTTGGGGATTCCAGTATCATTTTCTAGTTGATAGGGGCAGTTGGATATTGAGCTAATCACTATGCCAGGGCTCAGGCTGATGTTTATTACAACATGGAAACTGGGTTGTGGTGGCTATTTCTGATTGGTGTCTCTGATACGTAAAGTACCGAACAACCTCAATACCACCCCTGATCACAAGATCTATTCACAATTTCAGTTATTCATATAAAGTATACTAATGAAGTTTGTGATTGTTTGGCACAGTATTGAATATTGTATAAGTGCAATGTCACACTAATGTGAGAAAAAATAAAAATAAGCAATGACACAAGATTATATTAAAGAATAAATAATTTAACCAGAGAGATGAACAATTCTCTTTTAGGTAACGGACACATTGGTCTCAGAGTAAGGTAAGCGTGTTGTACTTTTGATCTATTATTTACTGTAATTAGTGCTTTTATATATTTTGCTTAATTTTACGAGGCAACAAAACAAATAGCCTAAACTTGAATTTCATTAACTACCAATCCAAATTATTCTGGCTGCATTTATTTATCATTTCAGTATAAATTTTCAGATGTACTATTGACAGAATTATTCTGAGAAATTAAAAGTGCAAGATAAAATATAAATATGTAGTAGTTGAGGATACACTTATTTTTAATTTTATTGGAGAATTTTAAATAAATAAATCTCTAAAGGTCATACATATTGGATTTTTCAAATACATTTCAGAAGCTCATATCATATATTTTCTGGTTTGGTCATTAATATGATCAATGTTGTGAGAAAATTTCTAAATATTTAACTATCTTTACTTTATGGCATTAACTGTGCTTGATTTATTTAATCTTCTGGATTTAATCTACAAGAAATGCATTTTATTTTAAATCTATATACAGTGAGTATGAATCTTGATGCACCAGTTCAATTGTGAAAGAAATATTACCATTTTATTATCTTCAAATCAATTTAATTCTATCTTTAATTATGCAACCTCCTGGGTTGGCAGGAAACTCAATGCCAATTACTTTTGAATCTCTTTCCTATGCCTACGATAGTATAAAGTCTCCATAGTTTTACAAAGTACTAAGCTAGTGGTCGCAACTTCTTCGATTTAGTAATCTCTGATTCTCATATGAAGCCATGCATACTGCTAACTCCCAGTTGTCTATGCTGCCATTTTCCTCAAAATTTTTAACATGTCTTAGACCATTCCAGCCCAAGAAGTCCAAGTTCCTGATATTTTAGAGGATTGTACTCTCTCCTGTGCCACCAGTATGGAGGAAATTCTGCCCTGAGTAAGAGCTGACCTTCTGTATAAAAACATTTCATTTAATCTCTTCAATGACATTTTGCAAAAGAAAATGGAGATTGGTTTCAACTAATGCTTGAGGCAATGAATTACAAATTCTAGCAGTCTTGGGCTGAGTGTGAGAGGGCATATAGGGAACAGCAGGCTAATCAAATAACATGAAGCATGACAGTTTCCATTTCTCCCATGCTTTGTAAATGTCTAAACATCCCCAAAATATTCTTTGCTAGAATTTCTCGCTAAAATGTCTCTTTTCAGAAAATTGCCCCCTCTGAGTAATTCCATTTCTTACACAGTTACTGCTTTATTCAAATTTTCTATTTCATTTGAAGTCTTCTTTGGTAACGCCAATTTTTCTAGGAAAAAATAATACTCATTTCTCTGAATCTATTGCATGGTACTGCAGAGAGAACCATGTGGCTATTGTAATTAAAAAAATCTTACCTGTTTGAGATATTGAATATTTTCATTTCTTATTTTTTCAATAATTTTATTTTTACTTGACCGTGTTACTAGGTATTGTTTAGTTATTTTCCATAAGTTTAGATCTTTACTTTATTCTCTGTCTCCTTTATTTTTTTCAGTTTTAAATTTATTCATTAACTCATTCTTCTTTGCCTAGCCTTTTCTTTTCCAACTGTTTATTTTTCAGTAATAAATCACTGCCTGTTGTCAAGTAGTTATCACATCTTATGTTTGATGGGACTTATTATTGAAATTGTGTGATCATGAACTAGCTTTCTTTTCCTGATATTGGTGAGTAATGAGATTCAAATAAATTTTTGGGTACTTCAGTTTTAATGAATTTCTATTAATGAAATCATGTTTTAATATTAATATTAGCTTTAACAATAATATTACCTTTAATAATGTATTAATTGATCTAGTAATCACTTGTATCTTTCTCAATACTGACACCATGTGCCTAGGGTATGAAAGCAGGCCCATGTCTGCATGATCCATGTTTCAGCTAAAGCAGTTAGGAAAATCAATGAGCTATTTATTCTCCATAATTCTGTTCTGTTGTATTAGTCAGTGAGTTGGAAGACGTCCACTCAAAGTGGGAGAAGACCATCTTACTTTGCCCCGTGGTTGTTTACATGCTTACTCCTCACCGAAATATACTCATTGACAACCCTAGAAATAATATTTAACAAGATATCAGTGCACCCTTTAGCTCAGTCAAGTTGATTAGGTATTATAAATCAATGCTTTGTCAACTTGGCATTCATATCATATTTTCTCAAGCAATATTTGTCATCTAAACAAGGGAAATAAAATGTTTTTAGTTCATATTAAAGTGATAGACCTATCCTAAATACAATTAAAATTAGATTAGCTGTTTACCAGATGCTTAGTGTTTCCATGATGTTTAATCTTCTCTCTGGTACTCTATTGTAGGGGGATTATGTTGTTCAATTATAAATAATTGTTCCCATTATGAGTTTAATAAACAGGGCTGATTGACCAAAGGCAGACAGGAAGTGTGTGTGGGGCTACCAGACTAAGAAGACTCTAGGAAAAGGAAGAACAGAGCAGAATGCCAGAGAGAAGCCAGAAGTAACAGAGGACAACTATGCTGCTCTGAGAAAAGGTACCAAGCCCCATGGCTGAACAAGATAAGAGTCATCGGTTAGATTAAGGGTAAAGAGTTAGCAAGTTATATGCCTGGGCCTGAGGCCGATCAGCCTAAAACTATTGTAAGCATCTATGTGTCTCTGTGGGTCTGTGGGTCTGCAGGCCTAAACCTTGAGTTTAGGCCCAAAAGTCCTGACCAGAAACCTCATACTACACTCTATGACTTAAATAATATGATGTAAAATTAAGAACACCTACATAATTTATTTATATAATTCTACATGACAATAGGATAAGAGGACACAGAAGTATCTACACTTTCATGATCTCATGGCAATAATCCTAATAGATATGAAATAGAATCAACTTTGATGTCCATTCCAGACAATGGGTAAAGCAAATGAAATTTATACACAAAGACATTTTCTTCAGCCATGAAAAGAAAGAAAATTATATGGTGAAGTTTGTTAATAATAATAATTGGATTAGAATTTTTAGATTCCATTGTTCTTACTTTTTCATAAACTCAGAAGTTTTGCAATGAATACTGTTTTCAATTAAGATGTTTCCTGTGAAGATATGAGGTTCTATCTAGAATGGCAACTTAACAACTCAGAGTACATGAGTTTAAGAATTTCATGCTTGTCTTTTATTGTAAATGTATGGCTTTATTTCTTTTTAGAATTTCTGCCATTCTTATCAAGAAGGACTCAGCTGATATAGGAATTGTAAATGGCTTACAATAGTAATGAGAAAAATAAGGTAAAACTTGAATCCCTGATGCATTAACTGAACATGCTTATCACCTCAGGGTGTTATAACAGTAAACGCCTTCTCATTCCCCCAAATTATATAATTGCGCATTTAAACTATCATAATATTTTTATTTATCTAAAATCCATTAAAATGCTAACTTTATTAAATTCTACTACTTATGGTAGATGTATAAGGCATAGTACCAAAAGTTAAAGAATGCTATCAGCAACTATAATTCTCAATTGTTTGATATTTTGTGTATTGTTTAACTTAGCTCATAAGCTCTAAACTAATTAGCTACAAGAAAATTGAATAATTCAGAGACATATTAGTAAAATTGTATTTCCCAACTGTCTATATCATATGATTATTAATGTGAGACAATATTTGGATAATTTTCTTTGTTTCCATAAAATAGATATATCTTATTTTGCTAGAAAAATGACTATTGATAGCATTTACCTTTTTCAAGGATCCCATTGTGTAAATGTAAAGGAATCTACATCAGCATTCATTTAGTGTGTGTGTGTGTGTGTGTGTGTGTGTGTGTGTGTGTGTGTGTGTGTGTGTGTGTGAGAGAGAGAGAGAGAGAGAGAGAGAGAGAGAGAGAGAGAGAGAGAGAAAGCTACAAGATAGCATGTACTGCAGGATCAAAAGGAAACAAGATGTGGTCTTCTAACCAGCTGCTTGGAAATTTTCTGTGAGTCACAGAATCCTTGTTAATGCTCTTGCTTTGCTATTAATATTTTCAAAGCATTCTTTTCTAAATCATAATTTTATTTATGTCATCACATTCAGTATTTTTCTTTCAATGCTCATCAAACAAGAATATGAAAAATAACTTATTGGTGTGTTTGTTCAAAGCATATCCATGCCAGTGTACATGCATGTGTCTGTGTGCACATATATGTGGAGATTAGAGGTTGATGCTGGGAATCTTCCTCAATATCCACCACTTATATTTTAAAATATTTTAACTGATCTGTATGTGTGTAATCTTTCTCAGGATATGTGCACATGATTGTTGGGGTCCACAGAAGCCAGAATTGGATGTCAAATGCCCTGGAGCTCGAATTACCAGCAGTTGTAAAATTTGTAAAACGGGTACTTGGAATTTAACTGGAGTCTTATGCAAGATTGGTATGCTCCTTTTAACTGCTGAGTCATGTCTTATCTCCACAAATTTCTGTCTTACCTCGACCATACTTTTAAGAATGTTTTTTAGCCAAATCCGAAGATCATTTTATTGTATAGATTAGGGAACCATGACTATCCTATCCTCCTACTCACATTTGCTGGTGCTGGGTTTAAAGACATGCAGTCAAGTGCTTGACTTTTTTTTTTTTTTTTTTAAACATGTGTGTTGGAAATATGAACAAAGGACTTCATGCTAGAGTGCCAAAATCTTTACTGAGTCATTTCCTCAGCCACCTCACTTATGACTTCCAGAACAAGCATTTAAATGTCTTTTATTTTTTTGATAGATGGTAGGCATTTGGTTTCTAAGTTGTTTATTTGTTAGATTTTATATCTATTTGAAATAACATTAGGATATAGAAAGTGATGGGATGGGAATGGGAAAGAGTAGGTAGATAGATAGATAGATAGATAGATAGATAGATAGATAGATAGATCGATAGATAGATAGATCGTACATAGGTAGGTAGATAGATAGGTAGATAGGTAGGTAGGTAGATAGGTAGGTAGATGGCACTATCTATTGTCTCCAATAATCCATGTATCAATAAAAGGGCTGGCTCATCGGTTGATCTGGAGTCAGTTTTCATGGAGTTAGTGGGACTTTTGTAGTATCCTCTCTGTTGACCCCAGTAGTTAATCACAGCTTTCTACTATTGCCAGTATGTGAATGTTTCTCGGTCCCTGTTAGTTTTCTTATCTCTGCCCTTTCACTAAACTGCAGTCAACTCCTTATATTTTAATGAGATACTATGTTTTTTTCATCAGATACTGAAAACTTTAAGTAATTTACCTATACACTTTTTTTTCTAAATAAGAAAATAAAATATAATTGCACCACATAGCAACATTCTGAATTCTTTACATACATGTGCTCTGTTTTCTTCTTCAGCTCTTCTGTCAGTTCATGATCCCTCTGTTGTGCATGTGAAAGGGTAAATGTTTTTGCAATGATCCTTTTGCCTTCCAGCCCTTAGCTGATACTAGCACTTCACTGATTCTCTGCAGCTTAAAGTTAATGAAACTTGTGGTTTACATCTAGAATGGGTATCAAGAGAAGAGGATGCCTTGGATCTCAAGAGAAAAAAATGAAACACAGTCAACCCCATCCATATCTACTGTACTTCAAATCTTGGTAGTTGTCTTCCTCTAGAGCAGGAGTGTTTAATACTAATACATAGTTTGAAAGCAACATACGGTCCAAGATAACTATAGTGTTGTGTGTGTTCTTTCTCTCTATGACTTGATTGTATTGCAATGTCCTCAAACATGAGCTTTGTAGATGACCAGTCTTTACACAGTTTTACACAAAATAAACACACGTATATAATTACTTTCTCTTCCTTTGTAAAATTTGAAGTCATTGTACTTAAAAACATTCTACAAAATTCACTGTATATTAAAGGTTGTGGCATAAAGACAAAATAGCTGAGCTGGAAAATGAAAGAAACAGAATAAAACGAGTCTTCTATTCAACTAAAAATTAACATTGAAGTTAAAACTCAGCTAATTATGTGGCTGTATGCTTAAAGCAAAATAGTTAAAATGTTTTCTGATGGTGAGGTTAGTAAGCAATGTCTGGGTAATATGGTAGATATAATATGCTATGAATAGAAGAGCGTTTCTACAGTAGATTTCCCTCATCAAGTCACAGCTGGGCCAAATGAAAAATTACAAAATTTATCAAAGGCAATTTAGGGAGAAGGCATGCTTTTTTTAAAAATTATATGTTTTGTTGGTGGATGACAGTACTAAAGATACAACACATGCTCTGTGTGCTGAAGGCCACTACAATGTCATTACAGAAAGACACAACTAAATCAGTAATTTGAGCAGTGCACTGAAAATATGTTGAAGTGATATTTCTTTCATGGCAGGTAAGGAATCCATTTAATAAAGTATCATTTCATAGCACATCCAGACAATTATGTGCAAAATCATTAAAATTAGTACCGTGATGGTAATTGTCATCAAGACCATAAGTTTCCCAAAGCTAATGGATTAATTTTTTCAGAATTCCAGGAATCCTTTCAAAGCTTTGATGCTGACTATGGCACCATTTACTTTTGTAAAGATTGCAAAGTCAACACCAAATGTTGAAAAGATTATATGATTTGTGACATTTTGTGAAGTCTTTTATGTCTCAGAAAATAAATTTGTGCCAATAGTTAAGGATGAAAACTGGCATACAGACTAAGCATCTTAGTGGATTCAATGATTTATTTATTCTATAAAATGTTTTAATTATCAAATAATATCAGGTCATTAGTTTGACATTTTTAAAGTGTTTTATGTCTTCCTTACTCTACATTTTCTCTACCTACTTTCCCTGATTCATCCCTTTGTAACTCTTGTCTTTTCCTTTTTCATGTACGATGAGGCTTTCCCCACTCTGTCCTTCTTCATTGACTCGTTTTATCCTCATGTCCCTTTCCTAGATTTTTTAGGCTTTACTCACATACAGACCTGTTTATACATAATTTGTAAGTTAGGCTGAGATCTACATAAGGGAATGAAGATGTATCATTTGTCTCCCTAGGTTTGGGTAGCCTTACTTAGTATTATACTTCCGAGATTTATTATTTTTCCTCAAGTAGTTCATAATTCATTTTTTCTTTGTAAATATAAAAAAAATCCATTGTGTATATGTGCTACATTATTGTTATTCTTTAATATGTTTGTGAGCATCTTTGCCAGTTATGTTTTCTTGCTCTCAAGAACGGAAAAACAGTAAACATGGATGCCCAAGTATCTCTATGGTAGGACAAAGGTCCTTTGAAAAGTTTCCAGAAGTACTGCACTTGACTCTGATGTTAATTCTAGTTATAATTTATGGAGAAATAAGCAAACTGAATGTCATAATGGCTGTACCAGTTTTCATGTGTATCAGCAAGGACTGAGGATTCCGCTTCCCCACATACTTGCCAGTATTTGTTGTCACTTGACTTCTTGCTGATAAACATTCCGACTGGGCTATATCGCCAAGCAGTCTTTAGTTTCATTACTACGACAACAAGGGATGTTTATGCTTTAAAAATTATTTGTGGCCATTGGGTTTTAATTTTCTTTTTTTGATAACTGTTCATTTCATCAGCCACTTGTTTCTTAAAAGGTTTGTTTATATATTTAATATTTGCAGTTGTCAATTATGGATATTACTCCCATTTCTGACAATATCCTTGGTAAAGATTCGCCCCATTCTGTGGGACGATTTCTCTATTAATAACTTTCTTTGCTGTGTAGAAACTTTCAATTTCATGTAGTCCCGTTTAATGAATCTTGGAGCAAGTTGCTGAGCTTTTGGAGTTCTGTATGGGAATTTCTTTCCCTAAAATTGTCTATTTAAGTGTATCTCCTTAGTCTGCATTTAGAACTCTTAGCATTTCAGTTAAGTATTCATTTAAATGAGTTAATTGTGGCTTTTCAAGCAGAAAATCCATTCATTGATATAATATATTAAAATATTATAGCAGCTTTCCTATGAAATTGAAATCACAACTTCAATTAAGGCAAACACAATTATTGACACATTGGCTAAACACAGTTCTGTCAAGAACAGAAAATATGTAGTCTTGATTTTTTTTGATTTGATGTAAAAATCTGAAAGATTTCAAGATATCTAAAAAATTGGTATTTGGGATAGTTTGAACTTTATTAGTGTGTGTAAATATTATAGCTGCCTATTTTCATATGGAATGTTACAATCTGACATTTAACTTAAAAAAGTTAGAGGATGTTGTTTTGGACTTTTATCTGACCTCCTCTTTTTACAGGAGCAAGTATAACTTGCTTCACACTCGTGTCTTAATTATGTCACTGCTTTAGTTATCTCCTAAATTTGTGAGCAACTATTGTCAAGAATGAAGCACAGTAAGAGGAAAATGAGAAACAAGATCTAATGAGCATCTTGGGAGCTCTTTGAGAATCAGAGTAATTTCCTGAAACATTAAAATCTCACATACACTTTAAAATAACCAGCTAATTTTATGTTGTCTACTTATATTTTTAGGATAAAAGTATAGAAATAAGTCAGTGTAGTTTGACTATTAGTATATTCACTTTTTCTGTATTTATGAGTGTCCTATGTACACTGCCCAATACTCAATCATGGCCACATTGTTCCTCATCCTCTTAAATGTGGTAAGATTGCTAGAAAGGGAATCAGTATTTTGTATTAGAAAGGAATATTTTTCTCTCTGAAATCACTGAACTTACAGGAGACACCTTTTTGTAAACTCATATATAACACACATGTATCTACATCCTCAACTTCGTGTCAGTTATCTCCCCATTTATTTTTAGCCACTGCTAGTGACTCACAGTGAATCCATTCCAGAGGCCATTAGAAATTCTAACCAATTAAGAAATTTTCCTTAAGTATTGTTTTTGAAGACTTCTAGATGTTCTTATAATGCAGCTGCAATTTGCTTCCAACTGGTGTGGCTTATTGTACTAATTCATCCATAAAGATAGCTTGATATTCACTTCCTCTGTTAATAGGTTCTAGGGAAGTCCCCACGGGGCTACTGTTTATAAACTGGGGAAAGCATCGGAAGGACTAAAAATTTTCCGAGGGTGTATGAACCACCTGACTGTTTATATGCTTTACTTGATTTGGGGCATCCTCAAGTCATATGTAACACTTTGACGAGTTTGTTTACATTCTAATGTAAGAAAAATGTAATGTAATATATATATTTATAATATACATATATATTTTCATGACAGGGTTTCTCTGCGTAATAGTCCTGGCTGATGTGGAACTCACTTTGTAGATCAGGCTAGACTAGAGCTTACTAGGATCTACCTGCCTCTGTTTGGAAGGTGGTGGGATTAAAGGTGTGAGCCACCACCACATGACCTTTTATTAAAAATATTTTGAAAGAAGCATTATAGTGGTATATTTTTTTATAAAATATATTATTGGCAGACCATAAAGCATATATATGGGGTTGTGCATTGTGTGATGTATATATTAATATATTAAATATGCATTAGTCCACTTTATTAATGAGTTAGTTTTTCCCTTTGAGGATTCTGTAACCTCAAAACCTTCACATTCTATGCACTGTTTATATTTTGATTAATGGGCTTCTTCTATATCTATAGATTAATTTGGATGTTCTTACAAGTTTTAAAGTAAAATTTTGCAGGATACATCCTTTTGTGTCACATTTTTTTTCACTAGATGTAATTATTTAACAATTCATCCATGTTTTCATATGCCTCATTGGCTTATTCTTTTATTTTAATCATTGAATAATATGTTGAAAGTAACTATAACATCCTTTGCTTTAAAAGTTTTCCCACTTTTGTTCACTAAAATTAATAGCGGCATTAGTACTCAAATATGATATTTTTGTGGTGTCTTAGACAGATAATCTTCCCAGTGATATTCACATTATCTTCCACGACTCCTTCGGTCTTGTTATCTTATGTTGCAAAACCATGTTGCAGACGCAACCAAGTTAAGAATCTCGGACATGGAAAATTATCCTTGATTTTTCAGAATGGCTCAGTGGATCTTATAAGAGGAAAAGAGAAAGTCAGGTAAAAAATTGACCATTTCTGATATGTTTCTAACAAGGAGCCAGTTGAAACAAAGGAGTTTATTTTCAATGGAGATATATTGTTGGTAAGGAACTCAAAAGTAACCTTACACAAAATGGAAGAATTCTGTAGTAATGTTCTTTTAGATAAGTCCCAGAAGCTCTTTCTGTATAACTTCTTTGTTTACTTAAATCAATTCTGATCATAAGTCTCAAGTTGGATCACGTTTAGCCCTGGAGTCCAGACATACTGTAGAGTCTGTTTTGACTCATGCCTCAAGACACCCTGAACATTTTATGGATAAACTGACATGTGAATCATACCTAAGTATAGTATGTCGGCTTCAGTAGTTTTAAAAGGCCCAACAACTTTTATGTCTCTTAAAAAGGGGAGGGAGTGATATTTGATTCAACTTCAGGCCACACAGCATGGGGAGTTTTACAGCTCTTGGCAGAAGTTTCAAAACCAGAGTGAGGGCCAGATATGACCTAGGACCTGGATGCTTTAGACTAGAAACTTTGTAGTCAGCAGTCAATGAAGGGATTCATAATTGGACAAAATACTGAGAACAAGAGACTGAACACTCAGCTCCAAATGAGACACCTTTACCAATACCAGTCCTATCCACCCCTCAGCTCAAGGTTTAGGTATCACTTCAGAAGACTTATAAAGAATATAAAAGCAGAAGGGTGGGAAAGAGTGATATTAAATTATATCTTCTGGAAATAAAATGGATGTTGGATACCAGCACAAAATCTGCATAAGACAAAACCAGCCAAATATCCAGTATAGATGGAAGAAATACCAGACAGGACCCACTCCTTACCTAGGAGTGCCAGTCATGTGATTGCTGCTAGAGAAGGGATAGTCACAGTTCTTTGTAGTATGGCAGTGGTAGATTACTGGAGTGCTAATCAATGGCTCCACACCCATGCTCATATAACCAGCACTTATTGAAATCAGTGAGTTATTTACTCAAATAAGCAAAAAGAAAAGGCATCAAGTTGAACATTGTAAGAGCGGGGTGATATTGATATTTTAGATAGGATAACTGGGTGAAAATGAGTATATTCCATTGTATATGTGTATACATTTTAAAAGAATAAAAATCATAATAATATTAGGTACACATATTAGTAATTCCTCTTTGATTATAACATTAAATATTCTATTTTACTTTTATTTATATACTTTCTCAGTCTACCTGTTTGGTTGTCTCAAGCTCTTGAATTTTCAAAGAGTTTATCTCACTACATTGAACCTATTATGTCTTAATCACGCATCTAATGATGGCTTGCTCTTACATATTCAGTATAAGGCCACCAGTGTCAAGATCCGTGTGATATTTAATGAGACAAGAACAGGCTTAATTTCTCAGCTTATATAATAAAGGAGAGCACTAATTAATTAGATTCATTTCTAAGCTCAATGCTTTTATATTTGCTCTTCCCTGATAGAATTGGGCAGGAGAACTATTTCATAAAATTGTGATGGAAAGCATGGAGTATGTTGAACGTTGAAACAAAGATGGATTTAGGACTTCACATTTAGAATTTCTGATTCTCTCTCTCTCACTCTCTCTCTCTCTCTCTTGTGTGTGTGTGTGTGTGTGTGTGTGTGTGTGTGTGTGTGTCTGTGTGTCTGTGTGTGTAATGATATACAGGAATTAGTATTTCTAACATGTTTTGAAGTAAAAAGTATGCCATTGGGCAGGAGCTACACTTTGAGTGACAGGGGTAATATTTTCTATAGTAAAAATATAGTGCATATAAAATTAGCTTACATAGGCAGGAATGCCTAAGTTTTTATTTTTAATGATCAAATATCAATTCCTTAAGGTGGTTCTGATTTTTTTAAGCAGACACAGATATGGTTATTTGAAGATATGCATCTATCTGTCATCTATCTGCACACACACACACACACCAAGAATGTCATGCAACCCTTACTCTGTATTTTTGTAGTATGTGATGGTCACTCACTTCTGCATTCCTCTAGGAATGAACTATTGCTTTGAGTTTGCTGTCATGACAGTAAATAATGATTCAAAGTGTTTTCACGGGATAAGGAAATGGTCAGGATTCCAATTACACTCTGATATGTGCAAAGGCACACTAGTAGTGGACCAGATTGGCAATCATCAGTAGTTCAGAGACTGTAGTGAAAGTGCTTCTGGTGTTTCCTTTTACTAGTTCATGGCTATCCTGGTAAATGATGAATTGCTATATTATGCAAGATTTGTGAATAAGTGCTTGTCAATCCTTATGTGGCAAATACTTTCTCAAAGGAAACCTTTAACCCTTTTGGTGGAAGGGCTGTAGGCCTGTACATTATTTCCTTGCATAAGATGCTATCAATTTTCAATTTGATAAAGTGAATGAGATTTGTAAGTTAGGGCTACAATGTACGTGCTTTTATATATTATGCTATATTCCAGTAGGCTGCATGCCATTTCATTATTAGGTAGTAGGGACCAGTAAGCTACTGGGTTAATGTGGGTCAAAGAATTGATGACTAGTTCTCTGCATGACTTACTAATGCGATTTTAAGCTCCTTATGTCTAACATTGAAACCTTTTAATTTGACCTCTACTATTCCAGCCCATCATTCCTCCTAAATTATGAAGACCATCTTATTGTACTACTAATCATGTTTGGTTTGTAAGACAAATAAATACCTCTAAGAAATTCAGAGATGTTTTGGTAAGGGAAGTATCTTGCAGGCCCCTTACTTGAATCTAGAAAGAATCTGGGAAGAAATAAATAGTAAAGCTCCTTTAATATTATCATTTTCTAAATATTTCTGATTTTTTTAAATCCAGTTATTTCCAGGCTTGGCTCTACCATAGAGTCATCTAGGGAACTTCAAATCCAGTGCTCCAAAGTCGTTCAGAATGATAGACTTACATATTTCCCATGAGTGGGCCCAATGCAGGGACATTTTCCAAAGTCTCCTTAGTGGGTTCTAATGTCAGTTAGGGTTGAGAGCCACAATACTAAATCATGTTTACTTTAGGATATCCTTGTACTCAGGATCCTATCATATTTGCTGTTGCATATGAATCCCATTCCTTATTTTTAATAATAATGCATCATCTTTCATGTCTCGGGTGAAACACCTGGATTAGGATATTCAAATTCTTACCCTTTCCTCTATTGATTAATATTATTTTCCTATGAGTACCTTTATTTTGACATGGGGATATCTGGCTGGCTTTTCAGCTAGTTGGACTTACCGACTGTGCAATTACCTTCAGCCCGTGGACTTGATTTTTCTCATTCATATCTGCTCCATGGCTGCTGGAGATAAAGTACCCTTTTAAAGCGTCCATAGAAGCTTCCTGATTTTTCATTCATGTTCTGAAGCAGACCTTCATTTTGTCCCCTCCTGCTACAGTCTTTATAAGAGCCATTGTTGCCATAGTGACTAAGTGCCACAGCCACTTGATTCCCAACGCCTTCATGGCATCTGCACTTTATCTTACGCCACCACCAGGGATTATTATACCAATCACGATGTCCCGACATGCCGGAGATTATCAGTGTCCCATTTCCCAAAGCAAAACAGCTCTATGTGAGTGCCTCAAATATGGGAGCTGCCCAACCCCAGAACCTATTTTAAGGATGTTTCCTGGGACCACTTTTGTCAATTACCAAATCACCTAAGATCCTGACAGGAAACAGAAGGTACACTCAGACAGCCCAATTAAGTAGCATTTTATAATGAAACTATTTAAAGAGGTGTGAATGGGGATAAGGGAACCCTAAAAGAGGAGGTAAATCAGCATGCTGCTAGAAAATGCTAGGAGCTTTTAGCCTCCCTCAGCATGAACATTCCTTTTTCTTTAGTACTTCTCCCCCCCCCCCAACCCCCGCTTTTTTTTTTCTTCTGCTGCATCCCAGGGCATAGAAATATCCAGAACTAACCTGCCTAGAAGGAAGAATGGGAATTTGTTCTTACTATATTTACAGAATTTTGTTAGTCATTTTTTACTCTTTGGGATCTTTGCTCTTAGGGGCCCGCTACCCAGTCCCCATATAAATCACACAGAGTCTTATTATTACATACAAATGCCCCACCATAAAAAGCCAGCTCATGTACCCGGGATAAGTCCTGGTCCCATGACCAGCAACCCTACAAACAAATCAAGACACTTAAGTGTCACCCTCATTCAGAGGGCCTAATGGGGTCCCATTCAGGCTCCTCAGCTGTAAGTTCATGATCTCCCACTAGCTCAGATCAGCCATCTCCGTGGCTTTCTAAATTTTGACCTTGACCACCTCCTCTTGCTTCTCTGATTCCTCCTTGCTCTCTTCAACTGAACTTCAAGAGCAGTCCTGGGTACATAAACTGGCTTTGTAAAGCCCATTCCCTCTGGTGGGATGTCTTTCAAGGCCTTCATACAGCGGGGAGGGGCTTGGTCCTGCCACAAGGTCTGTCAGCCTGTATTGACTACCCAAGGGAGGCCTTACTCCCTATGAAGAGTGGAAGGGGGGGGGAGGAGGAGGAACAGTGGTTGGTATATTAAATGAAAAAATAAATAAAAAGAATGCACATACTTAGCTTGGCTTAGTCTATCCAGGTTTTCTTAAGTGTAGTATCCCTCCTATCTTTTGTCTCTCAGCTGTTAGCTGTCTTTCTCTGCTTTTGTATTCCCTCCTTTACTTCTTACTCCATGGCTTGTTGTGTAGCTGGGTGGCTAGCCCCTGGACTCCTCCTCCTTATCCTGCTCCTAGATCCCTTTCTAGATCTCCCGTTTATTCTCCCTGTGTGCAAGCCCTGACTATCCTCTTCTTGCCCAGCTATTGGCTCTTTATTATACCATTCAGGTATTTTAGATGGGCACAGTAACACAGGCTTACAGAGTTAAATAAATGGAACATAAAAGAATGTAGCACATCTTTCCACAGCATAAACAAATGTAACACATCTTAAATTAATATTTCAAACACAGAATGGTCTCATTTGGACACACAGAGATAAGGAGAAAGATCTAGGGTGAACACATATGAAGACAGAAATAGGAATATCCCAATAGGTGAATCTTGGGAGCTTCAGCATGCAGATAATCTATTACTTGATAACCATAGTTGTAAGGCTTTAGGATTTCTTAAAGCCAACATTTGGAAAATACACCTATTATCACCTGCTTAGATTGAACATGCTTGTGGTTAAAAAGCATCAGTTAATAAAGCTAAGCTGGGAAAGGCAGGCATAGTGGCATGTGCTTTTAATCTCACCATGTGGGAGACAGATAGATCTTTGAGCTCCAAGCCAGCCTGGTCTACAGAGAAACCTTCTCTCTAAAAACCAGAGATAGATAGATGATAGATAGACAGACAGATAGATGATAGATAGATGGTAGATAGATAGATAGACAGACAGATAGATAATAGATAGATATATAGATAGACAGATAGATAGACAGACAGGTAGATAGATAGATAGATGATAGATAGATAGACAGACAGATAGACGATAGATAGATGGTAGATAGATAGATGAAAGATAGATAAATAGATATGTAGATAGAATTCTATCACCTCTTACTTTCCAATTCACCTCCAAGTCTTTAAAATATTGTTTTAAATTTATTTTTGAGGGCCTTGTATATGATATATATTTACTTCTTTGCCTTCCTTCCTCTCCTTTTTCCAACTCTTCCTTTACCCCTGATTCTTCTCAGATTTACGATCTCTGTACACACACACACACACACACACACACACACACACACACACACACACAGAGAGAGAGAGAGAGAGAGAGAGAGAGAGAGAGAGAGAGAGAGAGAGAGAGAGAGAATTTACAAATGCAATCTGCACAATTAGTGTTTTTCATATGTGTTTACAGCTAAATGTTGGGAATGTGAAAACTTTCTGAATCCTGTCCCTGGGAAAGAATGGTTTTCCTGCCTTAGCATTTGTCAGCTACTGCTGTCATAGCTTAAGTCCCGGTTGGGCAACCATATTTTTGAGATTTCATGGGTGTTGTATATGAAGACCTGATATTTTTGCAAATGTCCACTCATTCTGTCTTTTGAAACCTTTCACACCCTTTTCTGAAATGTTCCCCAATCCTAAAGGTATAGGGGTTGTGTTGTAGGTGTGTTAACCCAGACTGACTATTGCACGATCTGTTTTTTTCTAAATTTTGAACAGTTGTATCTCTATGTAATGGTCTCCATCTGCTACAAAAAAGAAGCCTCTTAGAAGAAGAATGAAAATCACATCTGTGAGTAATTGTGGGTAAGTATTTAGTAGGAAATTAGAAATTATCCTGGTTTAGGTAAGAATCCATGGTTATTTCTCCTCTAGCGTCTGTAGCCTCAGTAACCACAGGTGGTGGGCTTGGTGGATAGGGCTAGGTTTGAATACTCTGAGTAATGCTTATGTCCAATTTCAATAGCTGTTGATCACTAGTGATACTATTGTACTGCTCAGGCTATGTTGCTATTCCCGATCATTTTGTGGTTCAAAGGCAGCACAGCAGATTGCATAGCTCCTTCTTATACTATAGAGACAGTCCTGAAGGAGGAGGCTTCCAGATCAGTTCTAGCTCCATTCCTCCAAGCCCTCTGTCTAACTTGCATGGATAACAATAACCAATATAATGCTGGAGGGCTGTTAGACTCCCTTTAAGCAACAACTGGAAAGTAAGTTTCCCATGTCTGGCACTTGGATTTTTATTAGATGCTTGACGACTTTTGTGAGAACATTATCACCCTATAGGGTGTAAATTCATTCAGAAAATATATGTATACACATGTACTTGTATGCGCATAATTTTAAGTCAACATAACTCTAATCCTCACGGCTTTTTCAGATATTCTTATTATTAATTATTTCACTTTCGCCCTCCTCCCTCTGTGTTGCCCTTTCTTCTTTACCCCCAGATAAGTCACCACCATTTTTCCATTTCCTCCTTGACAACACCTGTGTCACAACACCTTTGATCTCCGTGAATTCTAGCCTGCACCCCAATGGTCCCTTTTCACTTTTCTAGTATCCATTGGTGCTAAAAGTGATATATTCATATTTCAAGATCTGAGTTAGGTCCACAAATAAGAGAGAACTTGGTAACTTACAATCCTTGATACAGTGAAAATTTCTAAATGGTTTAGGAATTTATTTTGACTTAGTCCCACCCACTTGTCACTACTGCAACAGGAAACCATAGAAACTTCTAAACTACTGTTGCGCTGCTGTCTGTTGTCTCAGCACCAGGGGTTCTGGCCTTCACAGCTCTCCTCACCCAAGTGTTCATACATATACACATAAATGAAAATATAAAATTAAAAACTTTATCTAGGCCTTTTATTTTAAGCAAAACCTAGATACAGTACATAAAGTCTAAGTATACAGCTGAATGAATTACAAAAACATGCATGCGACATCACTGGGTCATGAAAATACCACTGATCATTCCAGTAATCTGACCATTATCATTGACTAATAGACTTATAGGACAAAACATTATGTAATTTATTTAACAATACATCATTTTCCCTCAAACACACTCGAGCCTTTAGCTACAAGCACATTTAGACTATGAGTCATCTCCCCAGTCCAGAGAACCTATTTCTTTTGTTGAATGGAGACTGCTCTTTGGTGGCATGTTTGTCAGATTTGAGGTTCTGATTAGCCTTGAGGATCTTAAAGAAAGTCAAATTATTTTTTTCCCACTCTTTCCTTTTGGCCTATGGGTTTGATATGATGTTCCTCTATGAAATTTACCTACAGTAAGTATTGTTTAAAAGATGTTCATGCACTACATTGAAGCTCAGATGGTAAAGTGCCTACTTAGCATATGGGAAAAAAATAATTTCATTCTGAAATACTGCACGAAACTAGGTGTCGTGTGTATATCCATAATCCTAGAATACAAAGGTCATCCTCTTCAATTTAATAGAAAATTTGAGGCCAACTTGAACTATAGAAAACCCTGTCACACATGCATACATTCATAATACATACATACATATAAACAAAAACACACATACATACACACACACACATACACAGACAAATAAAACCACTTTTCACTCTCTTTAAGACTATTTATTTCAGCAACTATGTGCAAAACAAATTAACTAAAAAGGAAACTTGTGGGTTTATTTCTAGGACTAATGAATGGATTTTTATGGGCATGTCTCTTCTGAAGTCAGAACCACAATGTTTTGATTACTGAATCTTTAAAGCCAGTAAGTGTGGGGCTGGGATGATGGCTCATTGGTTAAAAGTACTTGCTGCTCTTTCAGAGATTTAGGATTTGAATTTCATCAACCACAGAGCTGCTAACAGCTGTCTGCAACCCAAATTCCAGGGGATCTAATGCTTTGTTATGGCCTCTTTGAGGATTAGACATACACGTCATACAAATACAAACGTAGAGGCAAAACTCTTATAAAATAAAAATAAATATATTTTTAAAAAAGTTGTGCCCCCTTTAATTTTTATTTGTACATTATAAGCCCCATGTTATTTTACAAAGAATGCAGACAGGATTATGACAATTGAATGTGCAGATACATTTTGAGAATATTGTCATTAGGACATATGATCAAACTGTCCCTAAAATCTCTCTCCACCAATACTTTAGTATACTTCTTAGAACTCATCATCAAGATTATTTGTGTAGTGGACAGTAGTGGTTAATACAGAAACTCAACTGTTGTCTGCAATGCTCAGACATAAATGGAACAAATGCTTTATGTCTATAATCCTCAGGTACAGAAAGCTGTAGTTGTATATGGATGAATATAAACATATGCATACATACATGCACACACATACTAAATTACTAATAGTTTATTAACTGTGGTTAGGGCTTTCTGTCTACTTTCCTGCATTGGGATTTGTTTGGTTTGAACTTGTACAGGTTTTGTTCATGCTGTCACAGTCTCTGGGAATTTATATGTGCATCAGCCCCATTGTGTCTGGATAATACTGTTTCCTTAACATTGTCTACAGCCTGTGTCTCTTAAATTTTTCCGGTTCCTCTTCCACAGACATCTCTGAGCTTTGAGGAGAGGTTTTGATAAAGACAAGTCATCTACGGTTGAGTGCTCCAAAGTCTCCCATTCTCTGTACATTTTCCAGTTGTGTATCGCTGTGTTGAATTCTATCTACTCCAAGAAAAAGCTCCTTTGTCAAGGGTTAAAGCAGTGCTTTGTTCTATAACAGTATGAGATTAAGAGTAATTTTATTGCTATGTTTTAGTAGAATAATAATATTGAGTTTTTCCCTATAGGCTATAAGCTATCTAGTGTCAGATTCTTGGTCACGTTATCAGTGCCACATATGGCTCCATCTCACAGAGTGGGCCTTAAATTCAGTCAGAGTAGTTGGTTACTCCAGTAAGATTTGTGCCTCTATGATATCAGTCTTTCTTGCACACAGGTCGCTGTTGTAGATCATATAGTTTACAGCTACTTAGTCTTTGATGATTACTTTTCTCTTCCACGACTGTACAAAGTACCTTCTAGCACCATACGGAAAGTAGGGTGAAGAGGCATTTACTTTGACACTAACTCTGTTTTTCTATGTTTGATGATGGAAGCAGATTGTGTCTTCAGCAAGAGGATATTACCTGGCAATTATATAGGTAAATAGCCTGTGATATTTAGAGAGTATGTGGGAAGTTTTTGGCCAAAAATTAAGCAAGATCTTTTCTAGTTTTCAGTCTAAGTTTTGAAATGAGTCTGTTTAAATTATCTTTAAAAACGTATTAGAACTGATTCCAATATTTTTCATTGTAGGAAACAATTGGTTATTGCATTTATTTTGTAAACTCAATTATTAGTCATAAGTTCTTTGTATGATTTCCTAATATTTTTTAAAAGCAAATAGCTATGATCTGTATAATGTATGGAATTCTAAAAGACCTGGAGATAATAAACACAGCCTCAGCCAGTGCAAACTGGTAATAAGTAGTGCCTTAAAACACGTGCTCCTAAGCACTTCTGCATAAGCCAACCTGGGGTCTGCCTGGGGCCTTGAAGAGGGCGGAGTCCAGATAAAACATTCCTAGACCAGTGAGAGACAGACCTAGCAGGAAGCTGCAGATACCAACAAATCAAAACCCTTTCCCCTGGCTGGGGGGAGGGCGTGAGAAGAAAATATTTAAGGTTTTCCCTTCCATAATAAAATTGAACTTGCTTGTTTTAACCTGTTCCTGAAGGCTGAGTCAATGCTTCTGCGCTGTCTTGGCCCCTCCCCCAAGGGAAAAAAGCAGGTCCCTGAGCATAGAGGTAACCCGGATTGATTCCTGACCGCAAACCAGGCACCCCCAACAGTGATCTACAAGTAGAGATGATTTTCTGTCTTTTCAGTTTTTTTCCTTGTTTTGATAACAATAAGATTTTATCGTAGTTTTTAATATAAAAATAAAGATCAAATGGCTAAGTGTTTTTGTATATAAGACTTAGAGAAATCTTGCTTGAAATGTACGGTGGTGTGTTAGGCCAAATGCCTCTTGCTATTACTATACATTACCCTACTGTGGATATATTTATTGGATGCTTATGATGGGAAACTGTTTCACAGCACTGTATCCTGAACCCAGCTGTGATCAATGGTAATTCTTCACTGGATTCATAGTGATTTTTTACTCTATGTAACAACTTCTGTAGCCTACCAATCATCCTCCAATAGAAGAACACTTCTACTGAAGTGTCTTTTCTGTCCATCCATATTTATTCTAAATATAAATCTCATGTTTTCTGCAATCAATTTAAATTATATAAAAATGTTCCAGCATAATATGCTTAGAATGTTTTATTTATGCGTTTTATTCTTTGAAAGAGTAATACATTTATACAATATATATTTGTCATAATCACACAACACCACTTGCCTCCAACATCCCTGGTATTTCCTACTTGTCTTTTCTCTAACTTCATGTTATATATTCGTTGTGATTAATAACTCTGAGTCCAGGTAACGCTGCTCATGAGTGAGCGGTCATTTACCAGAGCATGAGGAACTTACCAGCAGCCATGTCCCCAAATTGCAGTTACTCTTACTCTCTCAGAAGTCATGGACTGTCAACAGTCCCCTGGATACAGATGGTCTTGAGAGCTGTTTCTTTACTCTGGAATTTATAAATTTTTTCTTGATGCTGTACAGATCTTTTGCAGGTAACGATACCTTCTATGGATTATGATGTACAACAGCTATATTGTGTATAGAAGGCATAGCTTTATTTAATAGCCCCCCTCTCCAGCTGTTTGACTCTTTTCTGTTTTCTGCACTCTCCTGTGAAGTTCTCTGGTTTGGGGATGTTGGGAGATGGATATAGATGACCCACCTGTATACTCCATAGTTGAATACTTAGCTATTTATACCTGTCTCTTTGGCCAGTTATGAGTTTCTGTGTTAACCTCTACCCACGGCAAAAGAAGCTTTTCTGACCAGAGTTGAAAGCAGCACAAATCTATGAATATAAAATCTAATTATAATTATTTAGACTTTAGTTTGACAGCATGACCATTTAGCAAAATAACAGGAGTTTTAGCACAGGGTCTACTGTCTGCTTCATTATGTGCTTTTGATTAGGGTTACAATACAAGCCATGAAATTTCTTTTGTGAAGCAGGCTTCATATTCAAGCTTTTATTTCCTATAGGTAAACTCAAAATATGTATTCTAAATAATACTAGTATTTTCTATGAATTTGTCAAGCCTATTAAAAGTGTAAAGATATTCTTTACTCTTACTTTATTCGTATTTTTACATTTGAGGTGAACTTTTTTAAAGAAAATACACTGTAGTTTGGGCTTGCTTTTATAATTGATCAGAAACACTCTTCCTGCCAATTGGACTGTTCAGACCATTTACATTTATTAGGACTTATGAGCTGGGCTGCAAATTTCCTCTTGCCATTTGTTAACTTTTGCCATATGTTCCTTTTATTGTTGTCTTTATGTTAATGGAATATTTTCTATGTTTCCATTTTATTTGTTGCTTTATTAGTTATAAATTTTGGTGCTTTTGTGATTGTCTGTGACTTATAGCATATACATTTAGCTTATAGTTGTTAAATAGCAAACTTTAGTGGCCTACCAACTGCCCAGGGAGGTTTTGTTATTTCACACGTAGGTGAAAATCCACAAGTAGTGATATTAAGCAGCTCAGCCTTCATCATACAAGTTATATCTGAATATGGTATAAAGCTCATTGTGCCCTCATGTTCCCTATGCTTTAAGCAGCCATTTGTCTTTAATTATTAAAATCATTCTTTCCCGAGTGCAACAGACTTGTCTATCTCTGATTCTAAACGCAAACCGGTTCAGCTCTGCCTGTCTAAGAAAGCCTTCTTCTTTTTTTTTTTTCCCTTTGACAGCTACTTCTGCGAGGTGTGATCTCCAGGCTATACTATGTTTCCATTTCAGCATTTTAAAAGTTCCATTTCTTTAGTTGACTTTTGTGCTTTCTAAGAAGAAGACACTTGCCACTTATGTCTTGATTCTTCTGGAAGCAACATGCATTTCTCTGCAGATTGCTGGTAAAATTATCATTATCATTGCTGCTAGGATGTAACTAGTAGATTACATCATATTTTTTATGCTCAAGTTTTGCTGAGTTCCACAGAACAAAATATTCAGTTTTCTTTAAATTTTGAGAATAAGAAATTGTTTTTCTTTTTTTCTACTTTATGTCCCCCTAATGTCTTTCCTTAAGTATATAATAATTTTTCACTTGTAATATATTTATTACTATTATTTTATTCATGCATTTTATTTCAGACTTTTTCTTTCATATTGATCTTAAATTAAATTTAATGATTTCTCTTCTTTAAAAGACTTAACTAACAGTACCAATAGACATCTACACATAAAATTATAACATAGATCTTTAGACTGTTCATGTTTCCCCTTAGTATAACCATTATCTTCTGGCTTCTTGAACTTGAAAAGCAAGCTTAGAATATTTTAATATCCTCATTTCCCATTTTATCCCTTCCATGATTTTTTGGTTGATTTTGAGTAATTAATGGTTTTTCTAAATTATGGATTATATTTTCCTGCTTCTAAACATATTTATTGATATTTTAATTAAATTGCATCAACTTGAAGATGATCTTATTTTGGGCATCAGCCTTTTTGCACTTCTTATGGATTTTCCCCTTTGTGATTCATTTAAATTATCTGGAAACAGTCTTACCTTTCTAGATTGTCACTTTTAAGATTTAGTCTAAGAAACTATATTACTAATCTATGTATTCAGTGTCTCAAGAATTGCCATTTTTTTCCTGTCTTTGCCTTGTCTCAGCCTCTGGTACTATTCTGACTGATTCCTTGGCGCTCTTTATTCTTTGGGCTCATGGACATAAAGCAATTAACACTTATTGAGGACTGAAGACCTCACATGCTCTTGTCTGCAGATATTTTCTCTTTATTCTGAGCCCTGGAGGATATTTCTCAGAACCCATTACCTAGGCTGATCTCTGTAACCCTGGTTCCTTCCTCACTGATGGTTAACCAGGGAAGTCTCTCTGATAAGCTAAGGGTAGTGTTCTGTTTTTAGGTCTCCATTTTCTGCTGCTATTTATTTATTTATTTGTTTGTTTGTTTGTTTGCTTGCTTGCTTATTTACTTATTATTTATTTATTTATTTATTTATTTATTTATTTATTTATTTATTTATTTATTTATGTTGTGTATGGGGGCGCAGGAACTCATTTTATACTACTAAGTGCTTTAGCTAGAAAATTCCCTTTTCTAGTTTTAGACTCAATCATTTCATCAAGGGTCTTGCTTTTTGGTTTATTGTCCAGTGACATAAAAAAGCTCACTATAGTTAGTAGGTTTGGGTCATTTATCTCGAGGTAGGATGGCTTCAGGCTTTTTCATGAAGGTGTCTGTATGTCTACTTATTCCTACATATGCATCTTATATTTATACTAAGTCAAGTATGAGTCCCTTGACTTCTCTGTCTCTTTAATACTGTATTATTTGGAATAGTCTGTTTTTTCCTCCTTCATTCCTATTAGCCCACTGTGATGGTTTATAGAGATTCTCAACTTGAAAAGGGACTGGAATCATCTAGGAGACAAACTCATGGTAATGCCTGTGAGGGATTATAGATATTAGGCTAGGTGAGGTGAGAGTTACCTTTCTATAGGCAGGACTTATGAGTTGAATAACATGGAGAAACTAAACTAAGCAGCATCTATTGCCCACTGGTTTGTCACTAGGCACACAGTGTGACCAGATTCATCAGACTCCTGGTACCATAAATCCCTTCCTCTGTGGTCTGCATTCTTGAGCTATGAACCAAGACACATCCTCCTTTACATTGCTTTTGTCAGATACCCTAATTCATCAGTCACTTAGACAATCACTCCAAACAGAAAACTGGCTTCCATCAATTTGTATCTATTTAGTCTCTTCCCTGCTCAGTTCCAATGTATTCATGTAACGATATCAGAATTCATGATTTGTATACATATATCAATGACAACTTTCTCCTCTGAAGCAAGACGGTTTTATCCATTTGCAGTACTGTCAGATGTTTGCTCTCTGATAGGTCACATTTTATCCCTGATTTTATCAGTTTCCTAAATGTGTTTTTCTTAAATTTAAATCTTACATGTGTTACAGTGTTTCTAGAATTAAAAAATATAACTATGCTTGTGTATGCCCCCATCCTTTTTGAATTTTTTGTTGCATGTTCCCTATTAAGCCTTAATTATATTAATGCAATATATTTTATAAGGAGAATTTATATTTATGAAAAGCTTCCACATTTTGCTGTCTAGTGTATCAACATTCATGGCAATCATAGAGTAAACCATTAGCATATCACTATGGATTTCACCTTAATATAATAAAAAATTGAAAATAAGAGAACAAGACAATATAAATCTATTCTCCTACCATCTTTGTCTGTCTTACTTCATTTGTCTTCTGTATTCTGTTTCTATATAAAATAGTCCACAAAACATGCTCCTTTATATTTTAAAGGGTAGCTTTATTTTTAAAATTTTGCTAATAGAAAAGTGGTATTTGCACTTTTTATATATCAGCGATTATTCCTTGCTTTAATTTTTTTATTTGCTATCATTTTTTGAGCTAAAAGATGTTTTAATTTTTTTCCAAAAATATCTTGTCTTTAATTATATGTATGTGTTTGTGTGTATGCATCCGTTGAATTCAGAAAAGAGCAATGGATTTTCAAAAATTAGAATTATACACATGATCGACCCAGTGTGGGTGTTAGGAACTGAACTCAGTTCCTCTGGGTGAAGAGGAAATGCCCTTACTGCTGAGCCATCTCTCCAGCCAGTCCTCTGAGCGCTAGTTTAATGGCTTGTGTTTTTCTCTGCTAGTTTTAATCTATGCATTTTTTGTACTTTCATTTTGTTTTTTTTAAAATTTCATTTCATAGCTATTGTTATTCTTGAATAATTTTAATCTATGTATTTTTTTGCATTTTTACCAAGAATAAAATCCTAAAGTTCTATTTTTCTTTCATTACTCTTAAAGATAATTATTACCATTTGACTCTGACACTTTCGTAATCATTGTTTTAGGGTTCTCCAAAGGAACTGAGCTTATAGAACAACTATAGTATGTTATATGGTTATAAAATACATGACAAATTTATTAGAGTGATTTAACGACTTCCAGGATATGATCCAACATTAAGTGTCTCCTGATGGAAAGGTGAAGATGCAATAGTTTTTCTGTCTGAAAGACTGGATATATCAGCAGCCTTATTATGGTGCTGTGTGGGAGATTGTGTTGTTTCATTGTAAATAATTGTCCCACCCACTGGTTTAATAAAAAGCGCTGATTGGCCAAAGGCAGGCAGGAAGTGTGGGCAGGGCTACCAGACTAAGAAAACTCTGAGAACAGGAAGCACAGATAGAATGCCAGAGAGAAGCCAGAAGAAGCAGAGGACAACCATGCTGCTCTAAGAAAAGGTACCGAGCCCCATGGCTGAACAGGATAAGAGTCATGGGTTAGATGAAGGGTAGAGAGCTAGCAAGTTATATGCCTGGGCCTTGGGCCGATCACCCTAAAACTATTGTAAGCATCTGAGTGTCTCTGTGCATCTGGAGGAATCTGCGGATCTAAACCTTAAGGCTAGGCCCTAAAGTCAAGGCCAGAAACCTCATACTACAGTGCTGGAGGTCCAGGAAAGCCCTAAGCAGCTGCAGTCTTTAGTCTAAGTAGAAATCTCAAAGAAGTCAGTTTTAGTACCAGAAAATGAACATTTCAGGGACAGGATTGATGACTACACAAGCAATAGTGAAGACAGGAAATCAGAAAGTCAACCCCCTTCCTCTCTTTATGTAGGCTGCTACCAGAAAGTGTGAGCCAGATTAGGGTGAGTCCTATCAAATAATCCAATTAGAAAATTCTTCAGAGGCTTGCCCAAATTCTTCGGTTTTAAATGATGATTCTCTTGGTAACAAGAAGAGAAACTATATTAGCCATCACAAGAACACTTATTAAGTTGGCGAACAATCTTATTCCTTATGTCATGCTTAATTTATAAATGGAAACAATAACCAGTTAAGAATTCCACCTAACCTAACTATCTGGCACAAAGCCATAAACACATAATGTACTTTAGAAGAGGTAGGAACATCCCCTGAGGGACATTCCTTTAGTGTCTTGTAACTTAAATGTTTTCTCAATTGCTGTTTTAATACATGATAAACACAGGAAAGAAAAGACAAATATAACTTGGTATATGTGGGGATATTTTCAAATATAATAAGAATATTTGTAGATATTAGAGGACAGATTCACCTCCTCCAGTCTTTGTTTGTTTGTTTGTTTTGTTTTTTTCCAGACAGGGTTTTCTGTGTAACAGTCCTGGCTGTCCTGGAACTTGCTTTGAAGACCAGGCTGACTTTGAACTCACAGAGATACTCTTGCTTCTGCTTCCCAAGTGCTGGGACTAATAGTGTGAGCCACAGCTTCATCTACCTGCTCTGTCTTTCTATGCCTGCCTTAAATATTTTCTTTGCTCAGTTAAGGCATGCCACCGTCTGTAAACTAAGATGACCTCATACTCAGATTGGATTAAGGGCATGGGTCACCACTCCTGGGATACTCCCTGTGCTGGGATTAAAGGTGTGAGTTACCACTGTCTGATCCTCCTAGACTGACTGTGGGTAGATCCCTCTGATATCTCTGACTGTTTTTATTATATTTGAAAATATCCCTGCAGGTAGGTATGTATATATGCAAAAACAGGAGGCTTACAAAATAGGACAAACTCCTCATGTCAGTTATAATATATGTTTCTGCAGTTAGTCACATGGATTTAGCTGGTATTTATAACTACCTTTCTCTGCTACTCTTTCTGTATCTTTTCCACCCTCAGCAGCACCTCAGCTGGTCTTAGTTATTTTTTGATGAATAACCAAACTTTCATTCCTGAAGCTTCTTTGGCCTTTAACATCTTGCCTGAATTCGTTTGTTGTAGTTTTGTAATGAATTTAATAATAGACATGGTCACACCCAAAGAAGCCTTAAAAGATCTCCTGCACACCACACATGATCTTCTATACATCTGCTGTAGGTAAGTAATTCAATTTTCCCTTGGTAGTCTCGTTCAGTAAATAGCCTGTTGGCTTAAGGGCATCAGGAGCCCAAAGTGGTCAAGGAGAAGCCTAAACTTTCAATGCAATTTGGGCTGTTTATGTAGCTCCTGACAGGAATGTTCCCTCTCTGGAACAAAACCAATTGGACCCGCAGAACTTGGTGTTTCTGGAACACAAAGTAAAAATTTCCCTGTTGCATGAATTTTGATTGTATTAAAGGAAACTCAGAGCCAGATCTCGGGGAAAGGCTGAAACATCAGAGAGAGGAAACACCACAGTCATATCTCACCCAGCTGTCTTCCAGCTTTCTCAGCCTTGCACCTCGTGGCTTCTACTACCTCATCTGTTTTCCTACGCCTGCCTTAAATACCCTCTTCAACCAGTTGTTTCACATTCAAGTTAAGATTAAAGGTGTGGGCTACTACTATTTAATAGTTAGCCTTGAACTCACAGAAACACACAAAGATCTGTCTCTGGAGTTATAGGATTAAGTGTGAGGCACCACCACTGCTTGCCTGGGAGCCTGGAACTCCCTCTGTAAACCATGCTGGCCTCAAATTCAGATCTGTTAGGATTAAAGGTGTAGGTCATCACTCCTGGTCTTTCTTTGTGCTGGGATTAAAGGTGTGAGTCACCACCCTCTGATCCTTTTGGACTGACTGTGGGTAGATCTCTTCTCTGATATTTCAGACTGATTTTTATTAAATAAGTAATATATCACCACATTTCCCTACTGGGTCATTAGGAGTGATCATGAGTAAAACCTTCTGATTTTTTGCACTTAATTCCTGGACTAATCATGCCTGGCTTTTGAAGAAACTGTACCATATTTGTAACTGATACAAAGTATAGCTCCCAAAGATTCCTGTCCCAGCCCTCCAGGCTACTGTCACCAAGTTGGCACCATAACTGTGTCTTTAAAAGGCTATTACATCTTTCTATCAGACCAGCTGCTTCAGGATGTGAAGCAGTGGATTCCATGGTAAAAATCAGTGAATTCCATGAGACTAGGTATATTGTATCACATGCTGGCTATGAAGTGAGTTTTTTGGTAAGAAGTAATCCTGTGTGAAATATAATAATGGTAGACTAGGCGTCCTGTAAGTTCAGAGATGGTAGTTAAGGATAAAGCATTATTTACATATAAGGCAAATATATAACCAGAATATTTATTCCCAAAAGGTCAAAGTATTTTCATTTCCAGGAAGAAAGTGGTATAATGTAATCAACCTGATACCGAAGTGCTGGCTAGTCACCATGAGAAGTGCTTCCATATCTAGGGTTCAGTATTAAGTCTCTGCTGTTGGCAGATCTGGCACTCAGCAGCAGCTGTATCCAGATCAGCCTTGGTAAGTTTCAGAAGTCCATGTTGTCTAACCCTTCATAACTTCCACCTCTGCCACAATGGCCACTTTGTTCATGAATCCATTGGACAATGGCATAGATTTCTGGGGAAAGAGGTTAATTGTTCACCGAATACTTAACTTGATTGTTGTATTCTGACTCTGCTGAAGTCACCTTCGTGTGTGACATAAGTATCTTCCTTTCCTTTGCTGTTTCAATTTTTCTGATGCCATTCTAGCTTGTTTTCTTCTTCTTTTTTTTAAAAATCTTATCTGTCTTTTCCATTCCTTCCAGAGGACTCATTTATGGCAAGGTAACTGAGGCCATATTTACAAAAGAACATAAAAACATGTTTCTTTTTCCCTTGTGAGTGACAGCTTTGTTTTGTTATAGGAACTATAAGACGATTCCTTTCTGGGACTGTTTTAGGAAATGACACTTTTTAATGAGTTGTTTTTAAATCATCAGTTTATCTCTCAAAATAGCAGCATTGTGTGGCTATTGTATTTAGAGCTGCTAGAGAGTTTGCTCATTCTTCAATTGTTTGAGAGCTAGTACAGTTGGTAAACTGGGACTTCCTTAACAAAATGCCACACACTAAAGCACACAAATAATGGAGCTTTATTTATTTATTTGCAATCTAAAAATGGAAAGTCCATGGGAAATGTGAACATTTGACTTTTGTAAAGGACCCCCTTCTTCATTTGTAAGTGGTCATATACTTTGTATATTTTCAAACCGAGTATCGTTTTCATTCACAGGACAGAAGAGAAGACTGAAATGAAAGAGAGGCTAGGAAGAGCAAAGGCTTATTAGGGCTTTAGATTTTCTGATTCTAGTCCGAACCCAAGATTTCATTTAGCCCTAATTACTTCTAGAAACTCCTTTTCTAAACTTATAGTCACACGGGAACCTGGAGTATAAACATGTAAATTCTGGGGAGAAAAAAAAATAAGTTCATGATATTTTGTATTGATGTTATATCTGAAAGGCAACTATATTTCCTTGTACTCATACGTTTCTGAAGGCAATCTAGCACCACTGGTGTCTGGCCAGTCAGGTACCTAAAGACTTAAGTATGACTGCTGTGCTGATCTAGTCAATGTTCTATAACCTCACAAGAAGAAATGCTTTTACTTTAAATTGTCCCCAGTCAAAGGTTGAGCACTCTTGCTGTTGAGTTATTTCCCCAGACTCATTGTGATTCACATACCATTAAGTGAGGCAGGGAAGACCTGTGTGTGACTCTTTTGTCACAGGGAAAATCGTCTCACTGTCTTCTGTAGTTGACATGTCTAGAAACCTGCCTAGAAAGAGGCTTAACAAACCCTTAACAATTGCTTTGTTTTTTTGACTCCCCATTTACTTTCCATGTTATGTATTTTTTACCTACATCATAGCCATTACGATGAACTTCCAACATATATTCCAGAAATCCCATATGCTGTCTTCTGGTATTCTTGGGCATGAGGCAGGCAAAACACACCACACACACAGACACTCACACAGACACACACACAGACACACACACACACACACACACACACACACACACACACACACATGTACATACCCACACACACACACACACAGACAGAGAGAGATTGATTCAGGCAAATCGCTCATATACAGGTATGATTCTATATTACTCTTTTACCAAAATCTTTATTTTAAGGACTTCTTGTCCACTTGAGATGTTCCTTATATGCCTACAAGGTGGGGGAGAGGTCATACAACTGTAATCGCAGCAATTTCAAAGAGAGGGAAGGCTGATCATGAGTTTCTACCTCAAAACCAAACATAAAACAGCAATAAGTAATAAAACAAGGAAAAGATGTTTACATAATCTATGGCAGTTCTTACTCAGAAAACGTACTTTTTTCACATTTCTCAAGACAGGTAAGCCCTCTAGTTACATTTGCACAAATTGTTCTTTTCCTCCGATGGCCCCGAGTCCCCTTGTCTGTCACTTGCCATTTCTTCTTAATTCATATGCACTGCATTGCTTTTTCAATAAAAATTTATGTAACTCCCCAAAGGAGATCAAATTTTCTTTCTGTGTACCTTCAGAGATACCCAGGGGAGGAGGCGGCTGCATTTAATTTGTGTCTCATTATTTGTATATTACATTTTCTTGAAGAGGTTATTTAAAAGTTGAAGTCCCTGTATATTGGCTTAGTATTATATTCTTAGTAACTAAGGTTGTGAATTACAGAAGGTAAAATGGCTACTTATAAGTGAATAAATATATTGGTGTACTTTCCATGATGCATTTTATAACCTACTACCAGCCTAGTGTGGTGCCTCATGTCTTTAATCCCCGTACTAAGGAGGCTGAAGTAGGAGTTTTGGGGGTTCAAGACTAGCCTGTGATTCACTGTAACAACAGCAGCCAGAACAAAAAGAAACAATAGCAACCAGAGCCACAAGGAAGAACTTAACACTGTTCCACTTTGTCACTAGGGAATTTAGAATTTGGTAGGATAAAAGGCAAGGAGCACTGTGTGGTTGGAAGTGAGAGTGATAGTTTTTGTTTCGGGTGCAGAGGGGTTGCTGATGAGGATTTGAGGGATTTTGATTTGTGTTTTAGGATTGTGTAAATCACATACTGCAGATGGATGAGGGAGTATATGGATTAAGCTAGAGACCACTGACATAATCCAGGCAAGAGATCATCATGACAAATAACACCTTTGCCTAGAGTGTTTTGGCAGAGGTGTGGAAATGTGGTCTGATACAGGACATATTTTGAAGGAAAAGCTCACAAGGACTTGCTGACAGATACAAGACATATGCAGACACAGAGACATTTAAGAGGGATTCAGGATGTTTTCTCCACTTAATAAACTGGGACAATTGGGTTGATAATTACTAAGGAGAAAAATATCATTGTAGTAAAAGTAAGAACGCTTTCAAGAGTAGACCAGGATCTTAGTTCTAGGCACAAAGATTCTTAAATATTAGCAGTTGTACTGTAGCTATCACTTCAGGGTAAAAGTTTATCAGTCTAGGTTGTAAGAGAGCTAGATGAAGAGAGTTAAAACATGAGGCTGGATGAGATCTACCAGGCAATGCATGTGGATGGAAAACAAAGAATGAATAAGCACCAGGGAAAGGAAATTCTAATGGCGAGTGATCTATTTGATGAGAAGGCATAGGGTAGAGGAGCTGGGGATAGATGGTAGTTCATAAGAGCAAATATTAAAGTGCATTATCTCAGATTCTAAGTGAAGGAAAGTATTTGAGAGGATGTGGTGGTGATGTGGTTCACATATTTCTGACAGGTCCAAGGAGATAAGGACAAATAGTTCACTGCTGGACTTAGTAACACATAGGTCTTTTGGGTGAGGAAGAAACAATCTCACTGGGATTGTGAGAACTGCAGTATTTGTGCAGGAAGCTCAGTAAATGGAAGGAAACTTCTAATTATTAAATATCTATTTAAAACCATATCATAGTTTATTTTTTTCCCCTCAAAATATAGTTAAAGGTAGTCATGGTGAAAATGTAATCTTGGAATTCAGTAGGTAGAAGCAGGCTGGCTGGCTGGGAGTTTGAACCAATTTTGTTGTATATAAGGAATTCTAGGGAATCCAGTACTATAAAGTGAGATAATGTCTCAAAAAACAAAGAAACAAAATAAGCCTGGCTTGCAGTTTCTCACAAGCAAGACTAAATTGTTGATGGCAGTGTGCTATGAAATAGTGTAGTCTATAGAGAAAGAAATCTTGCTACTGTAGTTCCTATGGAGAAAACTAATTAATAGAAGATGGCCGCCAAGAGGGGAAGAGACAGAGTCAAGGCTGGTAGTGTGGGCTAGATGGACATAGGTATGTTATACAGTAGGATTTTGGAAGTTTGTTCAGGTGGCTTTTGTACTTGAAATTCTACAAGAAACATTTGAGGTAATAATGAGGGTTAGACTATAGATTGCAATTCGGAAGAAAGAGAATATGATGTGGAGTTAGCTTTGAATATAAGAGAACAGCTGCCCACAGTAAACACAGCAACCTTGCTGAATGTCTATGAGGTCAGTGATCACAAATACATCAAAGAACAAGGCTTCCTTATTCCCCCAGGCACATTCGGCTAGGGGAATGCAGGAAAAAAGTGGGGAGAAAGTTGAACTTGTTTAAACCTGTGTTTCTCTAGATACCAAAAATGTAGGGATTAGTAAGATATTTATTCCAATAAATAGTCACAATAGTCATCTGTGGAATTCAAACTGAGTAAAGAGAAAAGGACAAATCATGTAGGAACGAAGAGACATTCCTAAAATAGATTACTAGCAAAAAAAATTGACTCCTTCCAGACTTTGTATCAACATAACAGTAAATTTTTCACAGTGATCCATCACAAACACATGATCTGCACTAAATATCTCCATATTATCTAAAAATCTCATTCAATAATGTTAAAACCATTAACAGAATCTAATGCTTTATTTGTTTATGCCCTTATTCAAAGCCACTGAACAAAGCACAGAGTGTCAAAGCATGTCTGAACATGTGCAAAACCTCATTGCCACTTAGGCTCGTAGGGGGATTGTTTTACATTGTAAATAATTGTGCTGCCTACTAGTTTAATAAAAATGCTGATTGGCCAAAGGCAGATAGGAAGTGTGGGCAGGGCTACCAAACTAAGAAAACTCTGGGAACAGGAAGAAGAGATCAGAGATGCCACAGACACACCAAAGATGCAGGTGCAGAGGACACCTGTGCTGCTCTGAGATAAGACATCGAGCTACATGGCTGAACAGGATAAGAATCATGGGTTACTTTAAGAACAAGAGCTATGCCTGGGCCCCAGGTCAATCAGTGCACAATTAAAATGAGCATCTGTGTGTTTCAATGGGACTGTGGGTCTGAAAGTCTGGGCTTGCAGTCCCGCAGTCCCACAGTCCTACAGAGACACAGAGACGCTTTCATTAGTTTTTGGCTGATCAGCCTCAGGCCCAGGCATATCACTTGCTAGCTCTATACCCTTCATCTAACCCATGTCTCTTGTTCAGCCATGTGGCTCTGTACCTTTCTTTAGAGCAGCATAGTTGTCCTCAGCTTCCTCTGGCTTCTCTCTGGTGCTCTTCTGGCATTCTGCTCTCAGAGATTTTTCATAGTCTGGTAGCCCCGCCTACACTTCCTGCCTGCCTTTGGCCAATCAGCTCTTTTTATTAAACCAGTGGGTGGGACAATTATTTACCATGAAACAACACAATACCCCTACAAGGCCTGCTCTCAGCCCTGCTACCACTTAGCAGAAAATTATCATACAAAGGCTTATATTAATTTCTTGATGATCAGCCTACGGCTCAGGTATAATATTTGCTAGCTCTTAACTCTTAAACTAATCCATGATTAGCTAAGTGGCTTAGTATCTTTTCTCAAGCAGCATCCTGGCCTTCTTTCCTCTGCATCTGCTGGTATCTCTGCCTGATTCTTTCTATTCCCAGAGTTTTCTTAGTCTGGTAGCCCTGCCCACACTTCTCGTCTGACTTCTGGTCAATCAACATTTTATTAAACCACTAGGAGGGACAAATATTTATAATGTGCCAGAGCAAAATCCTACAGCAAAGCCTTATCTAATTTGACTTAACCAACAAATTTGATAAGTCATAACAATTGTCATATTTTGACCTATTTATTATTTTCTTTCAGCTTCCTTTGTTTTTCCTTCTTAAACTGAGGGTACAAAACTAAATTTCCCTCAGACTAGTTTTTGTTATTGTTCTGGATCTGATTAATGCTTTGCTAATCCAAAACAATTGCAAAACATTTGTCAGTAGAGATGAGCTGACACGAGAGAGAAATGGGTCACAGAGCACACAGCCTGCTCACAGAGCACACAGCCTGCTCATGTGGTGCGTATGACCAGGAGCCAGAGGTGGTCATGGTGGGGTATAGATGCCTGTTTCTTCACCTATGATTATTGAAGAGGCAGAAGCTTCCATTTGATTCTTGACTCGATGGGTGCTTTTGAGATTCTTTCTAGATGGCTATCCTCCTATCTATTTATGCTGATTTCAAATAATGTAAAATATCTCTCAATATCCATTAATAAATCCTTGGTCAAAGTAATTAGAATGAAATCTATTCTCTGGCAGAACACAATGTCCTATGGAGTCAGGAATTTAATCAAACAATAAGTGGTCTACACATCCACATCACTTTAAACCCATGCTAGAAATATACATTTGTGGGATCCATGTTCTAACTGATGGAATAGGGTGCTTTTTCATATGTGCTGGCCTCTGCTGCTGCAGTAATCTCTAGGGAAGTGTCATTGTTTAACTTTTGGTGCAGAGAAATGACTCAGAGATCCTAATTAAATCTGATACATAATAAGCGCCAGCTATTATTCTAAGAGTCACTTGAGGAAATTGTTAGGTGAAAAAGAGACATACTAGAAAGTTCCATGTGTCAGTGTAGTTGATTTGCATGCGTGCACAGACTCACTCTCTCTCTCTCTCTCTCTCTCTCTCTCTCTCTCTCTCTGTCTCTCTCTCTCTCTCTCTCTCACACACACACACACACACACACACACACACACACACACAGACATGACATTCTAACTTTTTTTTTTTTACAATAAAAGCTAGTTTTCTGGTCTCACAAGGCACATGGCTATGCATGTCTGTTTCCAATTTAAAAGATACTTTGGAAGTGTTTTAAGCTTATATCTACTGAGCATCTTAGGATAAGTTGGTAAGAATTATTTTCTTTACACAGAGGAAATGGTGTAAAATGTGAGTTCGGTGGCTTTCTTGTCATCTCTTTTAGATAGTCACAATCATGTCCCTTAAAACTTGTTTTTAAAAGTTAGTTTTCTGGTACTTATTGTTTTAAATATATTCAATCATTATTATAGGTCACCAGAAGTCAAAAGAAGCATACTCAAATATTTGACATAAATTATTACCAAATATCTCGTTTTCAATTTGTCTACTTGCTTATATACGTGTACATACATTAATATAATTTTATAGTTATAGCACTTATCATATCTCATTCCTAAGTCTACATAGGAACATATTCCCACAACATCTAGCATTTGCTGAACATATTTTTATATATTCTATAGTGTTCTATCATCTTAAGTCATTGTTATTCACATCTGTCTTATAGGATTGGTTTCTCTTGCATTGCATCTGTATATAACAGCAAAACTGAATTTCAGCAGCCAAATAAAGACTTCTCTAGTAAAAAACACTATATACATAGGAGCCTCTCATAGTAGATCTTACCCATGTTGCTATATTTTTGAATTTGTTTTATAAAAACATATGTGCACATTGTTAGGAACATTTAAAAATATGAATTATATGATCTGTTTAATGAATTTTTTTATTCATTTTACATACCAACCACAGATCCCATTCATATCCCTCCTACTGCTCCAACCCCCAAACCTCCCCCCCCCAACCCATCCTCCATCCCCTCCTCAAAAAGAGTAAGGTATAGATCTAGATTCCACTGTCAGGGGTCTCTCAAACAGACCAAGCTATACAACTATCTCCTGCATACAGAGGGCCTAGTCCAGTTCCATAAAGACCTCACAGCTGTCAGTCTAATGTTCATGGGTTCCCACTAGCTTGGTTCAGTTTTCACTGTAGTCATCATAGAGCCTTCATTCAGTAACTAATAGAAGCAGATGCAGAGATCCACAGCTAAGTACCAGGCTAAGCTCTGGGAGTCCAGTGAAAGAGACCAAAGGATTATATAAAAAAGGTGGTCAAGATCATGGTGGGAAATCTACAGAAATAATTGAACAATATTTGTGGAAACTTATGTTTTAACCATCATATTAAAGTTATCTTTCCTCTCCACCTCTAGTTTTCTTGACTATTTTGTTGCAAGGAAAGGGTATCAATTGAGCTCTTTAAGGGTGAATAATAGTTTATTTAAATCCAGGCATAATATGGGGAATAGATCTAAAACTGGGAACCTTTTAAGAATTTTTCCTAATATGCTTCAAACACAAATGCGAAACCAGATTTAGATGTATGATTATGGTTATTCAATTTTTGACAAGAGTGATTAGAAATTTAATTCGACATTCTAGTTGATATATAGAAATGGGAACTTCAAGGTTGTTTCTTTTCTCCCTGTCATCACTAGGGTATTTAGTCTTTCCCTCAAGTATAATCAATATTTAGTGATTGTTCACTAATAACATGTTCCCACATAGGAGGCAACATCATACAGCACAGGGGAAATGGTCCTATATCAGACCTATTAACTTTACTACAGTTACTTAGCTTTATGAAAACACCATAACATTATCAGGATTCAAAATAATATTTACACATCTTTATGTATATACTACATTAAACATACTCTAAAAAGATACTGTCCTTCCTTGTTATAATTATTGTCTCTGTGTATGTTTGTGTGCACATGTGCACACATCTTTGCAACATATGCTCATTAGAGCTTTACAACAGGTGTAATTTCCTAATATCAGTAGTGAGGTTTAGCTATTGTAGGTGGAAGAAGAGAGATACCATGTTTTACATATGTTTTGAATTGGTGATAGAAAGGGTATTCATTAAAATTTACTCAAATTACTTTTGATTAGGGAATAAATTGCCAGCAAATCAAACAACTTTACATATTTATGGCAATTAAACTTCAGTGGCTCATATAGAAGTTCTAATTTTAATTATTTGCATAATTGTGTGCTGGTTTACAAGGTGACTCTAGTAATTTACATTCATATTAGAAATGTGCATTACTTGTCTATTCTCTACATGTCAGCAGAAGTTACTTTGGCCAGTCTTTTGGGTATTAGCTATTATTACTGGAGTACAGTGACTAATCATTATGATTTTGATTTGCAATTTGCTGTGATTAATGTTCAACATCTTTGACATTATTCTGACAAATATCTATTTCCCACTTCCAGTCATTTTTTAAAATTTACTTTTGAGGTTTCAGGTTTCATTATAGACTTTGTACATTAACGTTTTGTCAGATGTGTGATGCGCAGCTTTTGTATGGCTGGTAAGCACATATATCCTTCAGAATTGAAATCACTATGTCAAAAAGACAACTCTACTTCTGACTTAATTGTAGTTCTATTCAAAGTAGCCATGTTAACTTTCCATCGGATAATAGGTGGTTGAACAAAATGTGACACAAATTTACAATGAAATACCAGTTAGACATGAAAGTGAATGAGAATCCTGTTATTTGTAATAACAAAAGTGGACCTGGAGATTATCAAATTAGTTAGGATAAGACAGACAAGGAGATAAGTAGTGCATGTTTTCACAGATATGTGCAATCTAAAATTATGGAGTTCTTTCATGGATGTTAACCATGCAACTATCAGTCTAGTAAAGGATGTTGGTCAAGGAATAAGGTTCCCTTGTGCTTCGTCAGAGTTGTGTCATTATGGGTCACATAAAGGTGTTCCACAGTCTTGTGTAAGTGCCAATGTTTCATTACATTTCTAATATTTATTAGTTTTAACTTTAAATAAGCATTTAATCATATTCTTCCCTTCTCCCAGTCCCTTCTAGACTTACTCAACTTCATGTTCTTTCCAAACGACTAACTGAAAGCTAATACAACAAAATCCACAGTCCCCCAAAATATAACTAACAGTCTCCCCAAAAACCTGTAACCAAATTAAAGCACACAACAAACTGTAGAGTCCATTATATGTTCATCAACTACTACCGAACATTAGGTCTCTACTGGAGTAGCTGATATGCCAATGCTTGAGTTTATCAGAGAAAACCAGTTTTTTTCTTCTTTCAAAAGGTATGTGACAGTTCAATTGCTAACCTTACCCTAGTGCCTAGGTTTTCATCCATTTGTTTATTTGTTTTTAAAACCACAGCAAAATAAAATACAATGAGGTAAAAGAAAACTGAGCAAATAAAAAAGAGCCTAAGAGAAGGCTCAAAAATCAGAGACCTACCCCTTGATGAACTTATAAACACCATGAAACAGTAAACTGAAGCTATAATATATATGCAAATGACCTGGTAGAGACCTGCATAGGTCCTGTGCATTCCATCTCAGTCTCATTAACTTTATGCGAGCTCTGCTTACGTCGATTTAGAAGGTCGTGTTTTCTCCATGTCCTCTGTCCTCTCTGGCTTTTACACTCCTCCTGCCTCTACTTTAAGGTTCCCTGAGATTTGGTGGAGACATCCTATTTAGGGCTGAGTATTCCATGGTCTCTCATTCAGCATAATGTCTGGCTGTGTGTCTTTATATTTGTTCCCATTTTATATATGATGATGGCATAACAAGACACTGATCTATGAACATAGCAGAATATTATTATGAGCCATTTCATCACTACATTTTTTCTTAGTGAATAAATTTTTTGTAACCAATATTATTTGGTTTATTCTGTATGTCCCTGGGCCATGTAATCTCAAGTCCTGGGTCACCCAAGCAGGTTCCAATCATGGAGATGCACACTCTTAAAAAGTCAAAGAAACAGACTTTTTAAAATGTTTTCATCATGAAGAAATAATAGATGCTTGAGGAGATAATTATTTTATTTTAAATGTTACAAAAGTTCATGTGTATTGAAATTGCTGAGGTGCTCATGAGTTTGCATACTTTTTACATTTTAATGCATATATTGGGCATTAATAGAATTTGATTTAGTAGTTTCATAATAAAAATTATTCTGCTAATAAGTTTAAAAGGTAAAATCAACTTAAAATAAGATGAATTTTGCATAATGAAGCAGAATAAAATCACACTAATAATTTTTATAATGAGAGGAATACAATCTGTCTTTTATACAAGTTTTGAATAAATTGGGGGGCCAAAATTAAAAGACTATGTTATGTTAGTAATTATCAGAGAGAGTTGTAAGTGAAATTAAAAAAATAAAACACTCAATCTCAATTATTTTTTCATTTCATAATCACAGTTTTGTCCATCAAGGGAGGATAAAACCTCTAGTGATGTAAAATTTACAATTATTTTCATTATCATAACATAATTTCAATGGAAAGATTTTCTTTCATTTTATCCATCCAAATGTATGAAAACTGTATGCACATAAACACACTGGTTCTATCCTTAGCAGTTTACAATATTCATGACTCTCAAATAACTCCTCTTCAAGTTTTAGTCCAACAATGCTTCTTCTCTCATAGACAGCACCATACCCCCCAGATGTAAACACTGCTTTAAGAGCCAGCCATATGCTGACAGATGGTATCCCATCTGTGGCTCAGTTATTAAAAATAAATTTCTTGGCTATGTTCAACAAATGTAAGATATTCTTATCCATTTCCCTCAAGAAATGTTTAGTTTTCAACCCCAAGTTTAGCAAACTGAACCAGAAAACTCAATTCTACATAATGCCTTGAGTAACAAAATAAGCTTCATGCCAGATTAAAACTATATGCTTAAGCTAAGAATCTCAGAAGAGAAAAAAATTGGAAAAAGAAAATGTAATTACATTTCTCTATGTTCATATACTGTGGATCTGCCTTGGCACTATTAGGTAGGAAAGACAAGACATTTTGGAGTTAGAGTTAAGACTTAAGCAATGGTAGATGAGAGCATACAATCCAAAACACTTGCAATGTTTTGCACACTGATCAGGCTCCAAGATGCTTGTCAGTAGGTTCTTTTTCTGCTGTGTCTTTAAACCTTCAAATGGGTATTTTTTTTCCCATAGTTTTTTGTGTTAAACAACACTTTGAGAAAAATATGAGAAATGCCAGTAATAAATCTCTGCTCACCATAAGAAGACATAGCTGTGAAAAGAATGAAGAAGAGCAAAAGGCATCACTGACAGCATTTAATAAGGTTGATTTCACCTGCTGAACTGGAGATTCAATCATCTTGGAGAAAGAGGTTTATAGACAGAGCGACTGTGCAGAGAACACTATTTTTTAAGGTGATAAATGCAAAGGACAATGACAGCATATACACAAACACACGGGGTGGGGGGGGGGAGAGGAAAGGGTTGTGAAATAATCTTTTTGCACACTATAAAGATGTGTCAATCTGATTGGTTTAATAAAGAGCAAAGGTTAATTACTGGATTTCCTGGCATGCAGGACACTGGGAAGAAGAAGGGCGGAGACGAGAGGAGAAATGTAGGAAGCAGGAAAGTAAGATGGACAGTAGATGAGGTAAATGAGTGTTGGGTCAGCACATAGATGAATAGAAATGAGCTATTTTAATGTGTAAGAGCTAGCTAAAAACAAACCTAAGCTTTCAGGTTGAGCTCTCATAATTAAACTTGAAAAGGATTTCTTTGGGTAACAGTTCTGTCCTGGAATGAGCTCTGTAGATCAGTGCTGAGATTATAGGTGAGGACCTTCACTGCCCAGCCTATTTATCAATTTTTAAAAATTATCTTTCTTCTTTTTTGCATGTTATTATCCAGCTGTACCATTCTCGGGTGTATACCCATAGGATGCACACTCTACAAGGACAGTTGCTCAACAAGGTTTATAGCAGCTCTATTCTCAATAGTCAGAACCTGGAAACAACCTAGATACCCCTCTAGTTGCAAGAACAGATAAGGAAAATGTGGTACCTGTTTACAGTGGACTATTACTCAGCTGTTAAAAAAAATAGGAAAATTGAAGGCAAATCGATGGAACTAGAAAAAAATGATCATGAGTGAGGTAACCCAGAAAGACAAATATGGCATGTACTCACAAGTTTATATTAACTGTAAAGTAAAGGATAATCATTCTACAATTCACAGTCCAAGAGAGGATAAGTAACAAGGGATGTCTATAGGGAGATGGGGATGCATGTGTTTTTCTGGGAAGGTAAAAAGAGAAGAGATCTCCTGCGTAGACTGAAAGCTGGCGGGGACGGAAGAAACATGAAGAATTGGGTTGAAGGCATAGATAGAGGAGAGTAATATAAGAAATGTCTTGATGATGGGGACATTTTGGAGTCGGGTAGAAACCTGGTACAGGGAAAGCTCCTATATTCTACAAGGATGACCCCAGGTAAGACTCCTAGCAACAGTGAACTGGTAATTTCCTATAATAAGATTGGCAACTCCCCTATTGTTATCAGAGAGCCTTCATCCAATGACTGATGGAAACAGGTGCAGAGATTTTTAGCAATGTACTTGCTTGGTTCAGGGAATCCTATTGAAGAGAGAGAGGAAGGATTGTATGAGCCAGGGAGTATCAAGGTCATCAAAGGGGAACCCACAAAAAAAAAAACCCAACCTGGGCTTGTAGGAACTTACAAATTCTTGATCAACAGCTAGGGAGCCTGCATGGGTCTGACTGAGGCCTTTTACATACATGTGACAGTTGTGTAGCTTGATCTACTTGTGGGACTCCTAATGGTAGAGTTCTGACTGGCTTCTAAGAACCTACTCTTTACACTTGGTTGCCTTACCCAGCCTTAGAACAAGGGAAGGAACTTCATTCTACCTCAACTTGGTATGTCTTGCTTTGTTGACATTCACAAGAGGACTGGTCCTTTCTGAACAGAAACAGAGGAGGATGGTAGTGGGGGAGATCTGAGGGTGGGAATGGGAGAAGAGGAGGGAGGGAAAACTGTGGTCAGTATGTAAAATAAATGAATAAGTTCAATTAATATTAATAGTAAAGAATTAAGGCCTAGTTGAAGGTAGTAGGTAGACAAAGACATGCCTTTGCAGGCAGTACATTTTCCTCAACCTCTCCCTCTCTGTCCTTCTCAAATGATCCATTTCCTTCAATAAGTGCTTCCTGCCATAGTATTCTGTCTCAAAAAACACCAGACCCAAAGCCAAGGAGCCAACTGTTCATTACCAAGATCTTTGAAACTGTGACATAAAATAACTATTTCCTGTTTTAAGGAATTTTGTGGGAGTAATTAAAAGCTGACAAACATAGCTATAAAGTGACAGGAAATTAACACATAAAATGAATGTATCTATGGGGTGTGAATAATAGGTGAAAGTTCACAGTTATCTATATAAACGCAGATAAACAGACAATTATTTATGGATAGTTGTGATATATATTGCAACACTATACATAGAAGAGAGAGAGGCAGCATCTAATTATTGTTTTTATTCCAATTACAGCCATGTTGTCAGCAAACAACAAAAGATACAGGAGTCAAACACAAGAAATTTAAAGTTAAAAACTAGACCAAAGTCTTTCTTATAATTAATATGCTAATTATTATGAGATATTTATGAATATTTCATATTCATGTATTTATAATAAATCAAATAACTGAGCAGACTTTGTGGAAACAAGAATAATATACAAGAAGTTCTCTATAATTCAATGCATGAGCATTAAACTTTGTAAAGTATAAATACACATTGAAGTTACTTGAAAGAAATTGATAAAAGTGTAAAAACAATAAATGTACACCTAAACAAAGAATCATGTTAATTTCTTGGTAGAAAACTCTCAGAATTTTAGGCTTATCAAATATCTAATAACTGTTTCAATTTTAGTGATATATTAAGAAATATTTTTTATGGAACACAAATCTTTAAATATGGGGATGAGAGCATGGGAGTACACACAGATGCCTTAAGGGATAGAAGAATAAAGAAAAGTCACATTAGACAATGTTGTAACTAGATGACTAAGATGCTGTTCGTACTAGTATAAAAAAACAAATTGAGATATACAAAGTTGTAAGAACCCTAATATGCATGAGTATGTGTGACTATAAATAGCAACAGGGATGACAGCCTATAAATAATTCAAAGCAATCATGTATCTCCAGATACAAACACATTTCCTCTATATTAAGGTTCATGTGAAAGGAGAAATTATTTTTAAAAATCTGCTAAGCAATGTTAAGGCTATATTTATGTTAACATAGATATTATTTAAATACAAACAAATAGCAATTCATAAAGTATATTACATTGATGGTCTTCTATACCGATCACGAAGTTTACAACCAAGTCACAAACTAGAAACTCAGCTTGTCATATGCATAGGCAAAATTATTACTTACAATGCACAAGGAAGTCTACCAATCAATAAAGCAAACTCACCAACTACAAAAAAAAATGAACAAGGGATATGTATATACCGAAGAGATTAAATCTCATAAATAATTTGAAAAATCAATTTTTAGCCAGTACATGCTAAAAATCTAAGCAGTCTGAGAAATATGTATTCTCAAGGATGTGGACAACAGAAAGCTTTTATATTCTGTGGTACAAGTTAGAGTACAATCACTATTTAACTCTCTCGATGCTAACTTTTGTTCACTAGACAGGAGTCTAAGGTGGTATAATTCTCACTGTATCTGTGTAGAAAAGATAGGGATGAAAATAGTAATAGCGCTTGTGAAGTTATCTATCTATCTATCATCTATCTATCTATCTATCTATCTATCTATCTATCTATCTATCTATCTATCATCTATCTATCTATCTATCAACTATCTATCTATCTATCTATCTATCTATCTATCTATCATCTATCTATCATCTATCTATCTATCATCTATCTATCTATCATCTATCTATCTATCTATCTATCTATCTATCTATCTATCTATCTATCTATCTATCTATCATCTTTGAGTTGAAGCTTCTTGGGTTTGACCCTCTCCACCTTGGCTTGTCCATTGTTATCATCCTCGTTTTATATGCATTTACATATACATAATATGTGCAATATTGTTGCATAAAAAATATTCCATGGATTTGAATCAGAGTGGAGAGGGTGTGTATGTTGGTTTGGAAGGAGAACCAAAAAGGGAGAATGTGGTGATAAGTTATATATTTAATAAAACTAGTCTGAAATATTAAAGAAATATTAGAGAAGTCAATCCAGGAGGATCAGAGAGTGGTAACTCATGCCTTTAATCCCAGCATGGAGGGGTGTGGTGGGCGGAGGGACATGACCAGGAGTGGAATGGTGACCTTAAATCCCAGCAGATCTGAGTTGGAAGCCAGCTTGGTTTACAGAGGGAGTTCCAGACTCCCAGGCAGGCAGTGGTGGTGCCAGGCTTTAATCCCATTACTCCAGAGACAGAGATCTTTCTGTGTTTTTATGAGTTCAGGGCTAACTACCAAATAGTAGCAGTTTACACCTTTAATCTTAACATGAATGTGAAACAACTGGGTGAAGAAGGTATTTAAGGCAGGCACAGGAAGACAGATTAAGGCAGTAGAAGCCATGAGGAACTAGACTGAGGAAACTAGAAGATATCTGGGTGACATTTGACTGTGGTGTTTCCTCTCTTTGATATTTCAGCCTTTCCCCAATATCTGGCTCAGAGTTTCCTTTATTACAACCAGAATTCGTGTGACAGGAGAAAGGTTGTAATTATACTATGTTAGATTTTTACGAAATTTAAAAATATAAAGAAAAAGTCACCCCAATTACCAGCCTTTGAAACAATACATCATTGAATTGTGGGGAGAGAAATAGTGAAATTATACAACGAAACAACACAATCTCCCACACTCTCCTAATTCTAAACAGGGGTTGCTATTGGAGAAAAGAATGAAACAAGGCAAAGCAGAAGCTTTACTGCTCCTGTAGCAAATTTACCTTGGAGATGTAGTCCGCAAGCAGGGAGGAAAGAGATGAGGCAGAATAAGGGCGTAACAGAACATGGACACCACAACCGGTCAGTCAGGTCAGAAAGTCTGCATCTAGGTCACCTCTATTATTGTTCTTTCTTTTTCTCTCCCCCCTGCCTCCTTCTCTACTCCTTCCTTCCTTTCTTCCTTTTTCAAGACAGGGTTTCTCTGTGTATCCCTGGCTGTGCTTGACTCAATTTATAGACCAGGCTCATTGAAATCGGCTTGCCTCTGCCTCCCAGGTGCTGGGATAATAGGCATGCACCACCACTGCCTGGCCATTTCTTAAGTTTTTTAAATGTAGAACACCTTCTGATCATGAGAAACAATTTTAACCCTAGTTCAAGGGAAGAGATAATCAAACAATCTAGGCTAAAAGAGGTTATTTTCTTCTTGGAAATGTTAAAGAGCAATTAGTGAAGACAAATGACCTACCATAGTGGCTTTGCAACATTTTCTGTTATGACCTAAGGCAATAGAAATATTTTCCTTCATTGACCTAACATATATACAAGTTTTACCAAAAAAACAAAAAATCCCCTAAGCTTTATTATGCTTGATACGATAGCTTTTCTTTTGTTGGTTTTGATTTACTTTTTAGCCTATATTGTGTTATTCTGGGCTATTGTCTGGGCTACATATGCTCTACCATTTTTAAATATTTCACCAAAAAAAGTAATTTATGATCAATTACACTAATTTTGGGCCTCTCTAGCAAGTCAGAACAAAGGCACATCAGTCTCATGCCACCAATAAAATGTTTACATTAGTTCTGCTATTTGATTCTGACTTTGATGCTATTTGTGTCGTCTTACATAACTCTTCAGTAGAAATTGTAGAAACAAAAATGAGAAGGTCATCAGGTCAATTTACTTACTATGGATTTACTGAGGACCTGCCATGTTCTAAAACTTTATTAATTAGTGAAAAGTTTAATGTTATTTAGGCTTATTGAAGATCTTCCATTAATGTGAGAGCCTACAATATTTAATTTTTTTTTCTACAAAAACAGTAGAGAACCAGAAAGCCATAGATGGCAGCATATAAAATCAGATTCAATTAGACCAAAGCAGTTTTAAGGTCAGACCTGAGGCTTTCAATACAGCATCCTCTAGAGAATGTAGAGCACGCAAACACTGGAAATAAAATGTTTAACAGAAAAACCTCTCATGCTATATATCAAGCACATATTATACTCTTTTATTCTCTGATGGATTAAAAAAGTGTGCTCTTAGTTATATCAGGTCTCACTTCTTACTTTTATTTGCCAAAAAGGAGTGCAATTATTTAGGAAATTTCTCCACCTTTCTCTGTGCCTTGTTTATCTCACATTGAAGGTGAGCTTCATATTATGCTTAGGATGCTTAGGATACAGAGAAGGGCTTCCATATTCTAGGCGCAGTGCTTGTCAAGTCTTTGATTGAATCTACACTTTCTTTCTCGTGCCAAAGCAGGGCAAGGAGATCTTTAAGCTCCTCCAAAGGTTCTTGGATGACATGAACCTCTGTGCCCACATTTCACCCTACTAGAAACTTTGGTTTTTGCATTCTCACTCTATAACCTGTAGTATATAGTTACCCCCATGACGACTGTGGTGGATTGAATGACAATGGATTCCATATGCTTATATGCTTGAATGCTGGGTCAGATGGATGTGCACTCATAGCTTCTGCTTAAGTACCAGGCCTGCCTGCCTGCCTGCAAACATACTACCTGCCATGAAGATGATAAATATGTATTCCTATAGCTCTGAAACTCTAAGACTCAATTAAACACCCATGAATCAGTTGATGGCGTTTTATCACAGAATTAGAAATGCAACTAAGACAACAAACCAAAAGCTGTAGCAATGGGGTTTCTTGGTCCCGGGCGGCCAGAGGTCCAGACCCACAGACCTGCAGCCCCAGACCCCTTAGTGTCCCACAGCTGATCAGCTCCCCCTCCCCCAAAGTGATTCAGACACTTATATTAACTTCATGCTGTTTGGCCTATGGCGTAGGCATATTGCTAGTAAATAAACGTCTTCAGACTTTCAACTGACACCTAAATCCCACCACAAAAATCAAGCATCATCTACTCATCTCTAGGCTTATTTTGACCATGAATATTTCTCCTTGCCATTCTTAAAAGTTCTTGATTTCATTAACAAAGGAATTGATGCAAATCTTCTTTTATCATAACAATTTCCTCAGCTACATCCTGCTTAGTGTCTCTAAGCTTCCTTATCTTACTTTTTCTAAAAGTTATCTGGATTTGTTTCACCTTGTTCTTTAATTCATGGTTTTAAAGGTATGTACCAGTTTTTGTTGCAGGCATTAGAAGAACAATTTTATTCTTGATATTCTTTTTTAAATGTTCATTTTATTATTTTTTTAAATGAAAATGTCTTTTTATCCATATGTCCCTCTGCTCACCCACCCTGCCCTACTCCTAATCAGCTTTCAGGCTTCCCACCCCCCGTCACCACATCCTCTCCCCCAAAAGGGCAAGAAGTCCCAAGGTGGGTCAGTTCAGCTTGGCACATCCACTTCAGGCAAGTCTGATTTCCTCATCCCAAAAATCAAGACTGGGTTAGGTGTTCATTTGCAGAAAATGGTCTCCAAGGTGCCTGTTCACGCACAGGAACACAATCTGATCCCACCCCTTGAAGCTCCACATACTATACATGCCAATGGAAAGTTGCTTACCCTTGGAGGACCTAGCTCCTTTTCCCGATGGTCCCCATTGGCCGTTCTTGATTCAGTGAGCTCCCTAGAGCTCCAGCTAGCCATCACTGTGGGAATTTTCCTCATAATCCCTATCCCCTTGCTCATACAGTCTTTCTTCCCCTGCTCTCAGCTGGACCAGGACCTCAGTCTAGGTGCTCAGCCATGAATCTCTGCCTCCACCTCTATTCATTTTTGGATGTAGGTTCTGTGGTGACACTTGGGGTGGTTATTCATTTGATTATAGGGGAAATCCTGTTTAGGCATCCCCTCCACTATTGCTTATAGACATAGCTAAGGGAAATCCTGTGAGTTCTTGGAGGTTTCCCTAGAACCTGGTCTCTTTTCAAACCTACACTGGCTTCTTCTATTAAGATATCCATCTCTTTTTTCTCTCTCTGTTGCTCCTCTCACTCAACCATCTTCTCTCATGATTTGTTCCAACCTCTTCTTTGTTGCAACATGTTATGATCCCAATTTGCTAAGGTGATCTAATCTATTTTCTCTTCCTAGGGGAATCTCTTGATATCTCTCTTAAGTTCCTTCTGATCTCAAGCTGTTCAGGGGTTGTAGTCTGCAGCATGGGTACTCTTTGCTTTTTGTCTAAAATCCACTGATGAGTGAGTACATCCAATGCCTGTCTTTCTGGGCTTGTGATACCTAACTCAGGAGGAAATTCTTCAAATCCATCCATTTACCTGCAAATTTTAGGATGTCATTTTTTTCTGCTGAGTAGTACTCCATTGTGTAGATGTGCCACCATTTGTCAATCCATTCTTCAGGTGAGGGGCATCTAGGTTGTTTCCAGATTCTTAATACTATGAATAATACTACTATGAGCATAGTTGAACTAATGCCTTTGCGGTACAAATGTGCATGCATCCTTTGGGTATATGCCCAGTAGTGGTATTGCTGGATCACTGGACTGCCAATTTTCTGAGCAACTGCCATACTGCATTCCAGAGTGACTGTACAAGTTTATACTCTCAGCAACAATGGAGGAGGGTTCCCCTTGCTCCACATCCTCTCCAGCATAGGCTGTCATCTGTAGGTATTTTTTTTTTAATCTTATCCATTCTGACATGTGTTGCTGTATTAATTTGCATTTCTCTGATGGCCAAAGATGTTGAGCAATTTTTAAGTGACTTTAGTCATTTGTAATTCTTCTGTTAAGAATTTTCTTTTTAGCTCTGAACCCCATTTTTAAATTGATTTATTTAGACTTTTGGACTCTAGTTTCTTGAGTTCTCTCTATATTTTAGAGATCAGTCCTCTGTCAGATGTAGGGTTGGTGAAGATCTTTTCCCATTCTGTAGACTGTTGTTTGCCTTACTGATTGTGTCTTTTGCTTTACAGAAGCTTTTCAGTTTCAGGAGATCCCATTTACTGATTACTGCTCTTAGTGGCTGTATTACTGATATTATATTTAGGAAGTGCTCACCTGTGCATTGGAGGGTTTTTCCAACTTTCTTTTCTATCAAGCTCAGTGTAGCTGGGTTATTTCGAGGCCTTTTATCCACTTGGATTTGAGTTCTGTGCAGGGTGATAGGTTTGGATCTCTTTACATTCTTCTACATTCTACCATCCATTTATCACAGCACCATTTGTTGAAGATACTATCTTTTTTCATTGAATATTTTTGGGCTCTTTGTCAAAAATCAAGTGTTCATAGGTGTGTGGGTTAATGTCAGGGTCTTTGATTTGATTCTGTTGATCCACAAGTCTGTTTTTATGCCAGTACTAGGTTTGTTTTATTATCGTAGCTCTATAATATAGCTTGAAGTAGGGGTGGTAATTCTTCCTGAAGTTCTTTTATTGAGCAGGATTGTTTTGGTGATCCTGGGTTTCCTGTTATTCCATATGACATTGAGTATTGTTCTTTCAAGGTCTACAAAAGATTTTGTTGGGATTTTGATGGAAATTGCATTGAATCTGTAGATTGCTTTTGGCAAAATTGACATTTTTAGTATGTTGATCCTATCTATCCAGGAGATTGAAAGATCTTTCCATTTTCTGATATCCTCTTCAACTTCTTTCTTCAGTGACTTAAAGTTTTTGTAAAATAGGTCTGCTTCTTTTTTCGTTAGAGTTATGCCAAGATATCTAATGCTGCCTGCAGCTATTATAAAGGGTGATTTTTTTCCTGATTTTTTTCAGTCTTTTTATCCTTAGTGTATGGAAGGGCTATTGAATTTTTTTGAGTTAATCTTGTTACATTGCTGAAGGTGATTATCAGCTGTAGGAGTTCCCTGGTAGAATTTTGAGGGCCAGTTATGCATATAATCATATCATTTGCAAATAGAGATAGTATGACTTTTCTTTTCAATTTGTATTCCCTTAATTTTGATTTGTTTTCTTACTGCTCTAGCTAAAACTTCAAGGACTATATTGAATAGATAAGGAGAGAGACGACAGCCTTGTCTTGTTCCTGATTTTAGTAGGATTGCTTTGAGTGATTCCCCATGTAATTTGATGTTGGCTATCAGCTTGCTATATATTGCCTTTATTATATTTAGGTATTTTTCCTCTATTTTTGATCTCTCCAGGCTTATATTATAAAGGAGTGTTAGATTTTGTTAAAGGCTTTTTCAGCATCTAATGAGATGATCATGTAGTTTTTTTTTTCTTTTAGTTTGTTTATATGATGAATAACATTCACAGTGTTTTACATGTTGAGCCATCTCTGCCTCTCAGGGATGAAGCCTACTTTATCATGGTGCCTGATTTTTTTGATATGTTGTTGATTTCAGTTTGCCAGAATTTTATTGAGTATTTTTGCATCAATGCAAAATGTTCTTTCTGTTCTGTAATGTTCTTTTTTTTGTTGCATTTTGAATGACTTGGGAATTGGGGTGATTGTGACCTCATAAAGAGTTCAGCAATGTTCCTTTAGTCTCTACTGTATGGAACAGTTTGAGGAGTATTGATATTGGTTCTTTGATTTTCTGGTAGAATTCTGAACTGAAACCATCTGGTCTTTGGCTTTTCTTTTTTCTTTTTCTTTTTGTTTTTTTTTTTTTTTTTTAACTTGCGGGACTATTAATACAACTTCAATTTCCTCTGGGCTTATAGGTTTGTTTATGTCTTTAATCTTATCTTGATTTAATTTTGGTAAGTGGTACCTGTCCAGAAAGCTGTCCGTATCTTTTAGGTTTTCCATTTTATTAGAGTATAGATTTTCAAAGTATGACTTGATGATGGTCTGGATTTCCTGAGTGTCTGTTGTTATGTCCCTCTTTTCATTTCTGATTTTGTTAATTTGGATACTCTTTGCTTCTTGTTTAGTTTGGATAAGGGTTTATCTCTCTTGATGACTTTCTAAAAGAACCAACTCTTTTATTAACTGATTCTTTCAGTTGTTCACTGTTTCCGTTGTATTGATTTCAGCCCTAAGTTTGTATATATTTATTAAGTCAGTTGGGTCATAACATCAGTTAGATACCATATTTCTCTGTTGAGTTTCTGTCTGGTTGAACTATCCAAGTGTGAGAGTCGGGTTTTGAAGTCTCCTGCTATTCATTTGTGGAGTTTGATGTGAGACTTAAGCTTTAGTAGTGTTTCTTTTATATATGTAGGTCCCCTTGTGTTGGAGGTATAAATATTCAGGATTGATACTTCATCTTGGTGGATTTTTCCTGAGATGAATAAATAATGTCCAGCCTAATCTTTTTTGATTGATTTTAGTTTGAAGTCTATTTTGTTAAATATTTGGATAGCTACCCCTGCTTGCTTCTTAGGATCATTTGAATGAAAGTTATTTTCTCAACCCTTTACTCTGATCCTGCATCTATCTTTGAAGTTGAGATATATCTCTTGCATGCAGCAGAAGGATGGATTCTGTTTTTGTATCCATGGTGTTTGGGTGTGTTTTTTTATAGGTGAATTGAGTCCATTGATATTAAAGGATATTAATGACCAAAGATCGTTATTTTTTGTTATTTTTGGTGGTAACTTTTGCATATTTCCCATTTTTTCAGGTTTTTCTTCTGTGGGATTATAGATTGTTTGTTGTTTCATGATGTATCTGGTTTCCTTAGATCAGAGTTTTCCTCTCTAGTGCTTTCTGTAGGGCCAGGTTTGTGGATAGGTATTGTTTAAATCTGATTTTGTGGTGAAATATCTTGTTTATTCTCTCTATGGTGATTGATAGTTTTGCTGGGTATAATCATCTGGGTTGGCAGCCATGTTCTTTAATTATCTGTATAACATCTGACCAGGACCTTATTGCCTTCATTGTTTTCAAGAAATAATCAGGTGTTATTCTGATGGGTCTGCCTTTATAGGGAATTTGGCCTTTCTTCTTTGCAGCTCTTAGTATTTTTTCTTTGTTCAGTAGGTTTAGTGGCTTGATTATTATGTGGAGAGCAGACATTTTTGGAGGGGGTTCTAATCTATTTGGTGTTCTGTAAGCTTCTTGTTTCTTTATAGGCATTTCCTTCTTTAGGTTGGGAAAATTTTCTTCTATGATTTTGTTGAATATATTTTCTGTGCCTTCGAGCTGATATTCTCCTTCAATTCCAATTATTCTTAGGTTTGGTCTTTTTATGTTGTTCTAGATTTCCTGGACATTTTGTGTTATGTATTTTTTGGTTTTAGTGTTTTCTCTAACTGATGTATCTATTACCACTATTGAACCTTCCACTCCTGAGATTCTCTCTTCTATCTCTTGCATTCTGTTGTTATGCTTGCATCTGTAGTTTTGGTTCATTTCTTCAGGTTTTCTATTTCCAGCTTTGCCTCAGTTTGTGTCTTCTTGATTGCTTCTGTTTCAATTTTTAATTCCTAGAATATTTTTTCACCTGTTTGTTTTATTTTTCTTAGTTTTTCTTATATTGTTTCAGAGATTTGTTCATCTCTTCCAATTTTTTGTTTGTATTTTCTTCTATTTCTTTAAGGGAGTTTTTTAATATCCTCTTTAAAAGCTTCTATTATCTTCATTACGTTGCCTTTAAGGTTGTTTCCTTCTGTTTTATCTTCATTGTTATACTCAGGTCCTGATGTTGAAGATCCACCAGCTTCTTCTGGTGGTTCCTTATTGTTCTTTACATTGTTGCATTGATGTCTGCCTATTGCGCTCTCAGTTCATTCTTAGTCAGCTCTTGGTCAGCTCTTAGTCAGTTGTGAGTCTGGGGGCTGAGTGTCTCTAGTAATTTTTGGGGCTGCTCTTAGTTTGCTGTAGGCCAAGGACCTGTGTGTCTCAAGTTGTTGTAGAATTTGTTCTTAGTGGGCTCTTAGTTGGCTCTTAGTTGGCTCTTAGTCAGCTGTGGACCAGAAATCTGCTTCATCACACATGGACAACTGAGGACTCCAAAGATTCCTGGGGTCTGGCTCATGGAATGTCCTAGCTGTGTTTTGCTTGGGATTGGGCTTTGGGGGCTCTTCCAGCCTTCTATGGTTTATGGCAGAGCTGGGTGTGGTTGGGGTGCTGGGGGCTATGTCCCTGAGCCAGAGTTTGGAGACTACAGTTTCAGCTTGGCCTGAGGGTCTGTGTGCCACTCACCTCATAGTAATCTGTTGGCTGCAAGTGGGACTTTAGGTTCCCAATTGTTGAAGGAGTGCAGATTAACTCCTTGAAATCCTTAAAATTACAATTCCATATAAAATTTTCTGTTGACTCTTTATGATGCTTTATTATTAAATATTTTTCTCAGTACCCAGAATACCATAAACTTCAGAGCAATTTAATTATTGACTAATCCTGAAGCTTTTGTGGAAATTCTAGTCATATAGACATCCAATTAAATATTCTGGCTCAGAAATTCCTAGAGAAGACTTTTCCTCTATCTGAACCTGGCCCATTCTCAAAGAATCACAAATCTTCATGATGCAGTGTTTAGTTGTTTATACCTTTTCTAGTCCCCAGAGTCATTTAGAACAAGCCATATAGTATTCTTTGCTTTATGTGGAGGTTTGGGAGTCTCCGTATAAACTTCAACTTGCATTATCCCAAAACCTTCTCTCTTGTCTCTGTAGATCTTAAAATCTAGAAAAATAATAAAAAAAATCTATCTCAAAACCTGTTTTCTAAGCCCTCTTTCTAAATTTAAGGCTTTTAAAGTTCATTTGTTTTAGCATAAACTCCAAGTTGCAAAGAAAAAAAATGTATGTTTGCCTGATATCTTTAAATCTATGTTCAGAATTAGTTTTGATTTAGAATTTATGCTCAGAAATGCAAACCACAGATAATCATTCCCAGGGCTTGAATATTTATTAGGAGGAGATACGATGTATTAAAATGTGATATTTAAACCAAGACAAAGGAATGGGATGTTCTCAACTGGTACAGTGTTCATTTAGAATGCATGAAGCTCTCTATTTGACTACAAGCACTATATAACATACTCCCCATAAGCTTGTCATTCAGGTTTTTTGGAGGTAGAAGCCAGAGGATCAAAATTTCACGATCATTCTCAGGAACATTGTGAGTTTGTGACCAATCTGGGATACACTGGTTTCTGTATCAAAGAAAAAAAATCAAAAAACAAACAAACAAACAAAAACATGCCATATAATCAACAAAAAAAAATCAAGAGGATTTATGTGATCCATTAAAGATAAATAAATACCTATTGGGTAAAGAGACAAAGAGGAAAAGCAATCACTGAGTTGATTTGTTTCAATATAAACAATGCTCATCCAGAAAATAACATATTTTACTCAAGATAAAGTTGTATTGGAAGTGAATGGATCAAGTTCTGAGTAGATTCTTATTATTGACATGACCATAGCCACGCTAACAACTACAAAATCTATGGGAACAGAAATGCTTTACCCTGGTTTGATTACTAATGTTTGCAAATGGTTTTGGATGTTAGCTAAAAACCAATACACACTGAAACCTCAGCATCCTCCTGTCAGATGACTGTAACCTGAGACTGTTCTTCTACAGAGAATTCCTAACAAGATTAGCAAGCATACCTTCTCCTTGTGCATGCCTTATCTAATAAACACACTGAGTTTCTAGGTTGCAGTCCGTGTATCTCTATCAGAACTCATGGTCCCAACTAATCCCAGCTTTTCTGTATGTGTGTCTACCATTTTTTCATTCCCCTATCACCCAATTCAGGTCAATCTTGAAAGTGTATGTTGTATGAGTTTCTGGCCTAGCCTATCCTCCCCACAGTCCAAACACAGCCACAGCTGCTCAGCCCCACCCATAATGACTCAGATGCTTTAATTAATGGCATAATGGTTGACCTATGGCTAGGTCTTATTGCTAGCTAACTCTCTCATCTTAATTCAACACATTTTCATTAATGTGTCTTGTCATGTGTTGTATGAAGTTTCTGCCCTGAATTTTCCAGCCTAGCCTCATGGTCCAGACCCACAGTCCTACAGTCCCACTGAAACACGCAGACGCTTATATTAATTGTACACTAACTGACCTGAGGCCCAGGCATATAATTTGATAGCTCTTGCTCTTAAACTAACCCATGATTATTATCCTGTTCAGCCATGTGGCTCGGTACCTTTTCTCAGAGCAGCATAGGTGTCCTCTGCATCTGCATCTCTGGTGTGTCTGTGGCGGCTCTGCCCTGTTCTTCCTGTTCCCAGAGTTTTCTTAGTCTTGTAGCCCTGTCCACACTTCCTTTCTACCTTTGGTCAGTCAGTGTTTTTATCAAACCAGTAGGTGGGACAATTATTTACAATGAAACAAAATCCCACTACAGTCATGTAGCCAGGGGCTTACTTGAATTTCTTTACATATTGTTCCTTTGGCGGATGAATCATGTCTCTCCTGACTCCACCCTCCTTCCTCTGTATCTATGCTTTGATTTTCTGCCTGCTTCTAAAAGCCCTGCCATAGGTGAAAATAATCCCTTTAATAACCAGTAGTATTCACAGCATACAGAAGGACATAACACATCAGGTATGCAAGTCACAGCAGGTACAATATGATTATGTTGAAGATACAGATAACCGTGTGTGTGTGTGTAATAAAAAGTAACATTTTATAATAGCTGAAACTATAACTTTCTCAATAAAATTAAGTAGCACTTTTCTAAAGGTGACGCACTTAAAATACCTGCATTGGCATATCATTCAGAAAATGGACGCAATTGAGATATAGAACTTGCAGGTGAAAATAAATAGGTTATAAATTGTTTCTCAAAAATCACTCAATAACAAAAATGCACTATCATTCTAAGGGGGAATTTTGATAATAGAAATTACCAAGAAAAGCAATTATTCAATATTTATAATAATTGTGAAGAGGCTAAGAGCAAATGAGAATTTGAAAGACATAAGATGATCTTTATAGCATTCAAGTTGGGTGGAACAAATCTGCACTGTGGAATCACCTCCATGAGTGTACTCACTGTTTGTTTGTTTGTTTGTTTTGAAAAAGTAATAGAAGCCACGATATACCAATTTAAGGCTCATCCTGGGAGCTCAGAGCAACCTGGCAGCTCCATTTCTTTCACATATGACTTGAGCCTATATGTAAATTATGAGGCATCTCTTAGCTGGAGATTCCTAATATTTGGTGAAATGTAGCATGAATAAATAATGAAAAGCACTATAAAATATCAGACAATGTATGCTTTAATCTCTGAAGATTTCAATAAAATCATAGGTTTTGTGAGCTATGACATGCTGGTTAATTCTATGCAGTTCCTTTAATCTTTACTGTGCAAACGAATTTGAACATACCCTTTGTAACAAAGGACAACAGTTGGAAGATTTTAATGAAAAGTTATGTGGAAAGGGTAAATGGTGACTGGAGTGAGTGCTACTCGTGTCATTCTAGAAAATGCTCTTTCCGTGGAAAGTCTATGACAACTTGATCATCAGTGAGAAATGTAAAATTTTAGGGGACATGGTAGTTATCCTGTCTACTTTGTAGAGAAATAAAGGGGATGTCTAGCTGATTTTGAAGGTCTGTAAATATATAAGTATTTGCTAACCAATTTATTAATTTTTTTCCATCTATCTCCATTCTTGATGAGATTGCATATACTTGTAAAGCTTTACCACAGAGACATGAGATTCCCTTCTCTTTTCTTGCTTGGAAATTTAAATCAGGAGTTAATTTGGTAACCCCATGTTAACCTTGATATAAGAATGGCCAAGTGTGATTATTTTTACAATTTTTTTCCTCAGGTGTACCTACTTTTCCTTCATATTGCTGTACTCTGCAGCATCAGCAGTTCCTTATGCATAAGGGTTTTCCTCCAAGAGAATGGGCACTATAACTAAAACCTGGAGGTTGAATATTTTTATGTCACTACTTAATAAATACTTTGTAGCTTCCTATGTATGTAGCTTCTTAATCATCAGGTTTCTGGAACCAGTTATGTGCCTACAGCTAGTTTTGTGCTTGAAAATGGGGGTATATATTAAGGAATATTTCTTTTTGCCCATTATAACTTGTTGGTACATACTTGTTATTTTAAAAATAAAGAACTTTCTATTGAAATTTAAAATTTTCGATGTTCATTGGTAATTTTTCACGGCTTGGGAGATGATGAAAACATAAGAATATCAAATAACTGCTTCTACTGAGAAAAACAAGGTCATATAATCATTTTCTGTGACTTAAGGGCAATTTAGGGACTGGGTCAACCATCTTGAGATTCTAGCCCAGGTGGCATTTATAATTATCTCAAGATTTTACTTTTGGGTAAGAAAAATCTATCTAGTCATTTAATGATTTTATATCAATCTTAAGCAAATTTTACCATACTATATTTTGCTATGGTGAAAGCTATATGTCAATTTTACTATAAAGATTAGTATTCAGGAGGTTGTTGAGAGCAGTGAATCTTACTGTGAATAGAAATTTATGGCGTATATTTTAGAATCAGATGATTAAATCCTTAAGGAATTTATTGGAGGTTTTGAGTTTCATTACATCTTTACTTAAAAATTCATCATATACTGTCAATCTGTGAAGGTGAATAATGCAGGGTTTTATTCAAACTTTTACCTCACTGATACAGATAAATACTCTGTGCTCATTACATTCTTATAAAAATCATTATTAAAGGAGTCAACAAAGGTATGTGCATCTGCATAACTTTTTAAATTATCATAACAGGATAGATAGATCTCCTCCATCTTAGATTGTTGGTAATTCAATAAATTCCCTAGATACGTTAAATTTTACTTGAATAAAATACTAAGGTAAGTTTTTATATGACTTTGTCTATTTTAAATATCATATTTCTAAAACTACTGATTTAAGATGAGCTATGATTTATTGAGAAAAATTATGCCAACCAACTCTCAGAAGTGACATTTCCATCCTATGTAGGTGGTTAATGTGATCAGATAGAGAAAAGGCATTTTTAAAATAATGCATGGTCTGACAACACACATTTCCACTGCAATTATCTGAAGAAGTGTCAGTCTGAAGAATTCACTGTGTAACCAATTAAGAGCTCTTCTGACATGATGTATTTCTTGTATAAGTATTTATATAATCTGTTTCCATAGCATCCAGGCTCTCTGAAACCTTGTCGTAGCAGAAGACAAATGAAATATCAAAGAGAAATCCAGTGATTTCCATCACTATACAGTCACTGAACACACTTGCCGAGCATCACAATGGCTCGGAAAGATGAGATCTAGCACAATAACAACCAAGACCAGGGTAGACATGTTCCAGAGAAGAGTTTATATAGTAATTGGGAGTGGGAAAAACCTACAAGATAATGCTTTATCAGGGGCTCCCCCACCCCTTCTGACACAGGGCTCCATCTAAAGGGACAAGAATTAAAAGAAATCAATCCATCAAGTTCTGTAGAAATCCTCTGTAAGATGACAGCCCTGCTCTCTGATGATGTTTTTTGAAACAGTTGGAGTAGAGGTGAGGAGTTTGGGAGCAAGGATCTGTACATTGTCACCAATTGGCTCCAGGAAGAATTTGCATCCAAATGTACAGAAATGGTTAAAAAAAAAAAAAAAAAGATTGAAACAACTGAGTTAGTAGATAGAATCCCTTTGTAATAGAAACTATGAGAACAAATTAAACTCTTAAGACACTGAGAAACCACCTTTTACCCCATAATTATAATGCCACTATTGCTCCAATGGACAGGTATATCTTGCCTTGGCTGGTCAGTACTGTAACATATAATATCCAGGTTTCCTAAGACCTCTGCTATTTTTTTCCTTAGTAGTTTGTACAGATGCTTCCATTACTATGAAAGCAACCCTGTATTGAGAGTGTTCTGGTCATGGTAGATTGGGATTCTCCAACCTCAATGTAGTTTCAGAATATACATATACAGTACAATATGTAGTGTCTTCAGCATAAATTATTGTGATTTTGTTATAGTAGGTAACAGAGGTTGTAATTGGTTGTGTTGTTTAGGGGACGTTGAAGCCTCCTAGTAACTTGTAGGAAAGTATCTCAAGTCTGGGTTTGAGATTTCCTTTAATAACCCATGTTTTCTGGAAGAAGTGTTGTCCCCCAGAATCTTTTTCTTAAAAAAATATTTTTAATTAGTGTACAAAATAGTGACTTCCCATAAGAGCTTTTCATACACCTATAGTTTTTGTTAACCTCCACTTTCATCCCTTTATTTTCAAAGCTGTCTATACCCATTCCAGATTAATATCACATTTATTCTACTGTCCTTTTTAATTACATTTTTAAATTGGATTGCATAACAATAGTTGTGAGCATTGTCATATATACTTTATTTGGTTAATCCACACTATAACTCCCTCACACCCCTACTATTATCACTGACTAAGACTATCTGCACCTAGACTCTCTACTCTTTGCTTCAATTTCCCTGTATCATATCATCTTATGGTATAATCTCTTAATGCTCGCTCCTACTGCCTAACTTTATACTCAAAGTGAATTGCACAAAACAAAAGATATAAAACCGAGGTAGACGTATAAGAGGGACCATATAACATTTACCTTTAGGTCTGGGTTACCTCACTCCATACATTTTTCCCCTAGTCCTACCTATTTACCTATAAGTTTTAAGATTTAGTAATAAAATTCCATTGCTTATAACTGCAGTATTTTCCTTACCTAGTTAGTCCTTGGCCAATGGACATTTAGGTTGATTCCATTTCCTAGTTATTGTGAAGAAAGCAGTAAACATGAATAGATAGGAGCTGCTGAATTAGGATTAAGGCCACTGAGTTTGTGTCCAGGAGTGACACAGGTGAGTCATTAGCTAGTTTATGTTTAATTTGATAAGTATCCAGACATTGGTTATAATGTTACCGAAAATGTAGAAGGGTTCCTTTTTCTCCATATCCATGGCAGAATTTATTGTGTCTCTGATGGTGGCCTTTCTGATTGGGGTTCTCAGTAGTTTTAGTCTGCATTTCTTGATGACCAAGGCTAGAAAGCAGTGCCTTTTTCATTATATCTGTTGCTTTGTTTATTCCTATGCTTGTAACCTGTTATTGTGGTACTCGGTGCTTGATGTCATCTATCTTTCTAACCATTTCTGGCCATTGTTTGGACTTTTCTTCACTCCTGACTTCTAAGGGAAGCTATTACCCACAGCAGAGATGTAAGCAAAAAGCCAATCCTGTTGATTAGTCCAATCAGGATGCTGACACACAAGAACAGGGGAAGGGACAGCCATTTAATGTTTTACTGGACCAACATGATTTGACATAACACAGGAGATATTTCTTTCACTAAAAATATGGTCCTTTGAGAAACCACATTCTTTTGCATTGCCACCACAGATGGATACAGTTAAATTAGCATTCCATTAAAACTTTTTTGCTGATGACCTTCTGTGAGCTTTTTATTATACTTCTTCACAGTGCTGCAGTACCTTAGTGCTTATACATTCTTAGAATCAACATAGCCTTGCCATCTCACGGTCTGTATGACACCTCTCCTCAAAATGGGTCTCTGAACTTTTGATTGCTACATACCAAGCAGGTTCACAGCCACCTTTTTCATTGTTTTAAATTATGACAAGCTACTTCATCTGGGATTTCAGGAACCCAAGGACAAGTTTTTGCCAAGTATGCTGAGTACTTTAGCTTTGCAGTGGTATTTGAAAAATTCCATAACTTCTGGAGAAAACTTGGCTAAATTAGTTTTCTCAGGTATTCTGAACAACTTTTACTTCATTGTTTTTTTTTTTTTTCCAATATTGTATATCACGGACTCTTCAGTGGGTATTTAAGGCTTTCTTTACCAATATAAGCCGATTCTTATATGGATTGTTATGTCTCAGCGTGAAACTCTACCATTCTGCTCATCAACCTATATCTATCCTGCACAGTATACTGTGTGTTTGACTAGCTCCATGCATTTGGAAAATGTACATGGATTTAATCCAATAATCACCCTCTTAATCTCAAAATATTTTACATTGTTATGAATTTTTATTTGTCAATACAAATGTAAGGTCAATTTTATTATGCTATATATATTTTTCTACTCTTGTTTAAGATATGATGTTGACACAATTCATTTAAAATTATAATATATTATTTAAAAATACAGATTGTCACCTATGATAACAAACTTATAGTCATGTTGGAATTTTTAAATATACAATATATATTTTAATTAAATAAATAATCTTCAAACACTTCTAAAACCTACAAAATATAACATTCAAAATATTTTAAAAGCTTAGACTTTTCTAGACAATAAGACAAGTCTACTCCTAACAACAACAGTCTACTTCAATAAAAAAATGGGCATTGAAGAAACTCTAGAGAGAGTTTACTGTCTTTATAACAATGCTTACCCACGAGACAAAACCTTATTCTTATACTGAGTGTTTGAGAATAAGCTGTTTAAACTATATATACAAGTTTCATAAAAAAGGTGGCCTCTCAACTTTGACAAACTAAAATAGTCTTTCAAGTTCCCTTTACAAAAAACAAAAAACAAAACAAAACCTTTCAGACATTCTTCAAGACTCAAAAAAAAAAAAAAAAAAAAAACCTGACAAACTATAACAAAATAGACAATACAGTCCTTCAATCTTCTTGCTTCACTAAAAAATACACTAAAAACTCTAGGCCTATAGGCTAAAAATAGATACCTCCACTCTATAAAATAACTTTAGGTGTCTGTCCAGACAAACAAGTGTCATCTCTGTCATTTCTAGATTGTAAAAGTTGCTTACACTTCCTGTTTACTTAGGTAAATATTATAGCCTTCTGTGGTCTTTGAGATAGTTAAGATTAAATAGTTATAGTTATTATTTTTTCTTAATAATTTAAAAATATATTAAATATAAAACTTTAAATTCACAAAAATAAAATACATAATAAAATATTTTCTTTAATTTTACTAAATACAAATAGACTAAATATTATAACTATAACTCTTGCTTAATAACTGTTTTATTAAATATAATTTTACTAAGTTAAAATTAAAACCTTCTTATTTAATTAAGAAAACAAACAAAACACGATGTGGTAATGTCTGTCTATATGCTGAGAATAAAAGACTGCTTTGGCCATGGCTGGCACCATAAAAAAAAGTAGGAGAGGAAATTTTTAAAAAGTCACAAAAACCAAGTTCAAAAACAACATATAACAAAACAAATATGCAATGGGCCATGTGGCAAAACAAATTAATAAAGATAAATTAAGTCAAAATAAAAACTAACAATGTGTCTAAGCCATAGGGCAAATAATAAAAAATGAATATAAGCATCTGCGTGTTTCTTGCTAGTCCAAATAAACAACAGACAAGTTCAAACTATAAGGCTAATCCAGGCCAAAAAAGCCTTATTGTTACAGTTGGCACCTGTGTTGCACACCAGATACTGTAGTAATATTTATGTGTAAAGTATCATATAAAGGATTAATATTTATTAAGGTGTATATAAACACTCACAGATATAAATTAAACTTTAAGACAATTTTTGGAGAATGGAATTGTCCTAGAATGGACAGTCTGCTCTGCTCCCCAAGAACGTAGAAACAAACATGGGCCAGCTCAGGGTCATAGTGGCTTCTTTAATGAGTCTGACCGCACCCAAGTTCCCAAAACTCCAAAGACATACCTTTAAGCCTTGTCAACAAACACCTAAATTCCACCACCCATGGACTCTGCCTCATCCCCTCAAAATATTTCTTTTTGTAGCAACTATTATTAGCTCTTCATTTTCTTAGGGGGAAATCTCTAGAATCAATTCTGAATTGCTTTGCATATCCCACATCAACCTTGTTAGTACATACTGTTGGTTTTACACTCTCCAAAAATATTTCTAGGAAGTCCTGTCTTTTAACTGTACAGAAGTTATTTTAATCTGTTTGACCATTATTGTCATTTTCAATCTGAATTTCTATCACTATAAAAAATAACTGGCTTTCCAATTTTGAGCTCTGCTATTCCTTAAATCTATCAGAAAAGCAGTCAGAATAATTGTATGAATATGTATGATATTATATATTTCAGCATTCATCCATTCTCCATAATCTCTGTAACTCACATTATGTAAGATAACTCTACAAAGTTTTGGGATCTTTTGTTGATGTAGTTGTCAATATCTTCCAAAACATTTTTTATTATGTTTGCATGTGTATAGTGTGTGGATGTATATACGTTTGTGTGTGTGTTTGTGTGTGCACGCACTTGCACACGTGTATGTACATGTATCATGTATGCTTACACATGGGCGCACACATACATGTTACAGTATATACATGGGTCTCACCTTCAATCATGTTTGAAACAAGGTATTGTCTTGTTTACTACTGTATATGCAATGGTATCTAGCCTATGGGTTCCTGGAGATACTCATGTATTTACTTCCCATTTTGCCATGGATTACAGATTTATGCTACAATGCCTGTCTTTTACAGTAGTTCTGAGCACCTAAAATCAGTTCCTCATGGTTGTATAGAAAGTGTTTTACTACTGAGGCACCTTCTAACCTCCTGAAATATTTCCTTCCAATTAACCTACTCTACTTACGCTGATATTTATTCTGTTCAAAAACATTAAGAAAATGTTTTCTGTTTTTTTACTGCTATGACACAACATTAGAGCCTAAGTACTTTATAAAAAAAACCCCAGATATTTATTGACTATAGTTCTGGAGCCTATGAACTCCAAATTTATGTGCCCTGTAATGATTACTCTTTTTTGTCAGGTCGAACTGATTGAAAATCACCCTAGATACAAACATCTGGTTATGTTTGTGAGTGACTTTCTAGGTTTATTAGTTGAGGTGAGAAGACCCACAAATATGAGCAGCACCATCTTCTGGATAGAGATTGGACTGATTAAAAAAGAGAAAGTAACAGAGCACCAACAGCCATTATACTCTACTTTCTGACTACCATTATACTCTGCTTTCTGATTGCAGGTACAGAGTGATAAGTTATCTCAACTCCCTGCTGCTATTATTTCCTGCCACGATGGACTTTAGCCTCGTAAGACCATAAATCTTAATAAATCTTAATTAAGTTGGTTTAGTCAAGTATTTTGTTAAAGCAATGAGGAGTGACATTACCGTCTTACATTTAGTAAAGGTCTTATCATCCTATGGCAAAGTGTGAGAAGAAAGAGAAAGGGGAATTGGATAACATGGGATAAAAAGGAAGAGAGGGAGGGAGGGGGAGAGAGAGAGAGGAGAGAAGGAGAGAGAGAGAGAGAGAGAGAGAGAGAGAGAGAGAGAGAGAGAGAGAGAATTCTGTGGATGTCTCATGTGCCATGTGTGTTAATTAGACTCAATGAACTTAACTAAATAAGGAATATAAGAAGTTTGAGGTATTATGTAATAGGGGTCCTGTAGAAAATGTCCGAGGTGTATAGTTAGAGGTGGGTATGGGTATAGTCATGATTTGTTATGTACATGTATGAAAGTTCAAAGAATAAATGGAAGTAAGAACTAAAAAAAAAATTCACTTTTTATTTGTGACAAGATAAAAGAGACTCAGCTTACTGTTGATTTGTCAAATATTTTGTGCAGAGTTCTATGTAACTTTTTTATTTGCATTTTTGTGTCAACCTAAAGATATTGAGAAGAAACCTTATGGCTACATATCATTATTATTCTCAAAGCTCTTAAAGCAAACCAAACAAATAATACTAGATTTAACCAAAGAAGACTGGGTTGAGTAGTTACATGCTGAGTAGCTTTCAGCTCTAAATGTCAATCTCAAGTATAGGATGGCTCGAACTTTGCACTGATGATTAATGGGGAAACAGAATGTTTATGTAGACAAGCAACAGAGGATGAAGCCTGATTCTGAGCTGACGTATAAGGTCATATAGAAGTGTGAATTCAGAGTGATAGTCTCCTCTCCTTAATGATATTTCCTATAAAAATATGTGGGAAGGATTTAAAAAGATGAAGGTTATATTTTGTGCCATGTGTGTGCCATGTAGAATTAAAATAAGCTATATCAAAGAGGGATTCTTATTACTATCGTCTTTCGTTTAACATTAAATCTGTACTTTTAATCTGCTCAGGAAATGGGTGATCCATTGGATGATAGTACTTCTGAAAAGCAATTATATAAACTTTTCATTTGCAGAAAAACAGGGTGTAAGTGCAGAGAAAAGGATCAACTGATAGTAATTTCTACCAATTTAATTTTGAGAAAAGACTGGAGCCAAGGAAAGAAATGGTGAGAAATAACACTAACAGCCGTTGTTAGGCCATTGATAATTGTATTTATTAATCCAAACGTAATGCAATGATTATTTATTATACTCCTTTAGCTCATTGAGATGTATTATTATATAAATAAATCAAAATAATTTTATCAATTATTCCAAGAGACAGAAGGCATCCCAAATAGAAACTCTAATGAGATGTAGCCTAGATAAACTGTCTTTGTGACTAGACTGACACAATGAACGACTGAAGAGACATGAATGGCCCGACACCTGTGTCTGTCTTAACAGATGGGAGGAAAATGAGTTCTTGTGAAAAAAGGACACAAAAGAGAAGAAAAAGGAACTCCCCTTGCAACGAAGTTGGCAGTAGAAATTAGGATGTATGAAAGAAATCAATTTAGTGCTAATTAAGGATAGTGAATCCTTGGTTTACATAGACTGCTCACTGTTCATTCTAAAATTCCAACTCCCAGCTTACCCATAAATGGAACAGATGCTGAAGAATTTGGGAAAAATAATGTTTTAATAAAGATAATATAAAGATAAAAGAGGGTAGATATATCCTGAAAATAAAAAACAAGGTATAGAGAGGGAAATCCGATTTTACAGAAATGTGCTGCACTATAAAGGCAGATTTGTATACTTATAAATATAAGTTGTGTGCAATATGCCTCTGCCAGGAAACTACATTAGACACATCTGTATAAAATATATTTCCAATTTAACCAGTCTGGAATGACCACATTCATTTTCTAGTTCACTGCAAGGGTAAGTAACATAATAAGCACAATGTATTCTCCAAATTTAATAATTTAACATGCTTGCTTAGTTAACTTGTTATTACCAATGAAATATCTTCGTCTTTGTTTCTTTTTGCCTAAAATGTGAAGCCCAAAGAAGACACTGGAAAAATTAAAATAAAATTTTATTTTCTTTGAATTAAACTTGTGGAATCAAGTTGTGTGTGTGTGTGTGTGTGTGTGTGTGTGTGTGTGTGTGTGTGTGTGTGTATTGTTTTGGAATTTTTTCTTTTATAAAACATTTTCAAAATATTTAGATAATATCTTATATCTCTTAAATTATGAAATGCTATTTGAAATAAAATAAGTCAAAATTATGTAAGGCCTAAAAATAAGTTTATGATGTTTATATAAACAAAAAATTACTTTAAAATGTACGTACATGTATTGTACTTATAAAAGAAGCTCTTTGAACCCAGACACCATGAAGTTACTTTTTTATTGTGTGTTTTTAAATGCAGGAAATAAATCCCATAGAGAAGTTGGATGTCCTGCCCAGAGTATCTCTTCCGGGATACAGCTGAAAGACTAATATTTAAACACATTAAACATATACTACAACATGAAACCTCAAAGTCTCTGCAAATTTCTCTCCATAGTCTCTTATATCCAAACTCAACACACTAATCCACATGTGAGGACAAAAACTAGTTTTATAAAAGCTTCATCTAAATTTATATGTATACTATGCATTTCTAGATGCCTCCTTTCTGAATCTGTGTGAGAATGTATTACAGATTCTTCATCTATATTTATATATGCTTTGTACTTTTTTACTTTCTCTTTCTGATAGAGATTAAGATTCTTGATTCCTCATGTTCATCATATTCAGATCTTTGCTCAGCTGTTTGCTTATCCCTGAGACTGTCTAGGGATCTCTCTGTCGAAAACACAACTCCCGAGACTGCCTGGGGACCACTCTATAAAACACAAGAGCTCTTTTCAGTAGACGTGATAGTAGCACTCACTTTAGTGATCAGAAATTGAGAGTTGGCTTGAACACTCTACAAATGAGTTAGAGTGTCACCAACCATAAGGTGTACTCATATTTGAAAACTATGACATCTTGACAATTGTCTTTACGTAATGCTGTTTGACATCTTCATAGTATTGTGAAAGGGAGTTTAGATTAACTTTAAAATTCTTACAATGATTCCTAGAAAGTAAAAATTCTTATTATTAGGATTTTATGTATATTTTTATATATATTTGAGTTTACCATGGCCCCTCATCCAGTAATCACTATTCAGACATGAGAGTCTGGTTAAACCCTGGTCTATATTCTCATTCTAGGATAGGTGTAATTTTTGTTGTTATGGGTCAAACAAACGGTATTTAAAAACTCATTTCAACTCAGTAAGTTTCAGGGCCTTCATCTGTATTAGGAAGAAAAATATTTATTATTCATGAAATTTGAATAAAAGTTGGAGGTTAACATGGGAACTATCCACATTGTCTAACTATCTTTATCTATCTATCTAACTATCTATCTATCTATCTATCTATCTATCTATCCATCCATCCATCTATTATATCTATCATCTTTTTATCATCCATTTAGCACATACCAGTCTATTATTTGTGCATCTGTTTGCCCATTGTCTACATACTTATTTTGAGAACAACTAATATCATGTCAAAATTTTACAGTGTTGTGAATATGAATTCGTATAAGCTTTAAGCATCTTACAGTAATGCCTAGAGAATAAAAGCTACTTACTGTTATAAGACTTTTACACGGTTCAAGACACACATAGTCGTAAGTGGCTCACACACTGATAACATTAGCTATAGGGAGACAAGTACAGGAGGACCATGGGTTTGAGGTAAATGTGACTTACATAGCAAGTCCTTCTAAAATAACTAAAATCAGATATATGAAGATTATAGTGTCAATTGAAACTTTTATCACTAATATAAGGAGATGAAATCTGGTTTTTGTAGTAGGACTTTTCTTTGGGCCACCAGCTAACAAAAATATAAAAATGACACAAAACATTATTATTTATGAAATCTTGGCCTGATCTTAGGCTTGTTTTTTAACTAGCTCTTATATCTTAAATGAACCCATTTATATTAATCTACATTCAGCCACATGGTATTTACTCTTTTCCATATTGCAACTCCTGCTTCCTCCCTGTGCTTAGCTGGTGATTCTGCCTTTTTTCTTTCCAGAGCTTTTTCTGTCCAGAAGTCCCTGCTAAATCTCCTGTCTAGATATTAGCCAATTAGCTTTTTATTAAACCAATCACAGTGACACGTCTTCACACAGTATAAAGGAATATTTCATAATAGCTATGTATATGTGTGTGTATTGAGAGCTTCAAACATTTTTCCTGATTGCATATGTAAAAGCTGTTGGGCAGGCACTGAGGAGTCTGTTTTTATGACAGACTCTCTCTTTGCAGGATATAAGTGCATAACACCTCATGCATACTGAATTCTAAACTCAGTACACTGAAAAAGCGTTGTGGAATGACTAACTATAATAATGAAAACTTGACCAAGAAAGGGTGCTACAGGACACCTCTTAAAGCAGTAACATGTTTGACCAACAGAATGTGTGAGGGGTGACTACTTACAGATCGATAAGAACCGAAGGGAACTTAGCAGATGAAGTTCAGAAAAGGCTCTGAATCTCCTAGAGTATGGAAGATGTGTGTGGACAGACATCATCCTGGAGAAAACTGATTAAAATCAAGACTGAAGAGGGAGGTAGGGATGGAAATACAGAGTCCAACTATGGATTTGTGATTTTGTCATAAGGACCACAAGAAAGAATTAAGCAAATTTAGTAAGAACTACATGTATTTGGCTTAATCATTACAATTTGTATCATAAATTTAAAGGTATATAAATTAGAACTATCAATGCTGGAAAAAAGTCCATTTTTAAACCATATTGGGGACTATTACTGGAGTAAATACAGAAAGGACTAAATAAGATAATACAGAATTTATTTAGGGATAGTAATTTTAAAATATCTTTCGTTGTAAATTTGTCCTTTGCTAATTTTATACATGTAAATAATGTATTCTAGTTATTTGCTTCTCCACTGTCTGTTATCTCACTCCCTCCCAGTCAATGTTTCCTCTTTTCTTATGAGTTTGTTTGCAATATTCACGTCTTTTTGAATTGTTTTGTGGTACAGTGAGCAACTCAGTGCTATGTGACTTGGAAAAATCCACTGGAGCCTGGTGATCTCATCAGTGGAAATACAGGTGAACACAATGACTGTCCTCCTATCAAAATCCACCAATATCTCATAGTTTAGCAGTGAGGGGTAGTGTTTCATAAAACCTTCCTGACTCATGTTTCACTGATGCCAAGTTTAGTCTTGTACAGGCCAAATGAAAGCAACTACACCTGATGTGAGATCGTGACTACCATTGCTGTGGATCCCAGAGGACAGCATTTCAAAGACGTGTTCCTATCTACTGATGTTCCTTGTGTCTCATTTTTTCTAATGTTTTCTGAGTCTTAGAGGGCACATAAATGTCTTGTCTGTGGATGAACACTCTGCTTGCTTTTTCTCAGCATTTTGGTCTGCCACGACCTTGTGTATTCACTCGTACTCATTGCAAAGATAATCTTAACTGAAAAAGTCCAAGAGTCCATAAAAGCAGTAACTTACAAAGAACTTACCCAGCCATATCTGCAAAATTCATAATGCTATTTATATACCATTTTGAAATAAATGCCAAGGAATGGCTATAGGCAGGCATAATTTATTGATTTCTACCATTTATTCATGTGGTGAATTGCATAAAATATATTCTGTATATAGTATTGCTCTCTACAAAATGGTAATATAGTAATCAAAGTAACTTGAATAAATCCTAACATGATGTGTGCTATTTAGAATGATAAAGAGAGCCAGGTTTCATGGCACATAGTAACTCTAGCATTTAGTGTACTGAGACAGGGAAATAATAAATTCTAGGTTAGCCTAATTATATAGTGAATTCCAGGGTAAAGTCTTGGCCATCCTGAACTTGATAGTTTCAAAAACAAAAATGTGAAAAGTCGTATGTTTTTATTTTTTTAATACTTTATAACGTATGTTGTAGGTTCTCAGCAATCTAATAGTCTCTGTGGGGTTATAGGGATTTCTCACATGTTCAGTCTTGATGCTTTTGTGAAGATTAAATGGTACAGTATACACGATGTGCATAGTAGTAACAGTAACTTTGTTTTTCCTTTACTGGTATGAAGATGGTAAATTATGGCCTGCCTCAAGCTATACAAGTGCTTACCACAGAGGTATACCTGTGTCCCCCTGGCATGAGCTGAGGATAAAAAGTTCAGTAAATGTAGAAGTTATGGAGATACTGATCTAAAATGTGGCAGATCAGATGGCTCAAGGGGTATAGGAACTTGCCACAAACAATGTCAACCTTGGTTATCTTCCCAGGACTGACATACTGAAAGAGAAAATAGTTATCTTCTGACCATTTGTTTCATGTCATGGCCCTTGTCCATGTACATATATGCTTACAAAGAAAAGAATGAATTATGTGTAAAAGAAATTTAAAGTATAGGTCTTGTATATCCAGAGGATAAGTAATTGAGGCATAGTTCTGTGTCTATCTAACTTAGTGTAGAGACTTAGTACTTTAACATCTTCTTAATGTTTATTTTATCATATTAATAATAATCTATATTTGTAAAATTGAAAAACACAGTATTAGAACACCAAGAAAGAATGGACATTAAAAAGGAGAGAATTGTTTACTGAAAAGAATGTGTTTTAATGTAGGGAATTAAGCCAACAATCATGGCAAATATTGTAAGCTTCATAGGTAATTTAAAAACTCATGTACATAGCTCTTCCTCCATAGATGAATTATCTATATTCTACACTGGAAAATCCATGATCTTTGAGTCTGAAGCCATCCTACTCTGGCCATAGAAGAGTAGTCAAAGCAGGTAGGGTCATGGTTTTTTAATCAGTTATTTCCAGTGTCTCACAGGGGAAACATGTCCCAGTTGCATTTATATAAAAATGATTTCTTGTCACAAGAACTCTACAGGGAGACTCTCTGAGGCCACATCTTGGAAATGGTATGTCTGCTGGCCACAAGTATTTATTAATCAATATGTTAAACATTTATTCAATACTACCATATCAACAAAGCCCTAGTACAGGCACAAAGACAGATTCTGTGAAGAATTAAATGGTCTTTGAAGGGCTGAGACAGCAACAAGGGAGCAGGGATATAGTGGGTACTACCTTAATCTAGGACACGGAGGAAAACGTTTCCAACTGCTAAAAATCCCAAACTTCTGATTGTGGTCAATGTAGAAAAGATCGACACATTGAAAAGTATATTTTATCAGTCTATATCAATTATGCAAAATAGGTACTTCATTATGACCTTTTCATAGTTGTATAAAAGTATATTTTGGTAATACTCATCACCCATTGACCTCTCTTGTCCATCTCTGACTCTCTGGGGTTTTTTTTTTGTTTATTTGTTTGTTTTGTTTTGTTTTTTTATCTTTCAAACCAGATCTTTCACTACCTTCATGAAAGCAATCACTCTGAGGACAGGATGCTATCCTACTTTATAGAGTCGATAGTTGTCTGAAGGGCGGGGCTTAAGAAGGAGGAGCTCTAACGTTTATCCAGAGTCTTTTGGTTAAGTGCTGTTGACTGTTGATCTCTCTGACAAGGTTCTAGGCAGATGTTTCCAGATTGAGAAAAACCACCACCACAGCAAAACCCAAACCAGGAAGCCAGGATCAGTTGCAGATGCCAGACCACAGCACGGAAAGAGGGAAAAAAAAAGCCCATTTCCTTGCTGCTTAGAATTCTACCTTTCAGTATCAGTGTCTCTGGCTTTTAGAATATAAGAACTACGCAGCTGTCAAAGGCAGTGCAAATTGCTCAGGCACAGGACATCGGGGAAGCATACAAAAAATGGACTGAAGGTGAGGGATCTGTGGCCTAAGGCTGGAATCCCAGAACTCGGAAGGCAGATGCAGGCACATCTCCGTTTAATGACAACCTGGTCTATGAAGCAAATTCCAGGACAGTCAGGCTGTTACTCGGAGAAACCCTATCTGGAAAACAAAAACAAAAGCAAACAAAAAAATGTACTCAGACTAGAGACCTTAGCTGATGTGTATCCTACAAATTCTTGTGCAAAATAAAATAAAATACCTCTGTTTTTATTTATCTAGAGATAATAAAGTGAAAGAGAATAGAAAGTTAATATTTAAAAACTGGAAAGAAAGGTGGTAAATTTATAAAGGAAGGAAAGGCATACTGGAAATGTGTCCTGAAGGAAGAATGATTGAACAACATTCACAAAAGAGAATTTCTATGAAGATCTATTGTAACCTCATCCTCGTCAGAGGGGATGGTGAAAGTTAAGAGTTAGTCAGAAAATATCATGACGTAAGAAAAGCAGTTTGGAAACTCGAACATGAAAGAGCTCCTATAACTCAAGAAATCATGCTTGATTTTATACTAGAGGAAATAGGTATTGAAAAATTGCAACCTCATTTATATACTCAGAAAATCCCTCGCTGTGTGTGTTGAGAGTGGACTATAGATCAAGATAGAGATAATAAATAACCATAGATGTGTTTCCCTCACCTTGGATTGAGTTAAAAAAATTAAATAACAGACACACTGGTAAATGTCTAATAAAATTCTGTTTGGGGCTTTGGTGGGATTAGAAGACTAATGGAACATCTCTAGTCTTACAACATGGCAACTACCTATTGGTGCTAAATGACCATATTTCTCAAATGAACATGTAAGAGTTAATGTGCCGCTTTGTGCTCAACATTCAGTGACCACTGAAAACTGTGTCTCACTAATGTGACTTACATGGATTTTACAGGTACTGAGTCATGGCTCATAGTAGTTTTCTTAACTCTCAAAATCTATTTCTAATTGTCCTACTTTTTACAATAACTTCTTTTTCTTCAGCCTTTTGGTGCTTTCAGTGAAGTAAAATTACATTTTTTTGAGCTTTGGCATATCTTTTTCTGCTATTGATTCATATAGGAGTGATATTTAGACATTAGAAGGGAGACCATCAATTTCACAGCAAGCTTGGTGAGTCCTGCCTTAGAACAAAAGTAGATTCATAAAATAGCATTTCTAAAGAGCCACATAGAGCTGAGGGTGTCTTCTTAGTCATGGTGCCTATGTCTCTGTGTGTTTCCTTAGTCTGTTATATAGGCCTTACAACAAAGTGCCGACCCCAAACTAGAAACAGAAACTTACAGAAACAAATCATGCTTGCTGAATAATATATCACCTCACCCTTCTCTAGAGCTGTTTGAAAGTATCAACAACCAGAGTCGTAACAATGTCGTTTCTGACCTGGACTCAGTTCTGACCCCTCACTTCGGACCACTGGCTGCTGCTTATCTGGACCACCAATCCGAAAGTCCCGAAGAAACATGCACACACTTATATTAACTTCATGCTGTTTGGCTTAAGGCTTAGGCACAGTGCTAGCTAGTTCCTTCATCTTAATTCAATCCATTTTCATTAATCTGTCACCTGTGTTCCTTATATGTTTCTTCTTTGAGTATCTGGCTCAATATGTGTCTGGCTCTTCCCTCCTCCTACCTATGCTCCTTCCTGCCTATGACTATGGTGTTCGCCAAGGGTCAAAACAGCTCCTTTTTTTTAAAAAAAAAAAATTGATATTCACAGCATACAGAAAGATATACCTATATCACAGAGTGAATTATGTGGCACAAGAAAAGTAGAACTTATATGCTATATATATCAAGCTGATTCAGATGGTTAAGGAAGTCAAGAAATACCATAAATTAGGCTAGTCATATTACCATATACCTATCCCACCACTATGGAGGCTGAGGCAGAAGGATGACCATGAGTTCAAGATCAGCCATAGTTACCTAATGAGACCAAGTCTTGAAAAACTAAGGACTGGGCATGTATCAGAATCATATCATAGAGAGGTGTAAGGTAGTTTGTTCAGCCTCTGACATTTCACCGAAGTCACATCATCTAATTTCTGCAGGCTGAAGAGAAAGAAGATTTGGTCACATAATCCAATTTGTAGAAAGGCATTTGCCTGGGATATAAGTCCTGTCATGAATTCAGAACATGAGAGCAAGCAACACTAATGTCTGAGGACAAGTGGAAACGAATGCATGGGCTCAGTCATGGAGCCTGCATTGACTCTTCTGTAATTTTGATCTTCTGTTCTCTCAATGGAGGGAAACTTATCCACAGTAGTGAGCAGGGATCTTTTTCTACAGGCTACCATTTAAATGCCAATCTCTTCTAAAAGGCTCTTCACAACCACCTTTGGGGAATACTCTTTTACCAGATATTTGACATGCCTTAGCCTTGCCAAGTTGTCAAGTAACATTAACCATTAAGGAGGAAGCTTTGGCTTTTTTTCTTTTTCTTTTTCTCTCATGAAACACTTTTTTGGGGAACATGTTCTTGTAGGGTAAAAGGGCCAGCCAAAGAAATACACCCTGACCCTGGAACCGGAGCCAGCCACACCCCCCCCCACACACACACACAAACCAGAGCCAAAGAAACACACTCTGCCTCTGACCAACTGAGCTCAAAACTAGCCAATCTCTGAGCTCAACCTTGTTCAAACTCAGAGACTGAACTCTGACCAATCCCCAGCCTGAAAATCTTATCCCTGGAAAAACTGTGCAAGAAGCCTAATATAAACCCTGTGCCTATTCAGTTAGAAGCTGCCTTTTCTGCCCTGGAAGAGGCAGTCACTCTCTTGGATTTCTCTCTCCCAGTAAATCTCTTGAAAGAGTTTTGGGTGGCAACCTCCCCCCCCCCCCCCCTCGGAGCAGAACAGAGAAGCAATGGACATCTCTTCTGGGAAACTCTTTTAGCAGTGTGGACTCTAGGAAATGATCAAGGTTGCCACATCCTTGAAGACATCTATAGGTATAGCCTGACTCCTGCCATTCAGGATACCTTTCTTTTTACAATTGTAGTTATCCGGGATAACTTCTCTTCATGACCATCATTAGAGCCTGCCTTCTGACAGTCAGGATACCTTTCTCCTTACAACTATAACGCATGTCCTTTTAGAGTATGTGTAGGTCATAGTTTCTCTTGTGTTGCTATAAAAACACAGTTTATTCTTCCGTAGGTTACAGTGTATGTTACTGAAGAATAAATTTATTTTGACTTACAGTAAATAAAGGCCCTCATGGTAGAGGTAACATGACAGCAAGGGACAGGCACTGGAGCCAGAGCACAAAGCTGAGATCCTCAGTCCCAAATATAAAGCGTAAAGGATTTAGTAGAAATGGACTGGAGCCATAAAAACTCAGAGCCCATTCCCTACAGAGGAACACCTTACCCAGCCTTGACCCTGTGGGGAGGGACTCGGACCTACCTCAGCTGGATATACCAGACTGAACTGACTCGCCTTTGGACTCCTGGAGAATGGATGGGGGAGGATGGGAGGGAGGACTGGGAGGAAGGCAGAAGGGGAACAGTGGTGGGTGTGGGGAAAAAACTTTTTAAATAAAAATATATTTTTTATAAAAAAAGCAAAAAGCAAAACAAAAAACCCCAATGTCTCCTGCCCATGTTTCTGCTGTTTCTTGCCAAGCAGAGGCAGCCACCTTGTGCCTCTCCTAATACATCTCTTGTATGAGCTTTGATATACAGTGTTACTTTGTGATATTCCTTGGCTCCCAGTGGCCAGGATTCCTTTCCCTTCACAGCTATAACACAACTTTCTTTATATTTAAATTTTACTAATCAAGAAGTAGCAACACAATTAAAAGTGTTACAGAGTTAAAAAGCAGAGTCATATGTGATGGACTGAATAATAATAGCCCCCACAGACTCATTGGGCCCCAGTTGTTGACTCTCTTTGTAAGGATTAAGAGGTGTGGTCTGATTGGAAGAAGGGTGACCTTGGGATCCAAATGCCCATACAGCTCTCAATTATCTTTCTTTCTCTCTGTGTCCTATGGTTCTTTTATTGTGATTCAAGTTCTCAGCTACTGCTCCAGGGCCATGCCTACCTGCCTGCTGCTAAGATCCCTTTTATAATAGTCACAGAATCACCCTCTGAAACTGCAACCGAAATGAAGGTTTTCTTTCATAAATTGCATCGACCATAGTGTCTTAGCACAGCAATAGAAGTGTGACTAAGACATCACAAATTAAAAATAATAATCTCGGTATGATACATTTGTTAAGAGTCATGCTCCATCAATTAATTTTATAATAATGTAGAAATTAATTGTTTTGTTTCATATCTCATCTCATGAAAATTTTGAAGAACAAAATAAGTCAATGATAATATTTCACAGAAATGTAATTATTTATTCACATCTTAACCAGATCTCATCACAAATATTACAATTAGATATCCAGAAATTTGACAGGAGTTTATCATTATGATTAATATACTCTGTATTTATTGACTTTCTGTTACTATGTAAAAATACCCAATAATGTATTCTCAGAGGAGAAAATATTTGTTTAGGTTATAGTTTCGGACATTTAAGTAGATGACTTGTCTATAGGGAACAGGGAGGGAGAGCGAGGGAGAGAGAAAGGAAGAGGTAGAGGAGAATGTTCACTTTGGCAACAAAGACCCTGCTCTAAAAAACACTGGACTATGAGCTTTTGAATACACAAATCTGCTGACCAGGTCAAAACATTGTGACTCTATCAGTAACCCCCAAAGTAGTATTACTGAAGGGGTGACAATGAATCTTTTCCTCCCCAAAGTTGCTTTTGTACAGTGTTTTTACTGTAGTAACAGGAATTCATATTAAAAAGAAACTTAGCTATTAAGTAAAATATATCTTGATCCCATACCCTTAAATTTGAATAAGCTTTTTCACTTATTTTTAGAGTATACTAGACAATTAATAACATCTTTCCCCACCAAATCATTTGTCAAGATAGATTTTTTTAAAAGAAATAAAAATTACTTTGGAAGATTTTCCATTTTTCACATTGATTGACAGTCCAGTGTCCTTCTGTCATGAAGTGGCTAGAGTTTCAAAGACAATAAAACAAACAAGTCTTGTTATAAGCAGTTTGGCTTCTGGTTATTCAGTTTTGAACTGAGGATTCTAAAGTGGGAAGTCAGAATCAAAGCAGCCCTCCCCTACAATAAATTTCTGTAAGTTTAGACATCACTAAATTCAAATAATGTCTCATTTTCTAAACCTTCATAATTTTACAAGGACAATAAGGAAGATGTTAATCATTTCAAGAGTAGAAATTACTTCTTCATTGTTGAGTTTCTACTGTCTTGCAGAATGTCTAATTTGTACTTTCAGTGATCTGGGACATATTGATTAGAGGCCTGATTTAAAGGTGTATCTAACACCTACCAATGAGTAAGGTCAGCAGTGGATCAGTATTGTTGGTGGCAGGATCTATGCTCTATATAGATTTACTTAATTTACCTGGCAAATTTAGAATTGTCCTTCCTCTGATCATCAATTTTAAAGTTAAGATTTTACTTACCTAAAATACCCAAGTATATGTACATTGCTAAGCAAATTTTTGTTTATTCCCCACCCACCCCTAGGTTATAAGGCTCTTTCTTTTTCCTCTATTATCCACTGATTATTTTCTCATCTACATTCATGAGTTAATGATAGATGATGAAATCTTAGGTAACTCAATTTTCTAGATACTTCATTCTCTTATCACTCTGTTCTTTATATTTATTTCTACCTTCCAGGAGAAGGAGTTTTGGTACTAAAGTAATATTTTGTAGAGAGAGTCCAAAATTATGAGTAAACACTTGTGAAAAACGTTAGGTATAAGAAGAGTCTTTCTTTAAGAATATTCTTCTGACCACAAAGAACATTACAAAGGCCATGAAGCATTCTGCAAAGGAAGGATCTTCACTGTACTAACCCACAAAGTGACATACTGAATGAATAAAAGCAGAGATTTCAAGCCCATTCTTGGGGAATTCTTTTTCAACTACCATGTACCCATCCAAAGTCTCAGTATTTATTTCCTGTCTCAAACTTGCCAGCTGTATTTAGAATTTTAAAGAAATTATATTACTTCAGTTACATGAAAAATATATATAAGATGTCTATTTAAATATATATAAACTTTTGAGGAGTAACACTATGCTGAAGTATCATGCAATTTCTTGGTCAAACATGATATAGCATGGTTTATAGTTAATGTGAAAAAAATCCATTACAAAGTTACTCTTTTGGGACTTGGTATCTAAAGGGGCATAATTTAAATAAATGAGACTAGTATTCACAATCTCTATACATAGCATAAAACAGCAAGAAACAATTGTGTAATTTGATCCCTCCCTAGTACAGCTGTAAGTATAAACTGCTGAAATTAATTTGTGCTTATTTAACCACATACAATTATCCTTCAAGATTTTTTTCAATAGCTGGGTATCTGAATAGTTTCATGATTTCACCTCTTACTTGACTTGAGCCAAAATGTATAAGAAATAATTTTCTTTAAAAATGAAAGGTGGGAAAGGGGAGAGAAGGAGAGGTTTATTGTGGGGAGGAGATTTGTAAGCTAATAGAAGGTGCACTATCTTTCTCATTTTGTATTAAAATAAAATATAAAGTAGTCTTGACACTATAGAATTATAGGTCTTTCTTATATCATAAATTTGAATTTCTTAGACTTAAATATTCAATTATATATCATTCCTGATTTTTTTCTTGTTTTTATTTTTATAGATATCCATAACAGAATATTAAAGAACAACAAATCTGGACTTACATCATTTCACTTATATTTACATTTTACTATATTTGATGATAAATTATTTAGAATAAGATAGAGCACACTACCATTTATTTCCTGAATGTTTAAATATCTCAAATGGGCACAAAAAGCCTTAAAAGCCTGCCCCTGTAACAATATGTGAATAACTTTTTAAGATCATAAATATGCCTTGGCAATTCCCACACAATCCAAGTCACATATTTGCCTATAGTTAACAAGAAAGGACTCCAAACCACACATTATATTTTATAGCCTTTCAATTTAACCCTTTAAATGAGAAACAGAGTCCTATTTTATGAAAGATTGGTATATTCCCAAGCAAAACTTTTACCAGTATTTACAGGCAAGGATGGCTGTCACACAAATTGCCTTTTGCCTGCTTTTCGGTAAAATGAAAAATTAAATGAATATGTGCCATTGTAAACCCTGTCACCAGTGTTTGAACTGTATTTTTATGACACAGTAGCTCCTTAGTTTGAGTGATTTATCTCCTAATTATCTGTCAAATCAACGTGATTAAACACCATGCTCCATCATGGGTTTCATGTAAATTGCCTAATTAGCCACACTCTTGCTGCAAAGGGCACCTCCGCAGAAATTTTGGGCTTTGAAGAAAGAACCCTTCTCTTCTTATTCTTTACCGGAAGGGCTGCTGCTTTCTCTTTCATCTGCAGAAGCACCTGGGACTTTAACGTCCATCCCAAAGGGCAGGAGATCAGCCCCAGTGCTTTTATATATGCAGGAACTTTCCTGTACAGCTCTCTGCTTTAACTACCTTGACCTTCAGGATGCCATAGGTGGAGTCACACGGCTCTATACTAACTCTTGGAATGACTTTTACCTATCAGATTATTTTATGGTGTTATTTCAGTTAGTTATCCACTCGGAATATTACTTAGCTCTATGGATTTATTTATTTATTTTTAGCACTAGAATTTTTTTTTTTCACATTATAAATGCACTGATAGTGCCCTTAACCTTCTACTGGGTAGTGTGTATGTTTGGGGGTTGGTCTTAATCTTTCAGTAGTTGGTATAGGGACATAGTAATGATAATATGGGAGAACTAACTACATAAAGTTTCATGTAAAAGACCTGTATAATCCCAGACCCTGGACATTTAAATCTTTAAAGCCAACATATAGATCTGTATAAATAATGGAGAAGTAGTGTTTAGAATTTCTAATGATGGATGTAGCGTGTCCTGAGTGAAGGGTTTAATCCTGTCCTATTTAAATCTTCCTTTTAGTTTCTGAAATCATTGAAAATACAGTACTCATGGAGAAAGATATTTGCACTCAAGACCATAATGATGGCTCTCTAAACTTTTACATCCTTAGACAAATCTGAAGAATTTGAGCATAAGAAGCTCTAAAGGGAGTAGAGGCCATCTGTCCTTCCTGGTCACAATAGCACTAGTACATATTGTTATGTACAAGTCTGTGCCTTTGAATTCAAATCAAAGTCAAGAGCTCCCCTGACACATATTTTAATTATTACTTTATAATGGAACAACTTTTTTAAGCATGCTTAAGTTGTAGATCGAAAAACAAAGTTAATACTACCACTTGTGTAAACCATTTAGATATTTTTATTCTGGCTTTTGTTCTTCTAAATTGCTTCCAGGTAAAATGTGGTTCATTTCTTTGCATAAGGCCAAATAATCACAATCTAAATCCCAAGAATCTTTTAAACTCCCCTTTTCCTGCTCACAGGAGCCAGAAGAGGGATAGACTCGGCAGAAAGCTCTTTTAGTAACATTAATGTTAAATTATTCAGACATGGGAGGAGCAGAGTCAATAAAGCACGGAACAAGGAAAACATAACAGTGAAATCTTTGAGTTTCTTGAGTCCTCACTGGGGGATGTTGAGAGACTACAGTGCTGATTCCACTTGAGCAAGAACTTTTGTTTATTTTGCTTATCTGTGGTCTGAACTAATAGTCTTAAGGTTTTGAAAAGCCCTAATAGGAGCTAGGTTAATGAGGCTGGTCTAAGATTAATGTACCTATTTGCTAATGCTCGTATTTCCCTCTACCATTCATTATATATACACTGTAAGTTGTTACAAGATTTGCAGTCTAGTGAAATAAATATAAGACCTTTTAATTCCTTGCAGCATATTTTCATTATATCAAGCAAACATATGAAAACATCTTTCCATTTTGGCTACTCACTCCCAGATATCTTTGGGTTTCCTAGCCAGGGCAGATGATAACTACACACAAATAAAAATGAACCACAATCCCAGAACTTGATGGCATGTCTTTAATTTTAGATTTCATAAAGTTTAAACAAATTATTGAAAAGAAATGGAAGCTAGCGAAATGCAGTTATAAGAAAACAGATTGAGTAGACCAGAGGGCTGTTGTTTACATAAAATTGAGCATTCCTAAATGCTGGCTGAAGTGAACAATCCAAGAATTATATAGTTTTGGGTCTTACTGCACTGTAATGACTAGCAGTTCTGTCCTCCAGGGAAGGCACTCCATAAACAATATTGTAGCCAAATGGCTCAAAATCTTGGGCATTGTTTGCTTCATCCAGGGGCAAGAAACTTTAAAACTTTTACAAGTATTAAATCACTGGTGATGAGGACCAAAAAGCAATGTTCCAAATTATAGAGAAGAGGAGAAGGCTCAAAATCCTCTGTACGAACCTAAATGAGAGAAACTGCATTAAGTGCCTGAGAAAGGCTGAGAGATCAACAGTCATTCGCAGGTGTGTTGAACTGTTCCTAGATTCTTTGCAGAAAGGATCATGGTGAAGTTAGTAGTACTAAACCTTTGGCTTGAAGTCCTCTGTATCACACTTACAATTTAACAATATATACAGTTTGACAATAGTAGCTTCTCATAGGTGCTGTAAGGACCTATCAATGTTTAACTTTCTTAATTTCCCCCAGTACTATACTTTACATTACAATTTCTTCAAAGAACTAAGAAGTGCATAGAATTTCAGGATGGCAAAGATGCTAGCGTGGATGGCAGGATGTTTTGGGTAAAGTCATGGAATTATTGAAATAACATGATGCAAAGGTAGCTAAAGTGAAGAAAAGAATACAATGGATGGGAACTATAAAGAGCCAAAACCATTTATATTTCTTTCAAAACAGATTAATGACTCTTTATCAGTCATTAGCATAATTTTGATTAAATGTGGCTAGTATCTAATGCATTCATCATACTTTTAAAAATTATTTTTTATTTTATGTGTATATGTGTGGGTCTGAAGCTATGTATGTATAGCATGTGTGCAAGTGCCTCTGAAAGCCAGAGGAAGGCTTTGAAACACCCACATGTGGAGTTACATTTGTGTGATACTGGTAACTGAACTTTCATCTTTTGGAAGAACAGCAAGTACTAGTAACCACCTCAGCCATCTCTTGATGTATCGTGTATGGAGATACATAATACTTTTTATATGGTTTCTGGTCCTTTATCTTGGATCCTTTTCTTAAGGAGTATCTCCTAAAATTAGATTAGCAATGCACCTAAAAATCAGTCAGAATCTTAAGATTATCTTCCAACTGAGATATGAATATAAAAAGACAGTCTTTAAATGTACACAAGTGGATGTTTTTAGCTGTGTCTGTTTTTGTATGTGTGTGTGTTTATATATGTATTTATATTAGTTGAAATGGTTAAGCAAAATTGTGGCTGAGAAGACTAAGACTTACTCTTGGGACAATTCTCTTTATTATGCATTTTATTAAATATTAGTTGAGTATTAGTTTTCTGGTGTTGCCACAATACAATTTCATTAGCTGGAGTAACTACACAAGCGTAACATATCTCCTTTTGATTCTGTGAGTCAGAAGTATATGAGCAGGGTGTCAGAGAGGTGGCAGGATTCTTGTAAGCATCATATTTTCAAAGACCTTGTCTCCCAACTGGTCTCTTTCCTGTGTACTTGATTTTAGGAATTCAACACCTAAATTTCAAAGGGATAGAATCCAGCCCATAATATGTTCCACTTCACAATAACTACATAACTGATAGCTTGGAGAAAAATGATTTGTTCTCTATTCAGAGATGTTGTTTGTGATTTATTTTCTTTCCTCCAATAAGAAAATTTAGAATTTGGAAGGCTTAAAATGTTTATCCAAATTCTATTTTTCAAAACCTGAACTTGCATTGGAAGAATCCCATTACCTCTATACTTTTCCTACTTTACCAATGTATAATTTATGTATTTAAATATTCCACTTTTTAGCCCAAATAAGACTGACATGCAACATTAGGAAGGAAAGAGGCCTGGGTACAGCAAGACAATGTAGAAGGAGGACCACTCTGAGTAAGAGTGACACCAGGTCTGTGTGACATGTGGGTAGTGAGCAAGATCTTTCTCATGACTGATTGTGCTAAGATTATTTGAAGACAGCAGTTTACTTTAAAAAATTTACAAGACTTCAGATATTATCTAAGATATACTTTCATTTATTAATTTATTTTTACCTTTGAAGGAAAGCAAAATGTTACTAAAAGTGCATAGTTTGGTAACATACAGAACTGTGAAATTATCGATGTTTGCTTGTCCTTTTCTATTTAGGACAATCTTCTTTGTCTAGTATATTTAGGGGTAAAAGCAAAAGTAAGGCCCTGATTCCTTTTGTTTCACATATGTTCTATATTATTCATAATACATTTGAGGGGTCTGATTAAATTTTATTTGAAAAATTTCTATAAGTTAGTGCTGTTTTGAAATTTAATCAAGACCAATATACATTTCAGTTGTGTAACATCATTGAGTCCCTCTGATCTCCTCTGAGCAGTTGGCACCATGCAGAATGGCTGATGATTTTAGCATGAGAACAATGATAATTGCTGGTTTTTCTTGACAAGATGCTTTACATAGTCCCTAAGAAATTGTTGGAAAGATTACCTATAATTTTTTTTGTCTATATGTAAGTTATTCTAAGAGACTTACAATCTAAAGAATCCTAAGCTATAAACCAAATGTATAATTTCCACTATCAGTTACATTTAAATAGATATTTGCAGGGAATCTTCTGAGAGACCTTTTCCTAGTGTTGGTGAACAAGAGCTGGTCTCAGCTGCAACCTTTGCAGTACCTGGCCCTTACAGTTCTAACTCATAAAGCTCAAGCTTCTTGTTTTAGATTTTCTCCACCTTTACACATCACTGTGGCAGACTCTTACGACCCTGGGAAAACTCCTGTACTTAATTTATTTTGATAACAAACTTCAACACTTAAAACTTCATGTTTATGATGAGACAGTTATGTGCAGCTGCAGCTTCTTTGGGAGAAAATCTGTGCGAGTTCTTTCTCATAAAGTTAGGGAATTGGGGGTTGTTCACCGAATGCCTAGCAAGTGGGTTTTTGTTTTTGTTTTGTCTTTTTTTGTCATCTGAATGTTTACTCTCTACATAAATAAAAGTTTGAACTAACTTAAACCTGAACCTACTATGACTTCTCATAAAAATACTCTAAGGAGCTATCTTAAAATAAGCACATAACCATAACAATATTTTTTTTCTCTTATTGAAAAATGGATTTTTTTCTCACATAATATATCCTGATTACAGTTTCCCTCCCTCTCCTCTTCCTAGTTGTAGTGGGATTATGTTGTTACATTGTAAATGATTGTCCTGTCTACTGGTTTAATAAAAATGCTGATTGGCTGAAGGCAGACAGGAAGTGTGGGCAGGGCTACCAGACTGAGACAACTCTGGAAACAGGAAGAACAGAGCAGAGACACCAGACAAGCCAGAAAATGCTGAGGACAACTGTGCTGCTCTGAGAAAAGGTACAATGCCACATGGCTGAATAGGATAAGAATCATGGGTTAGTTTAAGGGTAAAGAGTTAGAAAGTTATATGTCTGGGCTCTAGGTCAATCAGCATAAAGTTAATATAAGTATCTGTGTTTCTCTGTGTCACTGAAGGTCTGTGGGTCAGAACCTTGAGGTTAGGCCAGAAAGTTTAGGCCAGAAACCTAATACAAGAAATGGTACCCAACCTGGGTAAAATATACCCACATAAAGCCATAGAAAGCTTAAAAACAAGCTAGAGCACAGAAATAGCCAAAAGCAGCTTCTGAGTTGTGTCTCTGAAGTAGGCCATAGTACAGAGACTGAGTGGTGTATTGGATTAAATTACAAAATGGCATGTTTGCTACATGCAAGTTAAGATGAACAAGGCCAGTTCCTGAGCCTCAATGTAAGCAGGGAGCTGTATATGGTGGATTTAAGGTTTCTGTTAATAAGAACAAAAAAGAAACAGAGTCAAGGACTTCTTCTTAGTAGCAGCAGCATTTTCTTGAGTCAGCTTTGCTTGCTAGAGCCAAGCAGAGACACAGTTGGTTTAAGAGAAGCTTCCTGATTCAGCCTTAGAGGCAAAATACTTGTGAGTCTTTTAAGAGGCGCTGCTACCAAATACTTAAATGGAGTTAATGAGAAGCAGTGTTTTACTTGGTGATTATATGGACCCTAAAATTCCCCAGAGTGGTAACTGTGGGTCTTACCAGTAACTAGTCTAAAAAGCTAAATTCTATGAAGCTAGGCTAGGAGCTGAGTGGAGCCAGCCAGCTATCCTAGCCAAGCCTTTAATCCCTAGCCACAACCTTGGCAGACTAAAGGTGTGGTCAGAAACAGAAAGAAATAGAGGGAGCTGGGTGGAGTCAGCCACCCTACCCAAGCAAAGGTGTGGCTAGAAACAACAACAACAAAGATAAATGAAAAATATACAGTAAAGACAGATTCAAAAAATAAACTCTAAATGGTTTATAGTGTGTTAAAAAATATAGGTAGGCTTAAGAGAAAAGAAAAATTATAAAGTCCTTAAAAAGAAATAGAGTAAAAAGAAATGGTAATAAACCATGTAAAAATGGAAAATACGAAGTGTCTGGATACTGTATGCTATTGTCTTGTCTTTGAGTTTTTGATTGAGCATGAAGTAGTAAAAACTGCTAAAAGACATTTGATTATAAATGCTGTTGGATTAATTCAACCTATATATTTTATAAATGAATTGACTTTATAATTGAAATCAAAAGATATGCTACTTTGAAGAAGAGGTTTTCTTTTTATTTCTACAGATATGGAGAAGCTATGGATTTATTCCTGGTTAAAGAAAATAAAGTTTGATAGAGGAAGGCCCTCTGAAAAGTCTTTCAATGAAAATGGATGGCCTGGATGATCCAGCATTTCAGAGCACCTCTGTTGAAGTTTCCTCTGAGTCCAAATCCAAAACTTCTTCAAGGACACTGGCTGCGATGATCCGGTCTTAGAGACTACTTCACTAAAGACTTGGCCATAATCTTAAATTTTTTGGGGGGGGGGGGGTCTCTATGGGATGGCCAGCAACTCCATTCAGCAGAAAGTAGCCTAGAGAATGATATCCACAGTCCCGAAACATAGATAATGGATGTTTGTCTTTGTTTACAGTGTTGGTTACAAATTTTTATAAATAATAGCGAAAAAAAATTATACAAATGAAATTAGATTTGGGGTTCTTGTTTTAAAAAGAGAAAAGGGGATGTAAAACACCTAGTTCCTCCCAACCTCTCACCCCTCCAGATCTACCATCTTTCTGTCTCTTTTTAAAAAACAAGCAATCATCTAGGGGATAATAACAAAACAGAAGAAAGCTAACACATCTGACTAGGATAAACAAGCAGAAGAAAAAGACTCCAAGAAAAGGCACAAGAACAGATATAGATGCAGATACTCATCCATTCACACACCCAGGAATCCCACAAAAAATACGAGCCTGGTGTTATTTATATACCCAAATATATACTCACAGGACATTCTGTCTATTTTTTCTTCTGCTGAGTTTCCTGAGCCCTAAGGAGAGACATCCTATTTAGGGATGAATATTCCAAGGGTTCTCATTCTCTGCATAATGTCTGACTGTGTCCTCTGTATTTGTTCACATCTGTTATGGGAGGAAACTCCTCTGATAATGACTGAGTAAAAGACTAGTCTATGCCTATAGCAGAATGTTATTAGGAATCATTTTATTTCCCTGTTGTTTTAGTAGAAGTGCAGTTATTTTGTTTTATCCTATGTCCTTGGGCTATCTAGTCTCAGCTTCTAGCCAAGAATAAATTCCATCTGGTGGAATGGACCTTAGGTCAAATCAGATATTGGTTGGTTACTCCCACAAAATTTGTTCCCCCATTGTAGTAACACATTTTACAGGCAGGAAACCATTGTATATCAAATGGTTTGTAGCTGAGTAGGTACTTATGTTTCTCCTTTGATGGCATGCAGAATACTTTCCTATATCAAAGACCTCGGAATGTAGGGGAAAAGGTTCTATGCAGGCACCAGCTCCTCTTCTCCATGTTTCATAAGTTATTTATGTGTTGTCTTCTTTATTGGAGTCTTGCTGTCAGTTTGTAAAAGAAACCTCTAGGAACCCTTGCCTATGCTCCCTTTCAGCTGAGGACTCAAACATTGAGTCTAAGGACTCATGGAGACAGTGCCTACCCTTTTCAGCTGGAAGAGTTGGGTAGGTAAGAAGTGACTGTGGCTTCTTCTGTTGTCTCTGATATTTCACTTTTTAATTAAATATACACTGTATCACTGCATGCGTACATACTATGCCTCAACCGCTATTTAATTTTAGTTGTCTCTTCTCGTATTTTCTCTCCTGTCCCCCCTTTAATCCCACTCTTCATTCTACGCCCTCATTCTAGAACTCTTTCCATCCATAAGTAACTATTGTATTCTTCTGTAGAAGGGAAACATATTTGTTCTTCCCCCCATTCCTTACTCTAGGCCTAATCTCCTTGGTTCAATGGATTGTAGCTGAGTTATCATTGACTTAACAGGTAATATCTACACATAAGTGAATACACATTGTATTTGTCTTTCTTGGTCTGGGTTACCTCACTGTGGAAAATTGTTTTCTAGTTCCTTCCACTTACTATGAATTACATTTTTTTAGAAGCAGCTGAGTAATAATCCCTTGTATAAATGTATCACATTTTCTTTATCCATTCTTCTGGTAGGACATTTAGGTTGTTTCTAATTTCTGATTATTCTGAATAGAGCAGCAATGAACACCACTTAGCAAGTTTCTCCATGGTAGGATAAGGAATACTTTGGGTATATGCCTACATTCGGTTAAGTCCTCTAAGTACATGGCCCAAATAAAAAGTGATCTTCCAAAAGAAGAAATTCTAATTTACCTAGAGTTTAGAATGCTGAAATCTAAGAAGAATACTCTTTCTGTATTCCCAAAATTCAGTATGTCTGCAACAACTGAATTCTAAAGGATATAGAATATAGAACATCATACTACTTTCTATCTGACTCTTCCTTGTATTATGCTGTGAGACAATGGAGCCATAAAATAAATGGTGGCATTGACAGTGTTATTTCTTAAAATCTATCTCCCCCACTTATATAATACTTGGAAATGTCATGATTCATTTATTTTTACAATAGGATTCCATAGCTCTATTGATTAGTTTACAATAATCTAGAGTCATCTCAGAGAAGGAAACTCCAGTTGAGAAAATGCCCCCATAAAATTTGGTTGTTGGTAAGCCTGTCTTTTTTTTTTTTTTTTTAACTAGTGACTTATGTTAGAGAGCTCAGTCCATTGTGAGTGGTGCCACTTCTGGGCTGGTTGTCCTGAGTTCTTTAGAAAAGAAGCTGAGCTAGCCACGAGAAGCAAGACAGTAAGCAGGACTGTCTTATGGCTTCTTCATCACCTTTTGCTTTTAGGTTCTTGCTCTGTTTGAGCTCCTGTCCTGACTTCCTTCAATGATGGACAGTGTACAGGATTTTCTCCCCAGGTTGCTTTTGAGCACGTGTTTTATCACATGACTAGTAACCCACATTAAGAGAGCACTACATTTTCCTTATCCATTTGTCAATTGTATGATATTTAGATTGTTTACATTCCATAGATCTCATGGGGAGAGCAACAATGAACATGACTGAACTGCTTCTGTTGAGTAGGATGTCAAGTCCTGTGAACAGATATCAAGGAAGGAGTGGTATAGCTTAGTCTTATAGGAGATAGCTTTTTAGCATTTTCAGAAATTTCCACCTTGATTTCCAGAAGAGTTGGATCAGTCTTCGATACTACCATCAGTAAATGAGGGTTTCCAACACCCCTCCAGCATTTATTGCCTATTCCTTTGTTGTTGTTAAACTTGACATTATTACTGGGGTAAAATGAAACCTCACAGTTGTTGAATTTATATTTCCCAGATTGCTAGGAATGATAATTTTTTCTTTTTCTTCTTCTCTTCTTCTTCTTATTATGCAAAGAGCTGCAGGCAAGTGGGAATACTGAGAGCAGAGGAACACCCCAGGTAGTTATCCAATACCAAGTGGCCAGTGCTGAAAACATATTTTATAACATAAATTATGTTATAATAATAATAACACAAGCAACATAATAAATAAATAAGATTCAACACTCATAAGACTATTTATATTTACATATAAATATCTATATATATATCCATATATACATCCAGTTATACCCTTCCTTGGCATATGCCCAAAGCACTTGACAATCTTGTCAGGGTATACTTATTCAGTGATGTTTATTGCTGCTCTATTCATAAGAGTTAGGATATAGAAACAGTCTAAATACAATTCAATTTTCATATATACATGTGAAAAAGGATATCATGTTGTTGAAGGCAAGGAAGTGGGTATTTAGGAGGATTTAGAGGGAGGATATGGAAGAGGAAAATGATATAATTACATTAAAGCCTCAAAAAATAAAAGACCTGATTAAAAATTTATATAACACACAAATAAGGGTAGATAGGTTATACCTTTTGATGCAATGAGCAGTAGCTCAAAGTGAGAAGTTATGAGACATTAGTATAAAAATTCTAAAACTGACCAAATGATAGTCAGTAGAGTTCAGTATTAGAAAAACCTCTTTCAGATGGCTATTGGGAAGGTCATAGCAGCTGATGAAGAGGATCAGAATGAATGCTATTCCTGTTACAATCACAGAAAGAGCATGGTAACCATGTGCACATGTGTGTGCTTTATACGTTCTGATACTAATCACCATTTACTCTATGCAAGTAAATAGCAGATAAATGAAATAAACCTCCATGTGTGTCTATTTAGCTCCATGTGCCTATTCAGTCAGATATATGGATAAATAAACACTGAGAAGCTAATTGAATATGAATGAGAATCTACATTGAAATACAGTAGATCAAAAATTGGCTGACACAGGTTTGGAAATCAAATACTCATGCCTAAAGGTTGAAGTATTTTTCTCACTAATTATTGAAACTAGTGATTGGTCTAAAGCATAAATTGCAAAGAACTTACTGCAACCTGATCTACTAAGAGATGCACAGAAAGCCACCACCGTGAACTCTGAAGAGGCTCTTTCTATAGCAGAATAGCTAGTTTCCGTTCCCAGATGATTCAGACGGGCAGAAAGAGGCTGCCATGATAGCATTCTCATTTCTGCCATCAGATATTTGATTTAGTTTTTGTATGCTTGGTTCTTGGGAGCAAAAATAAGCCCTTAGACATTCTACACAAGAACTTCACTGCCGAGATACTCCTCTGACCCCACCCTCTGAGATTTGTACCAGTGAAACACAAGGTAGTATGTTGAAACAGAGCCTCTTTCTAGAAGTGAGTGATTAGGTGAACTCACAAACTTGGTCATTACATTTCTAGAATTATGTTCTTTCCTTGAGAAAATAACTTTGGACCTGATACCCCAACTTACTTTCACATATGATTTTATCCTTTTATATTAATCTCTACCATGTACCTTTCTGCAGTAATCTGATTCACAATTGAGAATAGATGACAGAACATTTCCCAGGAAAAAAAAATATTTCTCAGTTATCTTTCATTCCTGTATTAGAACCACATGAAATGAAATTAGTCCCTGAAAGATGGAGACTGTTCAGTAGGATGTGAGTGGTTTCAATGGCTGAGATCACTCACTTCCTGGTGGAGGTGATTCAGTGATATGACTTCACCTTGAACATAAGTTATTTTGGCTTATTTCACATGATGGAGTTCATTAGTTTTGTCAGCTATGTTGGAAGTGTGTGAGCCAAACCTGTTTTACATTGTGGCAAGGCAGGCCTCAGGAAATAGCATCCTTCACAATGCTTACTTGAAACATAATTTTGAAAATTTAATAAAAAATGTGTGCCATATTTATTTAATGTGATCATGATTGGACTGAAATGTACACGGCTTTTGCAAGCACATTCATTTTATAGTTTTAATGTAACTGTTGAAGTAAAATAGTTTCTTTACTTCCTTCTCTCCTTTCCCCCATGAATTCAAATGTCATTAGGTCTTTAACTCACTGATTTAGAGAAATCCCAAATACTGTTTGTTTATGAGGTGCATTTTTCTTTGTAGTTTGAAGTTAAACAGAAAACAGGATTTTAAAAACCCCAAGCACTTATTTTTCACAGGATCAGCCACATAACATTGTAATGACTCGAACAATTCACTTGGAAGATAAATTCTTTAAAATAGGCCAACACAGCAATGCAAATTTCTCAGTTTTTTTTTTTTTTCAGCACTATGATTTGGCTAGAAGCATGGATGTAGAAAGTGTAGGAAACCCTGAGTGAGTCAAGAATGTGTGCTGTTCTCATGTGTGTGGCCATGTCAAGAGCCTTTGCTTCAAATTCATGGAGGAGAGACAAAACTTTGTCCCCAGAGAATAAGCCCAGAGGAAAACGGTATTGCCTTTCCTTCTAGTCCATATAGGGATTTTGATAGTGTATGCAGATAATATCCTCTTTAGCTTTATCCCCTTGGATATTTATGACCTAAACACTGTGCCTTTTCAGAGACTGGCCCTTCCTTGTTTATCTGTGTGTAATAACCCCGATTCTATGTTCAGCTGTATGCAATACCTCTGCTCCCTGTTCAACTTCATATAGTAAACAAGCCGACTGTCTCTAGGTCTTGTGAATTCTCCAGGAGAAAGACCAGATTGCCCAATCTCAGCTTTTTATTCTTGTTTCCATGGTCTGTCTTTTCTTCATTCCTTTGCTGTCACAGTCAGGTCTGTCCCTTGAGCTGTGTGAGGAAGCAGCACATGGCATAATCCTTTCTCTTACAGTCTGATATCAGAACTGGCAGTTGCAAATGTAAAAGAGCTTCATGTGAAATTCCCTGGAACAGCAGTTAGGTTTATAGAACTGTGATTCCCAAACACAGAACACAGAGACATTTTACATTATTTTACATTTAAAAATAATGTGTGAATAGCTCACTTGGTGTTTGTTTTATAACATTGAACTTGATAATCAATTATTGACCTTCAGCTTATTTTTTGCCTATGAGCTCCCCCATGTGATTCAGGTGATGTAGGCTTACAGCAAATTGTACATACATATAGAGGTGTTTGCTAAATGTACCCACTGCTGTCCACTTGTTGCCAATTGCCACCTGCCATCTACATTTAGACCGAAAGTGAGAGAAACCACTGAATTCCAAGTCTAAATGTAAAATGGGAATCTATCTTCCTTCCAGAAGGCATTAAAGAAAAGACCATCAGAAAACTGTGAACCCCACTGAATCCAGGTGAAGTGTTCTTTTTATTTTTAAAGGTAAAGTCTCCCCTCTAAGAGCTAACTATACACACGCCAAGTTAGCTTCCAAGATATGACAAGATGTACTCAGGGTTGTATCAACTCTTTTCTTAGGACTTAGGGATCTATGCTGAAGAAGTGGTGTAATGGTGGTAAAAGCCAGAGATGGTGGTTAGCTTCAGGTTTCTTGCAGACATAACAGAGCTGACACCGTATGACTTCATAGAGACCTTGGGAGCACGCACAAGACATACTCAGGTTCAAGACTCGTGACTGGTCCCAGAGTTCAACCCCTAAATGAGAAACTCTTTGCAATTTATACCTGCTAGCAAATGAAGTATGCTTGAGTATATTTACCATGCCTCCAGGGCAGGCATAATGCCTAGGACTAATTGACCAAGTCAAAAGAAACTTGATTGTTTTTGTGTATAGGCTTTTTGTTTTATGTTATCTTATTTTAGATTTTATTTTCTTGTTAGAGTTTTTTGTTGTTTTGTTTGGATTTTTATTTTGTGTTATTTTATTTGAGAGTGAGAGAGCAAGAGATAGGGGAGAGAGAGAGAGAGAGAGAGAGAGAGAGAGAGAAGGGGAGAACAAAATTGGATGGGCAGAGTGGGGAGATCTGGAGGGACTTGGGGACATGAAAATATAGTGTATGAAAATGTTTTTTAAATAAAAAATAAAGGGAAGGTCAGTGCGAAAGAAAACCAAGGACAAAGTGGTTCAAAATATGTCAGAAACGATATTGAAACATTGATGTTTGATTGATCGTTTTCTTCTTTTTCTCATGGCATATTTCATGAGCACATCTAATAAATACGTGCTGACTCACATTCCCCACTCATTACCAGGATTTATTGAACCTAGAAATTAATATTGACTAGGGCAAAACAGCCACTGAGTTCTCCTACAGGTCAGTAAATCTGGTGATGGAGTAACCACCAAACAGGATCGGTACCTTTTCCCTCTGCAGTTAGCTTTTTTGCTTTGCCCTTAGAGGAATGTCAGCACAGCTGCCTGCTTCCAGGGGACCTATCATGTGATTTTTTTTTTTTTAAATTTAGTGGCTGGCCATTTTGAATCTGTTTTCAATTTACATTGTGTGCTAATAAGGACTCGAATATAAAGTTTCCCTCAGAAGCATTAATAAGTGTAGGTATAATGAAGCCAAAGCATATTTATCACAGTTAAGTTTCATAAATAATGCCAGGAGAAAAAAAAGGGTAAGAAGAGCAGAAATAATATCATAACACCAAAGTAAAAATGAATATAGTTTAATTATACATTTACAAAAGGCACAACTGTGGTATATGTTCAAGTCATTGAGCATTCATGGAAAACACTTCTTTCTTTTTTAAATTAAAGCTCTGAATTGGACTTTCAGGCATCTGACACTTCTATGATTGGAAAAAAAAATAAAAAACCTTTCAAAAGTATAATTTGTAGGCCTGGGCTTTTCCTACAATCTGAACTGTATGGAAACCCATTTAAGACTCAAGGACAAGAAATCACAAAGAATCAATGCATGTCATGACTTTTTAAATGTTTTCTTTTTAAGAACAATTTGCTTATATATCAATGAATGGTGGATAAAATCTTTCGTTCTTAAACAAACAATTAATTTCAGCAAAATAATAGTTTTTAAGTTTAAGATCTGCGTTTAAACCTTGATTCTTCTATGGATACACACACACATGAATAGAGAGAGAGAGAGAGAGAGAGAGAGAGAGAGAGAGAGAGAGAGAGAGAGAGAGAGAGAGAGAGAGAGAGAGAGAGGGGGGAATGAGGAGGAAGGAGATGACTCTATCATATCTCATGTCAGAGGATGGAACAGTTTTTTAGTTATCATTATGTGTAGGTATGATGTCATACTCTTTCACCCCTCAGTGACAGTTTTTCATGAAAAGAGCTGATGTCCAGAAACACTAAGTTGCATGGCCACCGTGAATATCCAAAGTTTCCCCAGGATTTCATACTCCTCTGACTTCAAAGTTGATGATCTGGGCTTTGACTTGACACCTTTTCCCACCTGCTCCCTTATTAATGAAAGAAGCTTCCTTTCTCAGAAAGAAGACACATGAGGAAGGCACATGGCCTGCAGAGGCTTGCAGAGATAAGAAATAACGCTGCTGGTATTATTGGAGAGATGGCCATCATGAGTCTTGAGTGATGCTGAACTTCAAATTTGCAGGTAGATAGAGAATCCAAGTTTGCATCTGTGAAGATACAAGAGTCCTCTGACAAAAACCTCGAGGGTATGGCAGGTATAGAGAACTGAAGGTCTTGTGCTTCTCCCTTCCTTCTCTGGTGCAGTATCTTCACTATCCACCGACCTGTCTAATACTACACCTTTTACAAAAGTTCTTACATCACCACCAG